>JALPQD010000229.1:2300151-2662651 GCA_023101885.1 Typhlomys cinereus | reverse complement strand
GTGTGTAGTGGTGTGTGTATGTGTGTAGTGGTGTGTGTATGTGTGTAGGTGTGTGTATGTGTGTAGTGGTGTGTGTATGTGTGTGGATGTGTGGATGTGTGTAGTGGTGTGTGTATGTGTGTAGGTGTGTGTATGTGTGTATGTGTGTGTAGGTGTGTAGGTGTGTGTATGTGTGTAGTGGTGTGTGTATGTGTGTGGATGTGTGGATGTGTGTAGTGGTGTGTGTATGTGTGTAGGTGTGTGTATGTGTGTAGTGGTGTGTGTATGTGTGTGGATGTGTGGATGTGTGTAGTGGTGTGTGTATGTGTGTAGGTGTGTGTATGTGTGTATGTGTGTGTAGGTGTGTAGGTGTGTGTATGTGTGTAGTGGTGTGTGTATGTGTGTAGGTGTGTGTATGTGTGTAGTGGTGTGTGTATGTGTGTAGGTGTGTGTATGTGTGTAGGTGTGTGTATGTGTGTAGTGGTGTGTGTATGTGTGTAGGTGTGTGTATGTGTGTAGTGGTGTGTGTATGTGTGTAGTGGTATGTGTATGTGTGTAGTGGTGTGTGCATGTGTGTAGGTGTGTGCATGTGTGTAGTGGTATGTGTATGTGTGTAGGTGTGTGCATGTGTGTAGTGGTGTGTGCATGTGTGTAGGTGTGTGTATGTGTGTAGTGGTGTGTGTATGTGTGTAGGTGTGTGTATGTGTGTAGTGGTGTGTGTATGTGTGTAGGTGTGTGTATGTGTGTAGTGGTGTGTGTATGTGTGTAGTGGTGTGTGTATGTGTGTAGTGGTGTGTGTATGTGTGTAGGTGTGTGTATGTGTGTAGTGGTGTGTGTATGTGTGTAGTGGTGTGTGTATGTGTGTAGTGGTGTGTGTATGTGTATAGGTGTGTGTATGTGTGTAGGTGCGTGTATGTGTGTAGTGGTGTGTGGATGTGTGTGGATGTGTGGATGTGTGTAGTGGTGTGTGTATGTGTGTAGGTGTGTGTATGTGTGTATGTGTGTGTAGGTGTGTAGGTGTGTGTATGTGTGTAGGTGTGTGTAGGTGTGTGCATGTGTGTAGTGGTGTGTGTATGTGTGCAGTGGTGTGTGTATGTGTGTAGGTGTGTGTATGTGTGTAGTGGTGTGTGTATGTGTGTGGATGTGTGGATGTGTGTAGTGGTGTGTGTATGTGTGTAGTGGTGTGTGTATGTGTGTATGTGTGTGTAGGTGTGTAGGTGTGTGTATGTGTGTATGTGTGTGTAGGTGTATAGGTGTGTGTAGGTGTGTGCATGTGTGTAGTGGTGTGTGTATGTGTGTAGTGGTGTGTGTATGTGTGCAGTGGTGTGTGTATGTGTGTAGGTGTGTGTATGTGTGTAGTGGTGTGTGTATGTGTGTGGATGTGTGGATGTGTGTAGTGGTGTGTGTATGTGTGTAGGTGTGTGTATGTGTGTATGTGTGTGTAGGTGTGTAGGTGTGTGTATGTGTGTGTAGGTGTGTAGGTGTGTGTAGGTGTGTGCATGTGTGTAGTGGTGTGTGTATGTGTGTAGTGGTGTGTGTATGTGTGCAGTGGTGTGTATGTGTGTAGGTGTGGTGTATGTGTGTGGTGTGGTGTAGTGTGTGGATGTGTGATGTGTGTAGTGGTGGGTGTATGTGTGTAGGTGTGTGTATGTGTGTATGTGTGTGTAGGTGTGTAGGTGTGTGTATGTGTGTATGGTGTGTAGGTGTGTAGGTGTGTGTATTGTGTAGTGGTGTGTGTATGTGTGTAGGTTTTGTATGTGTGTAGTGGTGTGTGTATGTGTGTAGGTGTGTGTATGTGGTAGGTGTGTGTCTGTGTGTGTGTGTGTATGTGTGTAGGTGTGTGTATGTGTGTAGTGGTGTGTGTCTGTGTGTAGTGGTATGTGTATGTTGTGGTGTGTGCATGTGTGTAGGTGTGCCTGTGTGTGGTATGTGTATGTGTGTAGGTGTGTGCATGTGTGTAGTGGTGTGTGCCTGTGTGTAGGTGTGTGTATGTGTGTCGTGGGTGTGTATGTGTGTGTGTTGTGTGATTGTGTTGGTGGTATGTCTGTGTGTCGGTGTGTGTTTAGGTGTGGTGTGGTGTCTGTGTGTAGGTGTGTGTCTGTGTGTCTGGTGTGTGTATGTGTGTAGTGGTGTGTGTCTGTGTGTCGTGGTGTGTGTCTGTGTGTCGGTGTGTGTGTGTGTAGTGGTGTGTGTCTGTGTGTCGTGGTGTGTGTAGGTGTGTCGTGGTGTGTGTCTGTGTGTAGGTGTGTGTCTGTATGGTGGGCGTGTCTGTGTGTCGTGGTGTGTGGATGTGTGTGGATGTGTGGAGTGTGTTGTGGGTGTGTGTCTGTGTGTAGGTGTTGTGTGTGTTGTGTGTGTCGGTGTAGTCGGTGTGTGTCTGTGTGGGTGTGTGTAGGTGTGTGCATGTGTCGTAGTGGTGTGTTGTAGTGGTGTGTGTGTGTGTGTGCAGTGGTGTGTGTATGTGTGTCGGTGTGTGTATGTGTGTAGGCGTGGTGTTGTGTTGTGTGTGTGTGTGTTGTGTGTCGTGGTGTGTGTTGTGTGTAGTGGTGTGTGTAGTGTGTATGTGTGTGTCGTGTGTAGGTGTGTGTATGTGTGTATGTGTGTGTAGTGTCTAGGTGTGTGTAGGTGTGTGCATGTGTGTAGTGGTGTGTGTATGTGTGTTGGTGTGTGTATGTGTGCCGTGGTGTGTGTGTGTGTAGGTGTGTGTCTGTGTGTAGTGGTGTGTGTATGTGTGTGGATGTGTGGATGTGTGTAGTGGTGTGGTGCTGTGTGTCGGTGTGTGTATGTGTGTATGTGTGTGTAGGTGTGTAGGTGGTGTGTATGTGTGTGTCGGTGTGTCGGTGTGTGTAGGTGTGTGCATGTGTGTCGTGGTGTGTGTATGTGTGTTTGTTGTAGTGTGTGTAGTGGTGTGTGTATGTGTGCAGTGGTGTGTGTATGTGTGTAGTGGTGTGTGTATGTGTGTCGTGGTGTGTGTATGTGTGGCTGTGTGTATGTGTGTAGTGGTGTGTATGTGTGTGTGTTGTGTGTATGTGTGTATGTGTGTGTAGGTGTGTCTGTGTGTGTCTGTGTGTCTGTGTGTGTAGGTGTGTCGGTTGTGTATGTGTGTGTGGTGTGTGTGTGGGTCGGTGTGTGTCTGTGTGTAGTGGTGTGTGTAGTGTGTGTTGGTGTGTGTATGTGTGTGTGTGTGTATGTGTGTAGTGTGTGTGTATGTGTGTAGGTGTGTGTATGTGTGTCTGGTGTGTGTCTGTGTGTAGTGGTCTGTGTATGTGTGTAGTGGTGTGTGCATGTGTGTCGGTGTTGCCTGTGTGTCGTGGTCTGTGTATGTGTGTAGGTGTGTGGGTGTGGTCTGGGTGTTGTGCCTGTGTGTCGGTGTGTGTATGTGTGTAGTGGTGTGTGTATGTGTAGCGGTGTTGTTGTGTGTAGTGGTGTGTGTCTGTGTGTCGGTGTGTGTTTGTGTGGTGTGGTGTCTGTGTGTAGGTGTGTGTCTGTGTGTCGTGGTGTGTGTATGTGTGTCGTGGTGTGTGTGTGGTCGTGGTGTGTTGTGTGTACGGTGTGTGTATGTGTGTAGTGGTGTGGTATGTGGTGGTGGATGTGTATGTGTGTAGTGGTGTGTGCATGTGTGTAGGTGTGTGCTGTGTGTGTGGTATGTGTATGTGTGTAGGTGTGTGTTGTGTGTAGTGGTGTGTGTATGTGTGTAGTGGTATGTGTAGGTGTGTAGGGTGTGTGCATGTGTGTAGGGTGTGTGCATGTGTGGGGTGTGGTCTGTGTGTCGTGGTGTGTGTAGTGTGTAGGTGTGTGTATGTGTGTAGTGGTGTGTGTTGTGTGTAGGTGTGTGTATGTGTGTAGTGGTGTGTGTCTGTGTGTAGTGGTGTGTGTATGTGTGTCGGTGTGTGTCTGTGTGTCGGTGTGTGTTGTGTGTAGTGGTGTGTGTATGTGTGTGTGGGTGTGTTGTGTGTGTGTGGTGTGTCTGTGTGTAGTGGTGTGTGTCTGTGTGTAGGTGCGTGTCTGTGTGTCTGGTGTGTGTGTGTGTAGTGGTGTGTGTATGTGTGTAGTGGTGTGTATGTGTGTAGGTGTGTGTATGTGTGTAGTGGTGCGTGTGTGTAGATCTGTGTGTATGAATATGTTAGGTGCGTGTGTTTGCACTGACCGTTCCACCAGTTCCTGCGCATCCCTCACTTCTCCCTGCCTGGCAGCTCCCTGAGCTCCGCCCAGCCGGGCTGCGGTCCTTGTGCTTTGGCTCCGCCTTCGGAGGCGGGTGTTCTCCGGGAGGCTCCTGGGCCCCTCCCGCCTCGTTTGTGGCTCTTGCCTGTGTTTCTCCTGCGTGTCTTTGCGGGGATTTCCCGCTGGCTTCTCGTGGCTCCAGTTAGATGCCCGCGGCCCAGAGAGCATGCATGGTAGCAAAGGACTCTGAAGACTGTGGCATCGGGTCCAGCGAGTGCTAGGCCTTGTCTCTCCCTCCAAGCCCGGGGCTCAGGGAGGGTGCGGCCACCCCCAAAGCCACGTAGACCACAGACTCTGCCCCCTCCTGTCTTTAGTGAAGAATGCCCTCCCAGGCACAGTCGACAGCAGGCAGAGCCACTGCTGTTTTCGGCTCAGCTCCTTGGCAGGCAGAGCAGCACACCAGGGGAGGCTCAGGTGGGGTGGGGGTGCCGAGGGGCCCAGATGAAGGTACCTATGTAGATCCGAGATGGAGAATTACTCCCACAATGACCCCCTCCTCCCTCATTTTCTCTTCCTACATTCTCCTTTCACAAGCATTAGATTTTCTAAGTTGCTCTTCTGGTTTTACTATTTTTTCTCTATTGTCTTCTCTTGTTCTGACTTAATTTCTTCTGACTCCGTGTGGGTTTTTAGTAAGTTGATGCGATCCTATTTTTAGTGCCCTAAGACTTTTTTTTTTTTTTTGATCTGCAAAGCTCTCTTTTTTTAAGCAGCCTGCTTCTCTTTCAAAGGCACTTCAGTTCTTTACGAAAACTCAGAGGGCGCTCAGCAGGTAACCGCACTTGTCACCAGCCGGGGAACCTGAGCTCAACATCCTGAACTCATGTGGTAGAAGGAGATAAACAAATCCTGTAAGCTGTCCTCTGATCTCTACATGCACACACACACACACACACACACACACACACACACACACACACACACTAGCACATGCCTCGTGTTTACCAGACGCTCAGATGTCCCATGGGCTCACAGTCAGAAGGGACACCAAGATTGCCTGCTTACCTGACAGGGCTCTAGGACCCCAAAATCACTAAGGCTCTTTTCCCCAAGGAACAGGGAACAGCTGGCATCTGGGGGTCTTTCTCTCAGACTAACCACTAGTCTACACAGGCGACCCCCATACTCCTTCATGAGAAGTCCCCGTACCTGGGTACAGACAGGAAGGGGCCGTGGGCTGCGTTTGGATGCGCCCTCCCTCCCCACCCGGGCTGTGTCCCAGGCCTTCTGGTTGGTCTCTCCAGGCTTCTGCAGGGCTGTGGGGGACCCCTCAGCACGGGGGAGCAGGGTAGCCTGAACTCTGACTCTCTAGAAATGTCCTCGTAGACATCCCCAAAGGCACAGCCAAATGATAGTGAAGACTGATGGCCACGCTGCCCCCACAGCTACATGCTCCAAAGTTAGACGCCGAGCAAACAAACTGAAAGACATCTGTCATGTGACACCCACAAACACACGTTGATGGCCGCCGGGAAAGCCGAGTTCTGCGGGGAATCCTTAGACTCCTTGAGCTCTGGGCTGGAAACACTGGGCCATCTGCTCCCCGTCTGGTCCTCTTTTCTTCCCACGCCTGCACGGCACGCACAGTGTTTGCCCCCCAAGCCCTCCTATCAAGTCCTTCCACCCACCCCTGCAGGTACCTCTCTCTGGACCCCCAGGAACCCATGTGGTAATGTGGACCACCACCGGGTGAACATGACCCCGGAAGGAAGCTCCTGTCAACCCTACTAGCGCCCTGCAGTGGTCCATTGCAACGTCTCCGATAACGGGTCAAACGTGGGTGCATGTGTAGGCTTGTGACGGGCAGCACTTGAATCCAGGAGGAGACAAAGGTGCCCTTCCCAGTGAGGAGCGGCCCTCGCCTGCTCCCGTGGGGTCTCACGGGAGCCGAGGGCTGAGCAGGGAGAACTCACTCTCCTCTTCTGCCATTGACCTAAGACGTTGCTCTTCTTTGTTCTCACACTTGAACTTGGACTTAAACCTTTGGTTCTTCTGATTCTCAAATTTTTAGGGTCAGATCAGAGCCCTAACATCGGTTGTCTGCGGCCCCAGGTTGTTGACATGACTGCAGAATCTGGAACTTTTCAACTTCCACAATCACATGGGCTAATTCCTTATAGTAAATCCCCTTCTCCTGGCATAAATCTCTTTCTGTATAGTATAAATCCCTGTGTGTGTGTGTGTGTGTGTGTGTGTGTGTGTGTGTGTGTACACATTGTATATAAACAGGCACATTTAGACATAAGGATATGTATATATAAGCCATTATGTTCATATATGAAATTTATTCAATGTAATCAATACTATCACTATCAGTTGTGCTTCTCTAGAGAACCCAGGCAGTTCAAGGCACTTTGGATGGGGGTCTCCAAAGTTCTAGGAATTGGAGCATTTGCCTAGACAGAAGGAAGATGTATAAGAAACGAGAGCTGCTGCCCTAAAATACGCCTCTTTGGCATAAGGACTATTTCGAGCTGACTTTTTTAAGCAGTTCCGAAGACAGAATAGAAGTTGCCCTTGCTCAGGGAAATTTCCACATATATGGCAGGAAAGAGGTCCCTCGCTCTCCTGTTCAGATTTCCACTTCCTTCCCCTGGGAGTTTTTGTTATAACCTGAAAAGAATCCATGTGCGGTTCTGAGAAATCACAAACGATGCTGTCAGAGATGGCCGATGGGCCATGCTAAGTCTGACCTGCATGTGACTGATGTCCAAGGAAGGGCCCCTGTGACCAAAGTTCTCTCTGGACACCCACTCTCAGTTCCACCCGCAGGCCTGCTCAGTGCGCCCGAAGAATCTCCTCTTGCAGAATAAGAGAGCAGACATGGACACACACACCCCTTCCATGACAGCTAAACCTCATATGGGCCAAGCCACTTGAAGCCGCCAGTCACACAGCTAGTGGGAGGGGTTCTGGGTGGTCCTCAAACATCCTGTCTTTGTGATTACTCCATGGACTCAGCCCTCAGACTCTCTGTGACTCGTTCTGAAATGCTCGTCTACGGTGAATGTCGAGGACCAGCTGCACCCAAGTAAAGACCCCTGGGGATCCTCAGAGCCCACCACCCACCAGCAGCACTGAGCTGTCATTCTTGCTGTGGGTGACAGCCCCCCTCCTGCTTGCCACGCTCTCTGCTGTGGAGTGCCTCCCCCCTCGCGACCTCCCAACATGCTGTTTCGCCTGCTTGGAATACACCTCCCCTTTCCACCTGCTCAAACGCTCTGGATCCCAATATGAGAGTAGCCCCAGAACATTCCCCGGAGCTCAGCCCCCCATTCCTCCATAACCCACTGAGCCCCACTTGCTTCCCAGCCTCTTCCAGCTCCGTGTGTGTGTGCGTGTATGTGTGTGTGTGTGTGTGTCTGTGTGTATACAAGAGGACACTTTAGCATGTGTGCCTATGGAGGCCTAAGGGTGACTTCAGGGATCATCCTAGAGTTCTCTACTCCTTATCATTTTGCTCAGGGATATCCCAGTATCTGTCTTCTGGGGCCACAATTACAGAACTCCGCCATATCCACCTGACGTTTCTATGTGGGGATCCGGGGATTCAACTCGGGGCCTTTGCTTGCAAGGAAAAGACTGTAGCCCCTGCCCAGCCTCTCCAGGCCTTTAATGTGTTCAATGTGTTTAATGCATCTCAGTGAGCGCTAACTCTGTGTATTTCAGAGGTGCCTTGCAGTCTTCTCAGGACCACCGGGGCCAGCACCCCACGTGAACTAGTTCTTAGACTAGAGCAAGACAGCTCCAGCCCCGCACCGCGTGCAGCTCCGGTGGCTTTGCTTAGCGGGCAGCCTGATGCAGGCACCTGCCGTCCTTCCTCTCTGGGCCGAGAAGCCGCTTTGTAATTTTAATCCAAGTTTCTCCCCAGGGCATTTATTCTGCAGACTCTGCTCCCAGCCCTCTGCCTCTGCCGCGCTGCTGATGCTCTGTCTACAAACATGACAGTCCAGGACTATACTGGGATTTTTATGAGTCTCTGTGGGAAACAGATTAAGATTCAGCGTGAAATTCTCCTCCCTTCGAAAACTCTTCCTACTGCTGCCTAGCCGTCAGTCACCGGCCCTGGCCTCGGGCTCAGACATGCTGCACAGATGGGGATCAGCCTCCTGCCTTCCCACCCGGCGTTGCCACGGTTTGGAGGGCTCCCCCAGTCTCTCCTTAGCACACAGACTCGGGCAGAGCTTTCTGAATGGAGTGTCTCTCTCCAGGCCTCCCACTCCAGCAAGTGTGACCAGTCGGTCCTGGCTCTGCCCATGAGCCTAAGATTCACCTCCAGGTAAGGAAAACCCTTGTCTGTGAACCTCTCTGCCCCAGAGAAGCTGGGACTGTAGGTTGCCCTAGAATAAAGGGTCACTGTGAAATCATGGTTGAATGTTAGGACCAGGAGCCCGGGATTGGCAAGTGAGTGACAGCTGCAGATTGCTTTCTTCAAATGCAAACATGCCTGAAAAGCTACAGGCAGACAGACCCACAGCGCCTCTGGCAGACAGAGGCCTGGCTTGCTTGCAGGAGATGCAAGGCCTGCTGGGATGCTTGGCCCCCTAAGGAGCCGAGGGGTCTCTCCAATTTCACTGGAGACTCTGCAGTAGCATTTTTTCCCCTTAGTTCTAGGGATGGAATCCGGGTCCCCGAACGGCTTAGGCAAAACCCGGACCCACTGAGCAGCGTCCCCGGTTCCTGGTGATGACTTTGCTTCACGATGACCGTGCACGAGACACTGCAATCCCAGGGGAGACAGATCACCCTGAGCTGGCAACTTGAGGGCTCCCACTAGAATTCTTCTCCCTCAGTCTCAGAAAGCCACGCAGATGTGACAGCCCACGCCTTAAGCAGCACCTCCTGCCTCCCACACATTCGCTTTTTGGATTTGGAGCAATCTAATAGTCCGCAAATGCAGTCTCCGAGACACCACGCTACACACATGCGCGTGTGAGCACGTGTATACACACACACACACACACACACACACACACACACACACACACACACACTTACCCCCTCCATGGAGGTCAGTCCTGCAGGGCTGGGGTGAACATGGAACAGGGAGAAAATAGGGGCAGTGAGGTGGGAGCCGGCAGCTGAAGCCCCCAGTGACTGCTCTTACCAACTTAGGGCTGAGAAGCAGGCTGGAGGAGGGATCCAAAGCCTGGGCCGGGGTGAATCTGACGTCACCTCCCCAGGCCGTGGCAAATCATGCCCACCTGGACCACAGCTATTCAAGGAGCTCCGGCTGCCCACTGACCAGAGAGTTGAGTCTGGGCCTTGGTCCAAATGCAAGAAAGGTCGGGGGAATGAGGGGGTCCGTGACGTTCTGCTGAACCCTGAACCCCACATCTCTGAGATGAATACAGACGTAGGGGTATCCTCGCAACGCGTCCCCCTCAGCACGGTGGTGGGTTTGCTCTCCTCGCGCATCAGAAGCAGCCGGGCCTCTAGCTTACCCTGGTCTGGAACGTTCCATCTTCCATGCTTAGACCCTTGCGTTCTTCTCCCAAGCTGTCCACAGACAGCTCCCTGCACCAGGTTCTAGTAACACAATCCTTTTTCATTCCACAAAGAACCAACTGGGCAAGAAGGACATTGGGAGATGGAGCAAGATCACTGCTGCCCAGAGGCGCTCAGCCAGGGTGACTCCAGACCCCTCTGGGTTCCTTACCCCAGGGGAAGGCCACGTCCCCCTTAGTGGGCCTGAGATGTCTGTCCCTGAGAGGCCTGGCGTCGGGTCCCCACCCATACTTACTTAGCCGCCTGTGAACACGTGTCACCCTGCACCCTCTCAAGTTCATTTTGTCTTTTGTTTGGAAACCAGCTCCCGTCTGCGCAAGGATCCTGGGCCTTTGGTGCCTATTTCTTGGCCCCTGGCTGCCTCGTCCCTCCTCGAAGCCTGTCACAGGAGCCCCCCAAAGCCTTTCCTTGTAATCTTACGATAGTCCTGTGTCCCTGTTCGATGAGTCACCAAGGAATAGAGGGAAGATTCTGCCCCAGTCCCTTTGCCCGTATTCATAGTCAAGGGACTACTTTGGTTTATCTTCCCAGAGGGTCCCATCCCCAGTGTGGCTTCCCTGCAACTTCGGAACTCCCTGGTATACAGGTCTTAAGAGAGCTTTGCCACTTGTAGAGAAATCAGCGCCAGAAATGTAAGTTGAGTCTGCAGGCGGCCCTAAGGAAGCAGAGAGGAGCCAGGACCAGGCTCAGGGAAGCCGGGGGACCAGGAACAGGGTCTCCTGGCTGCAGTGGAAAGGGCTGAGCGGGCGCCTCGGTCCCACAGGCCAGACATCTCTTTGCAACCGACATTACAGCTGATTACAGAGGAATCCAGACAGGGTGGGGAGGCAGAGAACACAGGGGGCCGTTCTGCCATCCACACACACCCAAGAGTCCGCAGTAAAGAGTTTCCTGAGACGGGCGACCCCACCCCAGACCCACTCTCTGCTGGTGGAGCCGAGAGGAACCTGAGCTGCTCCCAGGGGAGCTTTGGCTCGAAGGATGTGGGGTGGGGCTGGCAGGGTGGAGCCTGCACAGAGCTTTGAGGCCAACCCTGGCCCCCCGGGGTAGGCCCAGCGAAGGACCGGCCGCCTGGGCTGTGGAGACACACACTGAGGACCGGGCGGCCGCCTCTGGACACAGCTTTCCTCTGCCCCACCGTGCCCCGGGCCTCTCCTGGCTTGAACTCAGGCCTTTCTGTATCCGCAGCCCACGCCCAGGTCTTCCAGCCCTCCGAGCAGTCAGGAAGGCCTTGGCCACCCAGGGGAGCATTCGGCAGCTTTGCAAGCCTCAGAGGGGCGCCTGGAATGAGCCGCACCTGTGTATCATTTCAGGGATTCCTTGCTTTGCCCGAGGCTGGGGCTGAAACTCAACCCCTCGGCATTTAAAAAGAGCAACAAGAGCTCCGGCTCCTTTCTTTCCCAGCGTGCCAGGGAGCAGAGCCTCCTTTCAGACTCTCTGCAGAGAAAGCGCAGCGTGCAGTGCTGGGCGGCCCTCAGGGTTGGGACGGGCCAGGCGGGCACACCGGGCACAGCTGGCTCTGGTCGGTGGTGGCTCACTCCAGAGGGGGCCACAGACCCCGAGAACTGTGCATGTCCTGTGTCCACCTAGATTCATCTCCTGACAGATCACGTGCCAGGCTGCTCCCAAGCATGTCGCAGAAAGTAGCTCATGGGGCCTCCCCCCTTTTAACTTTAAAGATTTTGTTTGCTTGAGACAGAGTCTTCTGCCGCTCCTGGCCCTCCATCTATGTCATGATGACCTTGAACTTCTAGTCTTCCTGCCTCCTTCTCCCCCTGTTGGGATTAGGTGTGGACCCCAACAAACCTGTCTTATGTGACCCTGGCGCTGCGCCAACTGAATCGTGCCTCCGGCTTCTTTTTCTTTTTTTCTCTTAGAGTTGAGGTTTCATGTAACCCAGGCTGGCCTCAAACTTCTGGTGCCCACTCCTCCTCCTCCCAAGTGCTGGGATCAGCAAGCAAGGCACCTCCACACCCAGTTATTTAGCTCTGTTGCACAGACAAAGCTGTGTGGCTCCAGCACAGAGCAGGGTCCAGCGCAGCCGGTGGGTGACGAGGGCTGGTTATGGAAACTGAGAGAGACCTCCGAAGAGCCGCCGAAGGGAGGAGGGAAGAGGACCCAGGCTGTCAGAAGATGCTGCCCAGAGCCCCCAAGAGACTGGAGAGCACAGAGTTCCTAGAACAGTCAGGGCCCCCCAGGAAGGGGCGAGGACGGGAACATCCGGCCCACAGCTTCAGCAGCTCTCTCTGATGGAAAAGAAGGCCTGGGCCCCAGAGGGCGTCGCTGCATCCTTGAGGTCTTGGGGAAGCTGCGGGTTTGCAGGCGGGGAGGGCATTTCCAGCACATTCTCAGGTTCCGCCTGCCCCCTGCCGGCCAGCTGGGAGATTCGCAAAGTCAGCCTCCCGCGAAAGCAGCCTTGTGGGTTTCCAGACCCCTCCCCAACTGCTCACACATCAGGAGCGGCCGTCTGAGAAATCGTCCACAGGTACTTCGTGATTTCACGTCACCCGTTCCATCCACCCACTAAGCTAAATGCTCTTTCCTGGCTGGCTGCTCGTGACGAGGAAAATGAAATGTGTGTGCTGAATATTCTAGACACAGCTTGGGACAGGGACATAACTGACTTAAATATCTGACTCAGAAATGAAGAACGGAGAGTCTCGACCCAGCTGCTGAGCAAGCGCTCTTCACATGGCTTAACTGGAACGTCCCCATTGTCTCCATGAATCTGCCCAGACACTTTTCAAAGCTCCGTTGCAATCGCTGGATCCCTTAGGACTTTCCAGAGATCACAAGAGCAGCTGCTCTGTGTTTTTCAACGACCCAAACTTAAGCCTAACAAAATCCCAGGCCTGGCTCCCAGCCCCCGCTAGTGTTTAGGCATTAGCAGCAGAACACAGTAGCCAGGGGCTCCTGGATGTCAGTCACGCCCAAGAATGAATGTCCAGGGGGGCAGAGCAAGCCTTAGGCCCCTCCAGCTGGCCTTAACCTGGAGTCAGGCCCCTGTCACCCAGGAGCAGTGCGAGGGCTTGATATGAGGGTCCCCAGGAGGTCTGTGTGCTGGAGGTTTGGAGCTGACCTCATCAATGGGCTAATTTGCTCACAGGACCATGATTCAATGGTGTGACTGGGAGAGGAGGGAGGGAAACTGCTCCCCCGTTCGCAGGAGCCAACCCTTGGGCCTTCATGTTCAGGGCATGAGAACACACTGTGCAACGCACACCGTGCAAACACATCTACACAAAGATGCGATCACAAGCATTCACATACCATCGCTGTCATAGTCAGACACAGGTGTCAACTTGACGGTTGAGGGTTGAGCTCTGGGCACATTTGTAGAGAATTAGTAGTTGAGCTAAGCCCAGAGTGAATCTGCAGGAGATTGTCTAGTTGATGGGGAAGGACCAGCCCATGGTGGGTGGAACTAGTGCCCAGGTAGGTGAATAAAATACAGAGAGCTGGTTGAAGTTGACATCCTTGTGTACACTTGGTCAGACATGCTGATCTTGCAGGTAAGGATCGTCCCTCTCTCAGCTGTTATGCGGTGATGGTGTGGCCAGTTCCCTCGACCCTGGTGTTGGCGCGTGCTCTCCCGTCAAGCTGGACTGAGAACTGTAACTGGACAATCGTAACAGAATAAACCCCTTGTTCCCTTAAGCGGTTTTAATCAGGATTTTATCAGCCATGCAGGTGAACTACAACAGTCACAAACCTCTACACGCAAAGACACAATCACAAACAGCCACACACTGTCACAAACATACCACACACACACACACAACACACCGTCACAAGTCACAGGCTTTCACACACAAACACATTCACAAACTCACCTGGCTCTAAGGCCTGGGCTTCCCTCCCCTGCTCCTTCCACTGCTTCGTGAATCAACAACAGGGCAGCGGGCGCAGCTCTCCCTGCCGGGCGGTTGGCCACAACTGAACGCAGCATAGTGAGTTCTGACAGGGCGTCTGATCGCCTCCGGGAGCTTCTCTTTGGAGCCCGGAAGATCTCCCAAAGGAAACCGGCAGAGTTCGGTCCACCCTTGCCCTCTGGCACCACTCATCTCTCCAGCTGCCCCAAACACTGGGAAGTGTAGATATGCGTGACGACGTGGGTAGACGTGTGTGCAGATCTATAAAAGCCCAGACTTACCCTTTCTTGTGAATTCCAGCGTCCGGCCCCTTGGCGCCCACGAGGCTCGAGCGCCCCCTGGTGGAGGTTGTGGTATCCCCAGGGGATCTGGGCCAAGGCAGTCCTATTGCTGGCGGAGTCCTAATGAGGGGGGGGAGGTTTCCTCAGTTCTGGGTGGCCAGTGCGTGTGTGGCGACTTATAGTGTCCTACTAAGAGCTATAGTGTCCTACTAAGAGCTCTCTGACTCCACACATGGCTCAGGTTTGGGACGGGTGACTCCCGTATGTCTCCCCAACACAGCCCCATCTGAACAGCCCTACGTCTGGACACACTGGGGTCGCTGTAGTGGAACCGCGCGAGAGCATCAATGGGGTGCACTCTCCCCACAGCAGCTGTGCCTGACAGGCCCTGGACCATCTCTCTCTGCTGTTCAGTTTTCACTGGAAGCTCCCATCGATGGTTTGAAAAAAGGTTCAAACAGATTCTCTCTCTCTCTCTCTCTCTCTCTCTCTCTCTCTCTCTCTCTCTCTCTCTCTCTCTTTCTCTTCCCTCCCTCCTTCTCCCTGTCTCTCTTTCCCTCTCCCCCCCTCCCTGGTCTGAACCGGCCTCCTCCAGTTTCTGGAGCCTACCATGCCTTTCTGTCATAATAGCCCATATCTCCCCATGTGAAACTGTAAGTCAAATAAATCTCCCTTTTTCCCTTAGCAATTGTATTGAGTGCTGTCTCACAGCAGCAGAAAGAAAACCTGCTATTGATGGAGAGGGTTGCAGACTACAGCACGAGCTCTCTCTCTCTCCTCCCCTCCTTCAGATTTCAAAGATCTGAGCAGACATGTAGTCTCTAACCACGCATGCCCGTGAGACACCTATGGGTGCCCCGTCCGTCCCTTTGCTCCCAAAACCTGCAGCTCAAGGGAGCTGAGCTCGCAAGGGCAGGATGGAGCAGCCTGAGGACAAAGTCTCCTGGGGCGGGACCCCCTTCGCCGCTCCCTCTCTGAGGCTGCGCGGGCTCTTCTTGCCTTGCTCGCATTTGTGTGTCTACACTTGGACTTGGCTCACTCCAGCGGGACAACAAGGTGCTCTGCACTCCTGGGAGCCCAGAACTGCTCCGGAATCCCTAACCCGGGAGCCACAGAGCTCCCACTTGGTGACTGGCACCCCTGCCCAGCGCTTGAGGCTCAAGGCTGGGCAGAGACTGCAGGATGTGAGATCTGGCACGTTCCTCCCGGGCTTCTGAGCCGCGCTGCTTGGAAGACAGAGAGTTGTGTCATCTCGAAGATTCTCTTGCCGCTTTGGGCCCTTCGCTGATGCTCCTGGTCAAGCTGACTTGCAAAGTTCCGGAACCCAGCACCCCCACCTTCTGACACCCCAGGCCTCTCCTCCCTCCCTGCTCCCTGCCATCTGTGTTGGTCTTAGTCAGAAAGTGGTTGCTGATAAAATTGGTGTGTATATTTTTCTGAATCATTTGCTGGCTCCTCCACAAAGATTCTTAAAGTTAAAAGTCAGGAGGAACATGTCACCGTTTACCCCCCCCCCAGGTTGAGGGTCTTTCATCTCCAGGGGATCCGTCACTGTCCCACCAACCCAGTTGAAGGCTTTGCAGAAGCCAGAAGAAGCTGTAAGCGCTGGGGGTGTTGCTGGGTTTGTAGGGTGCTTGCCTAGCGCGCCTCGAGTCCTGGCTCAGGCTCTAGCAGCGCATGGGCTGCGTGACTGTAATCCCAGCTCTCGGGAGGCAAGGCGGGAGCTGCGGGTGTTAAAGTCATTCTTGACTAATGGAGTTCAAGCCCAGCATCAGATCTGCTGCATCTCCCACTGCCTGACACAGGTGGTACGGAGACCCGCTTCCTGGTTGACTCCAGCTCATGAATCCTCACCTGGAAGAGACCAAGTGTACTGATACCTCGTCATGCCCTGTCCCTGGGCGCCAGTGCCTTCTTGCTGCAGCAGGCAGCATTCCCCTCATGCCTTGACCCCATGGGACTTGCTTTGACCAGGGGGTGTTAGCAAACATGGCTGCGCAGAAGCTAGAAGCTCTTGCATTTCTCCTCTTCTTCATCCTCCTGGTGTTTTGCCGTGTTGAGCAGGGAGGGGTGGCAGCATCCCGGAAGAGGAGTCCCATGCAGCAGCAGCAGGTGGGTACTGTGTACTGCTGCCCACATCCCGGGCCAGGCGACTGTGGTTGGTCAGCAGACAGGTCGAGAAAGACAGCAGACAGGCAACCGCTCAGCAGAGCCGCGCCCCTGACCACTGACCCCTGGCCACAGCCAATCCTGTGGTGTTGAGTGTTGTGGTTGGTGGTTTCTTGTTGTGCTCTGTCTTTGGTGTGTATGTAAGCACATGTGTATGCATGTTCGTGCAGAGGCATGTATGTGTGCGGGTGCATGTGTCCTTTCTCTGGAGCTATTTGCCTTGTTTTGTGAGACAGGGCCCCTCACTCCCTGGGGCTCATCGATCAGGCCAGGCTGACTTGCCAGGGGGCCGCAAGGATCTTTGCCTCCCAGAGCTGGGATTATATGTACAAGCTAGTTTGCTTGGCTTTTTTACCTGGGTGCCTGGAATCCAACTCTGGTCCTCTCGCTTGTACAGCAAGCACTTTACTTGAGTGATTCATCTGCTCCTCAGCCTGGGAGTGGTGGACACACAGCAATAGCGTGGCAGTTGACATGATGGAAGCTCATCCACATACCAGAAATAAGGCTGGAAAATGCGGTGACTTGTGTAAGTAGCACTTTCCTACAAGTAACTAGGCGTTGATCTTTCATGTATGTTTGTGCATGCACATTCATTGGTACACACAAGCATACACAAAACACATGTGTGCACATGACACATATGCACACACGTGCATGCACACACATAATGTTCACACAGCACATACATGTACACACACCCCCATGCATGCACACACACACACACACACACACACACACACACATCCCGGGCGATCTCAGAGGCAGGGGGTCAGGAGAGGACAGCTCTATCCTGTTTGGCTTTGGCCACACCAATGGCGTTCCTGGTGCCAAGACGGTAGTCCTGGATCGAGCCACGTCTGGACCAGCCTGGATGGCGATGACCTAGCACAGGAGGCTGAGCGGGAAATGGGTCTTCAGGGTTGTGGGTGCAACCAGGAAAAGGGCTTCCTGGGTGCAGTGCTAGAGTTAACCACATGAGGGCAGCACAGGGCTGCTTTTCCGGGCCTCCTAGTTCCCTGGAGCTGGTCTGCAGAATCCCAGCACAGCCCCCAATAAGGGGGCTCCTCTCTGAACCACCTTCTCCCCCACAGTTCCTCTCTAAGAACAACCTGAGTCAAGTGGCTTGGGCCAGTGGCTTGTTTTGAAAAGGCAGTGAAAAGGCAGGTCCGAAGGGGTCCCTCAGATGCCTCCAGAAGCCCATCCCCATCGGAAGCTGGGAAACAGAGGCTCAGAGAGGTTGTACCACGTGCCTAAAGCTGCCCAGCTCTTTTCCTGGCCCCAGTCTAGCTGGCACTCCAAGCACACACTGCCCCATCTCAGTTCCAGAAGCATCTCTCTATAGGTAGGTGCGTGGGTGGGGCAGGACAAGCCAGGCAGCCTTCGTAGAGCACATCGCGGCGTCTGAAGTTGTTTTTGAGGTGCAGTAAGAAGCCAACTCTGTGGAGCAACAGCTTGGGGAAAGACAGGGAGCATGGAGCAGGGGAGAGGGGTGCAAGGGGAGAGAGGCAGACAAGGCTTTGGCCTAAGCTGAGCGCCTGCGGGAGTTCGAAACTGCCTCTGGCTAGCTTAGGAAATTTCCAGAATTCCGTTTTGCTGAAAGTATAGAGCATGGCAGGAGCTCCCCAGATTATCTCATGTGGAGGTGGGAGTGGCAAGCAGTTGCCATGGCCACCGATGGAGAGGTCCAGGGGCCCCCCTGTGGGCTGCCGGTCAGCCCCCGGGAGAAAGTGAACTCACCCCATTCCTCTGCCATGACTCAAATCCACAAAAACGCAAGCTGCTGGCCACAGAGACCCCAAAGCGACTTCAGAACCGGCTGGCTGTGGGCGGCCCAAGGCTCCAGGCTTCTGAGATGGCCTCACTTGGGAGGTGTGGGGGCCATGTCTGGTGATCCCCCACGTTAATCCGCAACATACCTCACCGTCTTCTGCTGTCCAGGTGGGGGCGGGACATGGAGGACGCACGGAGGGGACAGTAGAGGCCACTGTGGAGGGTCGGTGGACACAGCATGAGCCAGAGCCCAGGGAGGCCCTGTGGTCCTGGCCAGTCCACTGCCTCCCCCCCCCCCAGGGACATGGCCCTAAGCTGCCTTCGGCCAGCCCTCAGCCCTCACGACCTTCCGGGGACTTCACTGGCCGCACAGCTCGGCCCAGAGTCTCCGTGGCTCCATGCGGCTTCTCTTCTGATGTAGAAGCCGGATAAGGATCTGTCCCTGGAGACCAACAGAGCAGCTCAGGGGACGTGGGGGGCGGGTGGGCAGTTCTGCCTCCTGCTTGCTGCAGGCCTGGCCGGGTTTCTGGCTCTCTGAGCCTCGGTTCTCTGGCCTTTGTAATGGAACCAGAGTGGACATAAGACCTGCTGGGGGGGAGGGAGTCTAAAAGAGGGTCACGGGGGCACCGTGATGGGGTGTGGCACCCATGTGCTCTGGAACGGCGGGTGGCCACCTGGAAGCTGCCATCCCTTTACCCGAGAGGCCTCGCCTCGGTGGCTTCGCCAGCGACAGGCTCTACCTTGCCGCGACCGCCCAGCTGATACTGGCGTGTGCTGCTTCCCTGGGTTTTGAAATATTTACCACAATTCGCTTATAAAATTTGTTCCAAAATTGGTGCAGTTTTCTGGAACATTATCAATACTCTGTTTAGTTAAATCCTATTTTTAAAATGAGAGAGCTTTCGTGTATGGAGCTCATCCACAGTATTCACCATAGTAGAAGTTAAAGCATGGAGATTTGTAACGCTCAGGAATATACAATCGTGCATCCCATCAGAGGCTAGAGCAGACCACCGTAAGAAAGTGAGCGTGAAGGGCAAACGACACCTCGGTGTCTGTGAAAGCGACCCTAGATTCTGCTGGAGCGCCACAGGGATCTCTGGGTGACGCTTTGAGAAACTGCTGATAAAATAGGAATGTGGGGGCTGCAGACATAGCTCAGAATATAAAGCGCTTGCTGCCCAGACCTGAAGACCTAGGTCTGGACCCCGGGCACCATCACGGAAAGTTGGACACCGAAATGTGAGCCTGTCATTCAGCGCACGGGACGCAGAGACGGGGGTTGCAGGTCAAGCAGTCTAACCGAATCAGGAGATTCTGGGTTCAGTGAAAAGCCCTGACTCAGATACATAAGCACAAAAAAAGAAAAAAAAAAAAAAAGGAAAGAAAGAAAGAGAAGCTTCTTTCTGAAAACAAGCAGCTGAACGCTCTGGAAAGCCCCGACAGGCAGGGGAAGCGCTCAGTAAATCAACAACCCACAAGTAAGGAAGGCGGCTGCCTCCAGATGGCTTCGCAGCGCTCCTGCTTCTCGTGCCCCCGAGAGAAAACGAAACCGGAAATTGGTATTGATTCATTCTGCTGTGGTTTCCATGATCAAGACAAGCAGGCACTCCTTTGTGCAGACGTGTGCTGAGAAAATGTCTCAAACGCCGAGGGACAAGCAAACGACTGTGCTCTACATGACTTGAGTTTAACCAAAAAAATGTAGCACCGTAAGAGACCCTGCATTCAGTCCTCAGCACTGACCACAAAATGAAATAAAACAATAGAAATGTGCAAATAAAACAGTACAAATAGTGACATTCCCGTGTGGTTAAGCGGGAGTTCCCCTTCTCTGCCTGCACTTACAGATACTGTAGGAACTTGACCCAGCCCAGCCCCTTCCGAGCATGAGAAATGCCCCCCCCCCTGCTGACACAGGACCGCACCAGCTCCAAGCCTAACTCTTGCTTTGGATTGACACATTCCTCAGTAAGGGACAGAGACTGCATCGTAGTGTAGACGAGACCAGGCAGCTATGCAACCTGTCTGCAGCCTCCCCTGTCAGCTAAGAAATCGCTTGGAAGCCTGCTAGACACTTGCGTCAACGAGACCGGCTTCTGCGCCGCGTGGCAGGCGACTCGCTATCCACAGCCCAGTCCCCTGGTGCTTGAAATGCTCTTCACGCATCCGCCTGGTGACCGCTCTCCTGGACCGTAACAGCCCTGCAACTTCAGCACCCCCTTGGGCTGTTTCTGCTCCAGGGTGACTGGACAGGTGAGGGAGGGTCGCTGAGGTCTGCGGTGGGGCGGTGGCCCGGGCCTTCACACTCCAGCCTGCGTGAGCCCAGGAGGCCGGGAGTGGCGTGCTGTGAAGGATGCCAGGAGGGCCGTGGGGGCTTCAGCACTGCGGTGGGAAGGAGGGTCGAAAAACATGGCGGTCACTCAGGTGCCCCAGGCCAGGGCCCCAGCGGCAGGCGGCCCTGGAAACTGAGCCTGTCACTCACAGTTCCATTGTGGCGCTGGGACCACCCCACGCACTGCCAGGCAGAGCCACAGGTAGAACTGGGTGGGGGGCAGAGGGGGGAGGGAAGGCCAGTGGGAGCCTTGGCTGAAGTTTCCCTAGGGAAGACGTGGGGAGGCAGAACGGTCAGGTCTGCTGGTGAACAGCTTTCTTCGGGGTGTCTGGGGGTGTCTGTCACCTGCCCTGGGCGAGGAGGGAGGGAGGGAGAGGCACCCCCTTGGGCTGCATGGGGAGCGGCATTCTGGGCCCCGCCCTGACAGCTTCGCATGTGATTGGCTCTGAGGCAGCTCGGGGGTTCTAAGGATGGACAGACAGCCCGAGGGGCCCTCAGAGGTGAACCAACTCCCAAGATGTCACGTGTCGCAGCGGTCCATTAACAAGGGGGTGCAGAGGTGTGCTCGGGCTCTGGGGGACGGTGCAGGGTGGTCTCCCGGCAAAGGCTTCAAGGGCAGGCCATGAGCGAGGCAGTGCCTGGGGGGTGCTGGGGTCAGCGTGAGGCAGGCGGGCCTAGGTGGAGCTCAGCCCTGTGGCTAAAGTGGGGTTCTATGGGAAAGGGTCTGAGATCCTGGGAGTTGGGGAGCGAATGTTCAAGTTTGAGCCTGAAGAGGCTCCTCTCACCCCAGAGAGCCCTGGGGCCCCAGACTAAGAGTCATCGCAAAGAAGGCCACGAGTTCAAGGACTGGAAAGACCAGTGCGGCGGTGGGGAGGCCACTGGAGCAGGAGCGCCTGGGCCACAGGGCTTCCCAACATAGCAGGCTTAGGAGGAGGAGGAAGAGGAGGAGAAGGAGGAGGAAGAGGAAGAGGAAGAAAAGGAAGAGGAGGAAAAGGAGGAGGAGTAAGAGGAAGAGGGAGGAAGAGGAGGGAGAGCTGTCAATCAGGCCAAGAAGCCAAGCTAGAAAGGCCCCCTGCAGAGAAGGCAAGGAGGGGCGCCCATCTGACAGGCCGCCTAACTTAGAGCCCAGTTAAGCCCATGCTGCCCCCCCCCACCCTTCCCCCGGCTTCCTGTCTTCTAAAGCAGACCTCTGCCAATCAGTCCTGCATCTGCGACTGTATCAGTGAACGCTGGAGAACGTTCCTCTGCCAATCAGTCCTGCATCTGCGACTGTATCAGTGAACGCTGGAGAACGTTCCTGGTCTGTTAAGTTAGTACCCGCTGCCTCCCTTGCTTCTGAGACCCGCGAACCCTGGCGTATTTCCTCCTTGGCCCTGTACAGTGAAAAGGAGCAGGAGGCTTCCCAAGGATGGGTGAGGGGCTTCAGACCTCGAAGCGCAGGTACGGCAGCTTCCACGATGGACAAAGTTCCAGAGCAGGAGCCCCGGGCCTTGGGGGTGCTCTAGACAGTGGTTTCTAGGGGAAGAAGAGCTGAGCATGTGGGGGGACCACCTTCATGCTGCCTGGGGCAGCCAGACCACCAGTTCCAGGGTAGCCCTCAAGTGTGGTCTCCCAGGCTGCCGAGAGGCGGGTCAGCAGGGAGGCGGAGCAGCCTCGGATGGGGTAGACACCACCCCGGGAAGGTATCCGTGCGCCTCAGTTCTACATCACTTTGGGACACTCTCTGATCAGTATCCATCCATCTCTGATCGACACCTGCCCTCTGCGCTCAGCCTCAGCTCCTGCGAGGGGACCAATGGGTGACCACCAGGACTTGCTGGAAAACAGGAGAAAGGACGGGGAGTAAGCAAGCCAACCACTAGCCAGCCTCGCCCAGCGCCCAGCCCAGCGCCCGGCCCTGCGTCTGTGCAAAGAAGCTGTCTAGAAAACATTTACTGAGGAAATGAAATGGTAGTTCTTTGAACGAGTAGGGTGCGCATCTCCATGCCGCTGGGCGGGGCTGAGGCCAGAGGGTGGGCCAGTCCATTCTGGCTATGACTCAGGTCTCCAGGGATGCCTCGCCACTAGCCAGACTCTGAGAGCCCTTGTGTGTAGGAGGCTCTGCCCACAGGCTGGCCAGCCTGGGCAAGGCAAGGATGCCCCTGCCAGCCAGGGACTCAGCACACAGATCCTTATGGGTACAACAACCATGTTTGGTGTCCTCTGAATTCCCCAAGGAAATCTGGGTACATTCTATACCGTCCTAGCCAGGTGAACCCTAGAAGTGGCTGCTCTTAACGAGCGTTTGAAATGGGGATGGCAGGGAAAGTGGGGGGAGGCTCTGATGGGCAGGTCATTGAGGATTGGACACCAAGGTATCAGAGTGTAGCACTAAAGTTAGAAGCACTGATCTTAAGTGGAAGAGGGGGAAAAAATTGACAGTGTAACTAACAGCTTTCTGGGGTCCAAAGCTGCGAGATGGGAGTGTTACCTCTGTTGATGCGCGTGTACTCGTGAACACCGTGTATGATGAACTCAGCCCATCCGCACCGTCCCCACGGCTACGGGTCAGCTCTGCTGGCGCCACCAGCCTCCAATCAACTTACCAGACTGAAGACGCAGGGCTCACCCCCCCACACACACACACACTCACCATGCTGTCCTAGGAGAATGGAATTTGGGGGTACAAGTCAAGTGTGCTTCTTGGTGGGTGATAGCTACCAACAGACACCTCCTTATATCCATTCCCAGTACCCAGCTCCTCGGTGCTCAGCCAGGAAGGGGATTTTTCTGGAACCTACAGAGCTGGTTCTCACAGTCAGCTCGATGCGTTGCCTGGGATAGGCGACAAGTGTCTGGCAGGCCAGCGAATCAGTCACCACCAGGATCCTGAGAAAGCCCCCAAACCCCGTGACCCCTACACTCACCCATGAGCCCAGAGGGAGGCTGACACCCCCCCATCAAGCTGCTGTTGCGTGCTGCGGTGCAATTGCAGGTCCCTTTCACACCCTGGTCTGCACCCCATGGTGAAGCAGCAGGCGGACCCCTCCTTCTGCTTTGTCACAAGAGCAAGCCTGAGCTGGCCCTGCACGGTTCAGTGCGGGACACGCCCGCTGGCAGGTGGCCATTGAGGTGCACCGTGGCTGCCCCCCGTCCCCGCCCATCTCCCTGCCTGGCACAGTCACTTGGGCGTCTCCTGCCATCGGCGCTGGGCTCACTCCTTACACATAGGCTTCTCCTGGGGCAGAAATACACAACCCCACCGACCCCAGGACCACCTGCAGGCCTCCATCTCTCTGCCCGAGTCTTGCCTTGAGACGAAGGAAGAGAGAGCGGAGGAGCCCACTATGCAGGGAGGACAGGACGGGGCCCAGGCTGACGGGCAGGGCAGAGCCCCGAGTCCAGGCCTGCCTGGGCCATCACGCAGCGGAGGACGCCAGTGAGGCTGGAGGTCAGCCTCGCCGAGGCCGGGACCGGGGACGTCAACGGCTGGACGCTCTCTGGGGACCAGGACACCGTCTATTTGTTTGCTTCTTTCACAAGCTCTTCCCTTGGAGGCACAATGAGGGCAGCGGCCGCTGGACACTAACTTCTCGGTGGAGGGAGGGAAAGGGGGTACAATGGGACTCCTGGGGAGCGGACAGAGAGGTTTCACACACACAAGCACTCCAAAGACGCTTCTAAGGCTGAGACAGGGTCCTTTTGTGCCGCACGGGGGAACGGTCAGGTGACAGAGAGGTGTGCCAAAGGGCTCGTCCTTGGGACGCCTGTCCTACTCCCTCCGTCACAGAGTCTCTGCTGCCCACTCAGCCCTGTTAGGTCCCCCCACAGGGTAGACCCTCAGGCCCTAGAGTGTACCACTCTGTCTAGCTTGCCCTGCCAAGCTGCCAATGCCACCCTCCAGTGGATGACGGCTGGACGATGGGCCCTGAGGACATCCACAGTCAGGGCCCCGGAACATGTAGCTGTGCTCCCCACAGCACAGCAAGAGGGGCGTCGCAGGCGCGATCTTGAGAACGGGGAGATGGCCCTGGACTATATGCCATGTCACCCCCAGAGTTCCTATAAGAGGCAAGAGGGTGAGCAGAGACGGTCAAGGGGCCAGAGAAGCAGAGGAAGAGAGGTCAGAACGTGGAGGCGCCATTCTAAAAAAGAGGGGGAAGGAGTCGCAAGCCTTCTGGAAACTTCTAGAGGCTGGGAATGTCCAGTCACTGCTTCCCAAAGACACGGTCCTGCTCACTGTCCCCAGCCTAGGAAGGCTGATGTGGGGCTTCTGCCCTCCAGGACTACAGGATGAGGAACTTGCCTCGTGTGAAGCCACCCATGTGGTCCCTGGAAAGTGAAGGGGCCGAAACCAGGGAGGCAAAGCCAGCCCAGGTCATCGCGGGGGTGGACGTCAGATGAGCTGACCGTCAGCCTTGCCCAAGCGAGGGCTGCGAGATTACAGGCCCAGAGCTCTCTCGGGGCCAGACACGCATTGGGGGTGAGGTCATCTGCTGCAGTGGCCGTGGGACACTAACGCTCCCAGCTCTGGTGAGGTGGTTCTTACCCCAACACCCCCGGCCTTCTCTGCTATCACCGCAGAGGGGCTGGCCCAGAAGTTCTCGAAAGCTACGCTGCCCTGCAAGTCTCCATGAGCTCCTCAGACCGCCTGCGATGTGCGATTCCTGCAACAGAGAAACAGGGGCTCACAGCATCACCTCATGGCTGAGACCACAGCTGGGCACTGGCCTGCTCCCCAGATCCTACTCCCCCCGTCTTCTCCAGGCGAGAGGCAGAGCTTCTGCTGTTCTGTGTGTGTGTGTGTGTGTGTGAGCACACACCCCATGCCACACAGGTAGAGGTCAGAGGCCAGCCTTGGGTGCTGGTCCTCACCTTCCATTGTTCGAGGCAGGATCTCGTCCACTGCTGCCTACACCAGGCTAGCTGGCCCATGAGCTTCTGGGAAATCTGCGGCTCCTCCCACATGCCACAGAAGTGCTGACGTCACAGACGTGCACTGCCTCTGTCAGTTTGCCACGGCCTCTGGAGATGCAAGCTCAGGTCTTCACGCCCACTCGCAAAGGCTTTGCCCACAGGCAGAACCTTCCTGCCCAACAAATCCAGCCCCGGCCTATGTGGAATCCGTGGGGTTGTTTCTTTCTCTCCCATCTTGACCACCAGAAGCCCCACACCCAGTGTGTCCCCCACAGGGAGGGGACGGCTAAGGACACAGACTCTCCCAGAAGCATCTCCTGAGAGAGAGGACCAACCCAAAGCCACACCGTGCCCAGGATAGCCCAGGCTTCCAGAGCCCCAAGTCTGAGAGCAGGCCTTGGTGTGGACTGACCTGTATTTCCCTTCTCAAATGCATGCATCCAGGTCCTGACTCCCAGTAGCTCAGGATGTGACACGTGGATAAAAGCCGTTTAAAGAGGGGAGATGCTGAAATGAAGCTCTTAGAGATATCGTGGGCCAGAGGCTCATGGGAGGAGGGTGGAAGAGAGTGTCCACCAATGAGCTGCTGAGAAGCCCCAGGAGAAGCTACCATGCTGTTGCCCACATGTCCACTTTGGAACTCAGAGCACGGCGTACACTGTCATATGTGAGCTCCTCAGCCATGGCGTTCAGCGCTGACCAGCATACCCCCCATCCCTATGCTGTCCCCACCCCTCCCCCCTGAGTCTCAGCAGGACACTGATGGCTGCACCCAGAGGGAACCAGTGTCTCCAAGTCCGTTAGATTCTATGTCAGAAGACAACACAGGGCCATTGTGGGTAGGGGGAGAGACTCTACTCTCTCCCGGTGGGGTCCCCTGTCACATGACATGATCCGGTCTCTATGCTTGGCATGTCTCTGTGGTTAAGTCAGCACATGGCGAGAGCCGGAGGAGCGAGGTGGGACCCCGAGCTTCCTCCTTCTGTGCCTGAAACTCGTTCCCACATGGGACACTCTGGAAAGAACCAGCCGCGTGTCTGTTAGAGCCCATCAGCAGGCGCCAGGTGTGCGGGCCCGTCTTTAATTATGTTAAATGTTATTAAAGGTACAGCATAATGTGATGCACATATCATAGCTTACACGACCCAGGGAGCAATAGTTTAATACAATCCAGCGCGCAACTTTTGGGAATACAAAGTGTCTTCAATACCAGGTCTGTGTGGCTTTGGTCTGGGGCGACAGGCTAGGGAGCCCCACCCGACACGCTACATGTGTTGTTAACAAGAGGAGGTGTCAAGGCAACGCAGATGACCTCTGCAGAGAGGTCAGTCTGGTTGGCCCTGGGTGACACGGAGGGTGGGGGCTGAGCATATAAAAAGATTGGTAATGAACCAAATAATATTGGAAATAATACCTTCGGTAATACTTCTGTAAGAAGTAGAATTATGCTACATGTTGTTCACATGCATAGAAGTGCATAAGGAAAAGAATCTCTTGTAATGGTTGATGTGGGTTAATAAAATATTTGTTGGAAATGACAATTAACTGGCAGGGAAATTAATCCATAAAGGCATCGTGTCGTGAGTGGAAGGAAAAGCCTCATCAACAAGAGCTGAAGGGAACCCACTCAGAAAATGCACACTTGCACGCACGCGCGTGCACACACACGCACACACGCACACGCAGACACACCCACAAACTCTGTAGTCCAAATAAATACACGCGCCATGAAGTGATTTCTCCCCAAAACATCCTTGTGCGCCAGCCAGATCTCCGCTGCTTGTGGCGCCAAGTGCTGGCTGTGACAGAAGGGGGGGCTGTCCCTATCAGGTGGGCCCCCAGGACACATAGCTCCTTCAGTAGCAGGAGCAGCCCAGCCTGTGCACCATGCTCAGAGCTCTCCCGAACCTTCCAACGAGCCAAGCATTTCCATGGCAGAGTGGGCAGCAAAAGGGTGTGGACAGCCAAGCCACGGCACCTCTCACACCACAGAACCCGGCCTGTCTCCTACCACAGAGCCTGGCCTGTCTCACGCATGCAAGTGACAGCTGGGTGTGTAGTGTGTACGTTGCCGACGCTGGACCGGACACAGGTTCAAAGGGAGCCTTCTTTAACGATGCCTTTGGGGTTCAGCTTCATCTCCCCGTCTGGGTCTGTGTGCCAAATAGCCTCGAGCATTCTCTCCGGTCTTCCCCGGGACCTCCAAAAAATGACAAGACTTTCAGTTGGTCCATTACTAAGCAAGTTGCCAAGAGGCCTAGAAAGTTCCATGGAGAAGTTTCCTAGCAATCTCTTTCCAAGTCACCATAGGTGACCCAAGTTCGAGCTGTGCACTGTGTTTCTGAGTCAGGAGAGGAAAATCTTGCAGATTTTTCGTGGTAAGGAACTTGGACCCTACATGGAGAATGTGGAGGAAAGATTCGCTCCACAGGAAGGAGGAAAGATGGAGCTGCAAACAGCACTAGCAACCCCTAACACTCATCTTCAAGGAAACTGCTGCCCAGCCCAGACGATCCTGGGATTCTCACAAAGTTCCTTTCACCTCTGGCCAGGCCCGCAGCCTTCCCTTCCCCGCACCTTCCCGCTTTGATGACCTTGTATGCGTCATGAGAGTTTTGTTTAAAGTGTTCAGTTCCTTGAGGTTGCGCTAGCTTGGCATTCACAGCCAAAGCCCTTTCCACTTACAAACTGGCTTTCTCGAGAAAACATTTGAAGGAACAGAAAAGAAAGCTAGGTCCGGTCCGAGACGGGGAGCAATTGACTTTAGATTCCTTCATGTCTGAGCAGTCCAACGGGAGGAGGTCAGAGAGGTGAACGGACTCCTCAAGCCACCTCATTTTTCCTCCCCTTTGGAACAGTGGTGTGAATGGGGCTTATATCTAATGTTGTTGAAGGACTGATTTGGGAACAAGAACATAACATAAATGAGAGAGCCCCCTCACCCTCCCCCCCCCACTTCTCCATTCTTCTTCTGCCTCTGCTCTCTGGCCAGATGACGACAGCAGTTTGTACAAAGTGTCCCGTGCAATGACACGTGACGCGTGTGGTTCAGGGGAGCCCTGGAGCTTGACCACGGGGAAGCTTGCCTCAATTGGATTCCAGAGTTATCAAACCCCACACCCCACGGGCTCTCCTGGGCTGCAGAGCCCCTACTCTAGTGTATTCTCCAAGACGGAAGAGCTGGGTGAGGGGGTCAGGAGCAGAGCTGGCCAACGTCTGTCCCAAGGGAACTTTTGAAATGGTTACAGTGAACAGGTGCCTTGGAGGAGAACAGCGGGGTCCCTCGGGGCTTTTTCCACACTGCGGACAGCCGCTTTCCGCCGAGAGACTGACAGAGCCATGATAATGATGGTGTTGGTGTGCCCGGCGCCTGCGGAGGGTGTTCTGCACTCACGGTGTCTTCCAGGCAAACGCTTCATCATCGAGGACCTGTGCCAGTCTGGCATTGAAAGGCCCGTAGAAGTCTCGCAGAATCTTCTGGGTGACCGGCCACATGGGGCCCAGGTTGCGATCTTCAGGGCGCCGTGCATTAGACGCCGGGCTCTTGGTCATCAAAGCTTCTTGCTTCTCACTGAGGGGCCCTGGAACGAAAGGGAAAGGGTTCTGTAAGGTCACGGGCCTGGCGGGAAGTGAGAGGAATGTGTAAGAATCCCAGCTTTGCCTTGGTGGGGGGGGGCGCTTTAAGGAGAATGTGTTTGGGAATTCAAAGTCTGGCTGGATCCACTTGGAGAAGCGCAGGAAGGAAGGGGAAATGCCATCATAAATCAGTCCTAAGACACGGAAAGGACCCTAGATCTAGGGGGACTTTACTTCACTGTGTGCCTCGCTGTGAAGTAGCCCTGAGCACAGGCAGCCAACCCGGACGCCCCAGTGCCCACACCTCTGCCCGCAACCATCAGTGAGGAGAACCCGGGCAGATGGGCAGGGGCTGCAGCTGCTCACTGGCTCAAGGCCTGCCCCTGCTCAGGCCTGCAGACCTGACCAAGCCATCAAATAACCCATATCCCAGGCCTACACACACAAAAAAAAACCCTGAGCTTACGGTCCCGCCGCTCTTAGGAACAAAAAGCAACCTCGTTATGATGCAATGAGGTTTGTATGCGGCCAAATCAAAGGAAAAGGGTTCTAGGCCTTGGAAGGGGAAAGAGTGTCCACACTTCAGTCCATTACCAGATCTCAAAGCAGGAGGAGGAGGAGGAAGAGGGACCGTGACGATGATGACAACAATGAAGGAGGAAGAGGAGGAAGACAATGATGAAGAAAGAGAAAGATCACGAAGAAAGAAGAGGGAAAGGGAGGAGGAAGAAGAAGAGGAAAAGAAAGAGCAACTAGCTGGGCAGCGGCCCAGTGCTAGACAGGTACATTTCAGGGACCATTCGATTAATGCAGGCTACAGGAGAGCTCCTGGGAAGGAAAGTGACATGTTTTGCAAAGTGGCCTCTGCAGCTGTCCATGGGAGACCATCCCACGGGTGTCTCTCCTCACCTGTGCACGAGCCTCTGCCAGCCAGTGGCGCAGCCTGCGGGCACACGGTGCCCCTCCAGACAGAGCGCTGGCATCCTTGGACAGAAGGCAGGCTTTCCTTGCCTGGAGCCCTGGCTGGCAGCCAAAGCCCAGCTGTGCAGCTCTGACCCCAGGGGTCCCCAGCAACACCCGAGATGATGGTCCCTCCTCCGAACCCCACGCCTCTGCGAGTCTGTTCCAGCCGCATACGGTCACCGTCTGCGGCTCCTTTGAAACTGAAGCACGGCGTCCTTCTTATGAGAACCTCAACGATGCTTCAGCAGGCGGGGCCCCAACTGTCAGCAGATTTACAACGAGGACACCTGCCTCGCCTTCTGGATGCCACAAGTCACGGGGTGGGCTGAGCTGCGGCCGCCTCCTTCTCTCCCTCTGCTAGATCAAGCACCCCCAGAAGGAAGGCCACTTCCTGCTCCCGAGAGAGCACACTCCCGAGGACCCACGTGCTGAAGATGTTTCCTCACGGGTGCTGAACTGGCCCCTCCCTAAGAGGCCCCCCACCCCACCTCCCAGCAGCCCACCCCTACCTGGATGCATTGACCTAGGCAGTTCCCAAGCAGCCTGCATCCCTGGAGCTCAGGCTGTACCCCCGTGGTCGGAAGCATGGCACATACCTAGGTTCAGGAACCGGAAGACCCTGTACATCGTATACTTGACGTTGGATGCATGGTCTTCGAGGCGCAGAATGAGGAGCTGGTCCTTATTAAACACAGCGAGCCAGTCCAGAAGGTACACGGCGTAGAGCCCGACCTGGAGCCTTACCTAGGAGAGAGGCGGCGGCTATTACTACAGAAGACACTCTCCCAGTCCTGGAAGGGGGAGGGGTCCCTGAAGCATCTTACTGTAAACCGCAGGAGGAGAGTGAGGTGGCTGGTGTGTTCGCTGTCAATCTGACGCCTGGAGGCGGGCTTTGGGTCACATGGGTGGGGAATGCTCTAGGTGCTAAAGGCCAGCCTCTGGCATGCTTCCAGGGATCAGCCTAGAATAGACAGCCCACTCTCCAGGCTTGTCGCTCTAAACTGAAGAAGGGCGAAGCAAGCTGGGTACACGCATGCAAGCCCCCTGCTTCCAGACTGTGGGTGCCATGCGGCCGGCTGCTGCCAGCTCCCGCTGCCTCGATGTCCCCCTCCACCGTGGCTTGAACCTTGACGAATGCACTGAAATAAACGCTTTGTCCCTGGGGCTGTTTTTTTTTGTTTTTTTTTTTTTTTCAATCAGGGTATTTTATCACAGCAACAGAAAAAGAAACCAAGAGTCGCCCTAGAAAACGACTGCCTTCCACAGCTGTCTATCATGCAACATGGTCTGGCCTCTTCACAAGGAGCTCCAGGCTGTGTGTGCAAAGATTCTCTATGCTTAGAGCCGTGTTCGATCCTCACCACGGCCCCTCAGGTGGCTCCACACCTCTAGGACACCGGTGAGGGCTCAAGGGCAGGAAACGGGTCAAGAGCACACATGTTCTTAGCATGATCCAGGATGGTTTCCCTGCTGCTGATGTGACCCCCATGCCCAGCACACAGCTGTAAGAAACCAAGCACAGAGACAATGCAGGTGTCTACAGACCTCAGGACTGTGACAGTGTGCAGGTCATTTGAATATGACTATGAATGAGGCAGTGGGGTGGGAGGGAGGGTGGAAAAGGGTGGGGGGAGAGAAGGCCCCTTCTCCATCCTGTCCACTCATTTCTGGGATCTTTACCCTTCTGGTCCTCTCTCTTGCCAAACTGTAAGCTGGAAAATGAAGAGCTGACCCACCCAAAGACAAGCCCCTACAATGCCAAAAGCCCCAGGAAGACTAACGTGAAAACTTACCATGGAGCCCCAAACGCACCGAGCCCCACGGTATCAGCTCTAACCTCTGGACTGACTGGAGTCAGTCTCAAGGGAGTATGTGTTGGAGCCCTAATAAGAATCCCTGGAAAGTAGGGAACTGGAAGGGAAGAGGAAGTAACTCAAGGGAGCACAGGAAAGGAGCGCTCAGGGGCCAAGCAACCACCCCAGGAGAGTAGGGGGCAGCGCTACCTCAAAGGGGCCTAGGGCTTACATCGAGGTCCTGGGAGCACCAAAGGAGGACCTGGGAGCACCTCAGGATCCAGTGTTGAGCTGAACCTGGTCCCAGGCCTGACTTCACCCCGGACAGACACCACACAACCCTCACTAATGCCACTAAGGATTTCACTGGGGCTCCCCACCCGGCCTCCCTTCTCTTCCCACTGTTGGTGCCAGGTACCCCACAGGCCATGGAGATGCTTTTAGGAGCCAGGGAGGAAGGATGGGAGCGCCCCAAGGTTCAAAAGCCACCAGCCCTGGCACTGAATCTGTTGCCGGCTGTAGCCGCGGTGAGCTTTGGTGTTGCCAACTGTAAACTGGAAGTTTAGGGCCGTGTCCAGTTAGCAACGAACAGCAGTCGATTCTGTCTCCTATCACTGGCTTTCACAAACTTTTCATCAGGACGTTTCCGGAACAGCCAGAGGTGGAGAGGATCACGTGCTGCCCACCCACTTCCTGTCCAGGGTCACTGTTATTCCCAAGTTCACAGCTGGCGTGCAAACCGGAAGCCGAGAGGAAATGGGCAGGGCACACCCTCCCTCTGCTGGGGGAGGAAGTGGCTGGGGAAATCTTGTCTCCAGGAAGTCTATTTAGAGACAGCCACAAGTGTGCCTGGGTTGCTAGGACAGGCACTACCTGCCTGTCCCAAGGACACGGGCTGGGTCTAGCACAAAATGCCCGCGGCACACAGATCGGCCTTCAGAGAAACGCAATTCACACCTACTAGGCTGACCTAGTTATCCAGAGTTATCCCTGTCCATGGGACACCCCGTCAGCTTAGGCTATGACCTGATTCTCTTTGATGTGAGCCTGCATCTGCGGCCCCCTTTCTCGAGTCTTTCTCAGGAAACCTCCAAGGAGAGAAAGTCGTGGGAAAGAAGGTTCCGGTCCCTCCTGGGAAGCAGGGAAGCCGGACCCCTTGGTGCTCGCTGTTCATCCGTGGGCGGGGGCGCTGAGCTATCCCGACTTCCCATCTAGCTCCAGTTTGGGCTGAGAAAGCCCAGCGTGGGAGCAAGACCAGGCACGGCGCGTCCCTCATGCCAGGCAAGCCCACCTTTCTCACACTTTTTGCCAGGTACAAAAAGCAGCTACCAAAGAGGAGACGCTGGCTAGGCACAGGCTGAGGCCTGCAGACGTCTCAAGGCCTGTGTCTCTTTGGGCTCCACATCCTCCATTTCCTGGGAAGTTGACTGTGGACTGCGCCCTCTCAGAGCCTCCGTTTCCCCAGCTGTTCACAGCCCCGGCACCCTAGGCTGGCACACAGCCTACACTGGCTGAGCCCACCCCTTCCAGCCGCTGGAACACTTTCAGTTGGTAGGTTCCACGTGCTGGGCACTAGGCCCAGCGTCACATGCTCACGAATGCCGGCAAATGGAAAACATCGGCCTCTCGTTCTTGCGAGAGCCTGGCTGCTTTCTGATGAAGCAGGTGTGTTTCAGAGAGCCCAAGACAACTGTGTGTGCAGAGTCGAGTCGCACTGCCAGGCAGTGACAGAGCAGGGAATCGAACACATGGCCCTGCCTTTTTCCCAAACCCGTGCCTGCCCGCAAAGCTGATGCCTGCCCACATCTTCACGCGATTGGCAGGTCCTTGCTGTGCCTCCCTTGCCCAACTACGAAGTGTACAGGAAGGCAGCCGGCAGGCCTGCCCGCTGCCTCTGCGCCCTGCCTTCAGATAAGAGGCCTGCAACAACCACACAGGAGGAGGAAAGCCACTCACTGAACTACCCCACCCTCCATAATCATCGGTGCAAGCCCACGGAGGGAAGGTGGCACTGATGGAGGCTACTTGCCACAAAGGGACCCTCTGAGGAAGCGCTTGGGCCCAGCAGGACAACCAGTGGAGAAGCGACCTCAGTCAGCACTGCTGGATTCCAGCATTTTCATAGCAGGCCAGAAATGGCATATTCCACAAAGGAACTCAGAGATGAGATAAACGGGTCAGGAGAACACTTTTCAATGGGGACACCCTGGATGCATTCAAAAGTCACTGGTGGGTACTTCAGAAAACCAACAGAACACCCTCCCTACAGAGAGACTCTTAAGACCATTTGAGAGGCGCGTGGCCTCCTGTCTGCAGACTCTGATTGCCGGTGTGCGTCCAGAGCCTCATTAGGTGGCAATCTTCCTAGGTGCACCCTGGTTCTCTAGTGTGTGGGGGCTGGGGATGGGCAAGGAAGGAGACAAGAGGCTGGCTGGAAGGGCCCATCTGCTTTCCTAACTCTCAAAGCCAGGAATATCTGCTTCCACATTAGCTGCCGCTCAAAGGCAGCTGACCGCATTTGCACATGAAAACGCCCCTCTTTGGTGTCTCTGCTCCACAATGCCCCCAGCACACAATAGCATGAAAAGGGCCTGTGCCGGGCCCCCTGGCGCTGTGAACACTCACGGGCATGGCGTTGTTGAGGGTGTTGTTGTAGACACAGGCGCGCAGTGAATAATCCAGCATGCAATTTTCAAACAGCTGCAGCGCTTCCGTCACTTTCTCGTGGAAGTCGTCTGCAGATTTATTTGAACTTGCAAAGTAGAGATAGTCTGAGTACAACCTGTGAATAAAATAAATGGATAATTTTACCAGCTGAGAATGTGAAATCACGCCATTTGGGGAGAATGAAAATCAATGCGCAATTACATTATCTAGTTTGGTTCATTAAAATACAACCATTTCTCTTCCTTTTCTTGCAGATCAGCCCCTTCTCCCGGCTTCTCTCCTTGCTCCCACCCCCTCACATACCACCCATCCTTCCCACTCAGACAGGGCTGGCCCCCAACAACCACTAGGGCTATTTGGATGTTCTGTTGTTTTCTCTCGCGTCCTTATTTTTTTTTTCTTTTTATTTCTTCCAGTTACTCAGACTGAGACTGTCTCCTCCAAAGATCTTAAAGATCATGTGCCGACAAAGAGAAACCATGAAATGTTCTGTGCCTTCCTATTCCTTTCTCTTCTCGGAGGCAGTAACCCAAAGCACCCACCATCTAAGATCGTAATCCCATGCAAAATCCCTGGCCTTTCCCATAGATATTCCTAACGCTTAAAAACTTATACACAAGGTGCTAGGGAGAAAATTCAGTGGGTAGAACTGCTTGCTGTGCAAGTACAAGGACCCGAGTTCTAATCTCCCAACACCCATATAAAAGGTGGGCATGACTGCATTCAACCCCAGCATGGGGGTAGAAACCAGAATGGCAGCTCTCCCTGATCTAGCCCTTAAACTGAACTTGGGAAAGGGCTTGTTTTTTGGGCTGACAAAGTGGCTCAGTGGGTAAATTGTACTTGTTACACAGGCCCAGGGACCTGAGTTCAATCCCTGGAACCCACAAAGTGGTAGGAGAGAAACAGCGAGCTGTCTTCTGACCTGGGGACGCTGTGGCACACACGTATTCACACACATGTTCACACAAGTGTGTGCGTACATGTTCTCACACACACATGTTCATACACACATAGACAAACACGCACACCACACACACTCATACACACATATACATTCTCACACACATATGTTCACAGACACGTGTGCGCATGTTCTCACACACACATGGTCACACACATTTACACTTTCACACACACACAGAGGAAATAATGCAAAAGAAGTGAACTTCTGTGGTTTTTCCCATAGGATGAACCCATAGGATGAACCTAATTCTGGAACGACCGCTCCACTCCCAGCTCTTGTCCCTGCCTCTCCACAGCTCTCTCTGTGCTTCTCTTCTGCTTCTGGGCCCAAGCTCCCCTCAGCCAGCAGACACCCGTGATAGGAGAGGCAAATGCCACACAGTTCACAGATCCTGCTCACAAAAGCCAATTCAATCCTTAAACGGTTCTCTCAGAGTTTTGGTTGAGTGGACTTAGCCTCAGCTTCCCACCCCCAAATTCTTGATGGCCCTCGCATCCAATGGGTTCCTCCTGACCAGAGAGACGTGTGGACATCTGGTCTACCTGCAGGAGGCGTCCAGTAACAGTGGTCGAGCCAGAATCCCCCTTACCTCGCAGGTTTCCCCTTAACAACTCCCCATCCCAAACCCTTGCTCCTGGCTGATAAAACCCTAGTTCTGTCTCTCTCCTCTCCCATAAAACCTCATCGCGGCAGCTCTACGGCAACAGCCGGAAGTGAAGTGTGCCTGAACGTTCTAGCAGATGTCAGGGAGCGCTGGCATTCGCAGATCTCGCCTGTATTTCTCCTCCCTTCCTGCGGGCAGGAAAAGCAAGAATTCCCTCCTTTTGAAGGCGGGATCCTCCTGCTTTGCTTCTCCCTCCTTTCACAGGCACCTGTCTGGGTCCCCCCACCCCAGTTCTTCACATGTGCACGAGCCCCAGCCACACCTTCTGAGGCGACACTGGGCTGGTGGCAGACGTGGCCGTCACTCTACCACATGCTTCTCCCTCCTCCCAGTGTGTCCTCAACGTCCTGGGTTGGGGGTCCCATCATAGCAAAGGTAATCCTATGAGTCTCCCCAGGCGTCATGGACCCAGGTCGCACATCTGCACTGATGATCACCCCTGTGCCTGGCCACACTCATCCTTCAGAAGCCAGGACACCTGGGGGATCCGCGGCAGCGTCCGTCCCCCTGGCCACCTCTGATCAAGTCCTAATACCCCGTGCATCGTTTCTGAGGGACACAGGTGCGTTTGCTTCCTCTGGCTCCCGCTTGGCACAGAGTCAGGGGGTGGAACTTGAGAGTTCATCTCCGACCACGGAAGATGCCTCTGGATGTCTTGAGACGTCTGCAAGGTGCACGCAGGTTGCTTGGAATCAACACACGCCCCACAACAGAGTGGAACACTCCACAGGGACTTGTCACGAGACATTTCATGAAAGTCCCCAGGCCCCAAAGAGACCAATCCCAAGGGTCCGAACACCCACCCATGTTGATGCTTTCCTAGACGCCCCCCATCAGCTGTACTGCCGTCATTCTTCAAAATCAAGACATGTGCATGGCACCTGTCAATCACAGCTGGCAGAACCCAAACAGATGAAGAAACGCCAAAGGCAGATGTGCGTGGACTCAACACGCAGCCCAGCTGCACAAGCTGAGGGATCCCCCCCCTCATGTACACACACTGGAAAACTTGTCTGATGAGAAGTCTCAGAGGCTTCTTATCAGCCTGTCAACAGTATGACTTGTGCAAGGAACCATGTCAGTGAAAATGACAGTTGTTTTGAAACTGCTGTGGAACCTTCCATTGACTACATCCGAGTCACGTTCTTCCCAAGAGTCTCACAGAACTACCCAATTTACTGGAGGGGACTGAATTTCTATCATAAAACTCCCTTGAAAATCCAGTCATCAACCCAAAGTTACCTTACTGAGATTTGTCCTTACAGTAACATTTCTTGCAGACACTGGACTTATAAATAAAACAAGAATAACTAAGCCTGCCTTGATTTAAAAGTGAGAATATCTGCTGAGTCCTTGTAATTCTTCAGAGATGCAGAAGTCATCCCTACAGGGAACTGGACCACGTCCTGGGTGAGGTGGTGAATTCATATCTGTTTGGGAGCACCTTGAACTCATGACCTCACTTTCTGTGAGTCATGGGCAAGACCTGTTCTAGTCACTTCCTTGGCAAAGTGAGGGGAGACTTCCAGAGCCCTTCAGTTACCCCCAGATTCCTTAGCTCAGGTGGACTTTGGGGATCCCTGACCCTGCCCTTCCTAGCACCCACTCTGGGAGTCCCTCACAATTTGTTTGGTCTGCAGACTTCTGAGCAAGGACTTGATTCACCTTAAGAAGTGGCTACTCCCAGTCTGGAGAGACGGCTCAGGGTTAAGAATCTGCCTTGCAAGCAGAAAGTCCTGAGTTCAAATCCCAGGTCCCACATAAAAACACCAGGCAGGAATGGCAACGGCCTTCACCTTTGTCCCTCGTGGGCAGAGCCTGGGAAATCTCGAGCAAATCAAAAAGGAAGTAAAAAGCAATCCAGTATGATTCACAAAGAATCATACTTTGGTACTCCACAGGGACACACAGTGCCCTCTGATCACACACACACACACACACACACACACACACACACACACACACTTAATTAATTAATTAAATTTTAAAAAGAAATGGCCACGCCCTCCCATTTAGTTGTTAAACAAACACACATACTTCTGCCCAAATATGTCCAAGTCCAAATCATGGTACCTATATCCTCACACATATAAACAAGGTAAAGATCTGGAGATGAGGTCACCTGGACCTAGGGTGAGTTCTCAGGCCAATGACACGTCCTTAAGAAAAGAGAGAGGAGAATGATACAGAGGAGAATACCAGAGGGAGACAGGGGTAGAGACTGGCCTTAGGCAGCTACAGAAATCTCAAGGCGGTTTCAAAAGCCGCCAGAAACTGGGAATTGGAACCAGCAGGGGACAACTCGGGCTTTGCTGAGGAAACACCCCTGTGGTCCAGCCTGTGGCATTCTGACGTCAGACTTCCGGCCCCCACACTGCGAGACAAAAACCTCCTGTTGCATTAAGCCATGGAGTATGTGGCAGTTTATTACAGCACCCCAGCTCATGAGCCAGACTCTAACCCCAAATTCCAAGAGGTTTTTTTTTTTGGTCAATTCTACCCTGGTTCCAGAGGCCTCAAGTGTAAAGAAAGCCCACCGCCAGGAGGCCAGAGTTCCCACCAGGAAAACAAAGAGACCAAAGCAAGGCAGGGTGGACCGTAGGGTCCTCTGAGGATGTAGCCACAGCATGACCCAAATGTCTTCTGCAAACAGTGTCACTGTGTCCCGGGACAGCTTTCCGGGAATGACTTGGGCAGCTGACAGCCATTCAGCTGGATTAGAGCCCTGCAGAGATATCGAGAATGTACAGAGGACCTCAGAGAAACAGACAGGCACAGCAACGCAAGCCGTGGGAAGTGTAAAGACAGACCTAAGCGTCCACGGGTCACTCGAAAATCAACCGCAGGGGATGAGGGAGGGGGACGCGCACGCCGTGGAAAATACCTTCGTTCTTCTGTTGAGTCACCACAGAGCTGGAGGGACACTGAGTCACCTCGAGGGGCAGCAACAGATGCAGCACCCAGGATGTGGGAGCAACAGGCAGGTCTGGGCCCACGTGGACCCCTACCCTGGCGCTGGGTATCAGTGACGAAGGGGAAGGAATGGCCGGAAGGTCTGCGCTTCTGAGCTCCCATGGGACTGACCGGTGGGTCGAGGCTCAGGAGGAAAGACGGGCTTCTTGAAGGAGAACAGTGACCCCAGCTTCAGAAATGGCTTCGACTGGAGGGGGCGAAGGCTGCTGGGTAGCAGGAGAGCCAGGAGGTCTGACGCCTCCCAGGCCCCTCCTACAAGCACCTTAGTTTCCCATCCTCAGCGGGCGTTGAACAGATGGGCGGTACAGTTGGCCGAGACCGTTTCCAATGGCGATTCCAAATATAAGCCCGAGTACATTCCAGGCCTGCTGTGCGGCGGTTATTTTAGAAGTCTGCGGGTGCGGCCTGCAACTGCGGGCTGAGTGGGCATCTCGGCCATCCCTGGCTGGTTCCCGTGGAGTACTGGGGAGGAGAATTCTGGCACATGGGCAGGAGTGGTAGGTGGGGGTTCTCCTGCTGAACGTTGCCACGTCTCTCCCCACCGGGAGAAAATGAGTAGCTGGCAGTGAACCCAAGGTTGCACCCCGGGGAACCTGGGTGGGTACCCCAAAGCCACGGAGGAATTCGCTCGGTGACATTAAGGGACTCCTCTCTGAGCTGATGCTAGTGGACGTCCTCACACTGATGCCATGACGGGCCAGGGCGTGGCTCTGTGGCAGCACATTTGGCCTCGTGAATGAGACCCTCGGCTCCACTGCCAGCACGGCGCAGCTGCTGGTCAGGCCCCCAGCTTTATGCAAGAGCTGTCAGTTTATTCCCTGCAAAACCCTCTGCTTCTGGCCAAGGGGCTTTGCTGGACCCTGTGCCGGGCACAGGGAATGTGGGTGTGACACATCCTCGCCAAAGCCCACCTTCGAAAAGCACAGGCCCTCAGAGCTGAAGGCAGGAGGCAAATCGGTGGCTGATCTGGACCCATGGTTTAAAGCTACTATGCGATGCTTCTAAATCTTTCAACGCACAGCACTTTGGAAACAAAAGCTAGTGTCGTTCTGGAACTATTCGGTAAGTCACAGGAGGCTGGTAAACAATTAGGACAGGTAACAGAGCTGCCAATAAATACGGGGGACAGACATGAGGAACGTCACTGTGGGGGGTTGGGAAGAACAAACATGCTTAAAGTGCAGACAGAAAAATGTTGACAGCTGCAATAAGCGCTGTGACCCCCATCGCACAGCGGCACGTGCTGTGACCCCCATCACGCGGGTTCCTGCATGTGATGCCTGTGTCCACTCAGATGTCAGCAAATGTCTGTTCCTCATGAAGACTCGTCCCTTCATCAGACTTCCCTCCACTCGGGGCCTCTGCAAATTCCAGTCCAGGGTCTCTAGTCTGGTGAGCCTCTCTGACTGGCTCCTCTTTCCGCTGGATTTTTGCTGCTATCATTTTTCTATCAAGATATAATCACATACCATAGAATCGCCCCCCCCAAATGAACAAGTCAGTATAAGATGGACATTCTCATCGCTCCAGTAAGCGGCTGCTGGTTGTCACAGGCCTGTCCCCAGAGGACCCACAGCACAGGTCACTACCTCCAGCTCCCGGGCCGTCGAGCGCAGCCGGCAGTCTCAGTGTTAGCTGTGACGGGTACCAGCTCTCAGAGGTGTTGGCTGGGACACCTGCCTCAGCGGCTGCTCCGTGCCTCAGACTTACCAGAGACATTCTTTGAGAAGGAGCCCACCACTAACGCAGGGGCAGGAGGAGCTAGGTAGACCGACCACTCCGGCCTGTCCAGCGACACTGGCCCCTTGCGGAGCTCTGCAGGCTCCTGCCTGACTTCTCGAGGACACTCCGGTGACCAGCCACAGTTCTGCACCCGGGAGCCCCTGGAGGGGCGACACATTCCTGTCCTCCGACGCTACACCCCTTCCCTCAGCCCTGCAGCCACGAAGTCACGGTAAATGTACAAAAGTGGATGCCAGATCAGCTGGCCTGTTCTTCCCACTGGTCGGTATCCACACGAGAATCACGGGTCCGTGGCTTTGAAGCCCTGATAGGGCACCATCAACAACAACTACAGACCTTTTTCCAACGAGGACACAGAGGGCCTTTCAGGTTGAGAGGAGCCCTTTTGCCTCCCTGAACTGCAAAGCACGTGTCTCTCTTGACCAGGCACGACGGGGCAGGACTGGCCAGGCCAGATTATATGGAGGAAGCATCCAGAGGCAGGAGACACTGAGAAGGTGCATTTGTGTGTGTGTGTGTGTGTGTGTGTGTGTGTGTGTGTGTGTGTGTGTCTGTGTGTGTGTGTGTGTGTGTGTGTGTGTGTGTGCGTGCGCGCGCGCGCACAGAGGACATCTGAGTGTGTGTGCTTGTGGCGACCCGAGGGGTGACTTCAGGAATCATCCTGGTGGTTCTACCCCCTCATTGCTTTGCTCTGGGGTCTGCCAGGCTCTCTGCCAGGGCGCTGCCATTTCCACTCTGTGTTTGTACATGGGATCTGAGGATCTGAACTCAGGTCCTTCTGCTTGAGAGGCAACGGTTTTAACTCCTGAGCCGTCTCTCAGGTACCAGAAGGTGCAGGCTCTGCCAGGGTCCTGGTTGTGGTCTACGACATATTCCGGGACTGCAAAGCCTTCTGCTGGCTGGGGTCATCCCCGGGCCCAATGTTCCATGAGCACAAATGGATTCTTGTCCGCCACGGGTCTTTTCCAGTGCACCCACCCTCAGCCAGCGACCCTGGCGGCTGACAGCTCGCAGACGAGAAAAATCACGAGGCTCAGAGCCTCCCTTCAAAGTGTGAGACCCTCGCTGCAGAGGGGCCGTCACTACATGCCAGGGTTGGTCGGTGGGGAGTACGTGACAGCCCCTCCTTCAACACAGCCTAGAACTCTGTGTGACAAGTCCAGCTGGTCCCCGCCGCTGCCCAGAATCGAGCCACAAAGACAGGTCTCCCCTCACATCTCTGCAAGCCAGACACAAGGGACTCCCCGCCCGCTGGGCCCCGGACACTGTCCACATGGAAACGCCCTCTGCAAACAGCTCCTGTGGGACTGTACAGGGCAGCCCGTGGCCTGGCAAACGTGCACACAGAATAAACAGCAAGGAAGTCGAGCGTTTCCACTGTGCAGGCCCAGGGGGCTCCCGGATGTCTTCCCACAGCACCCTGACAGAGACACCCATGCACGCATGTGGTCTGCGCCCCGAGCTGGTCCCTGCTGGGTGCGCCGAGTCCCCATCCCAGCCTTTGGAGAGACAGACGGCTCGACCCTATCACAGCGTCCAGGGTACATGGATGACACTCACCAGGAAGTCAGGGGCAGCTGGAGGCAGTGCTGTGAGGCTCCCTTAGACCATGGTGTCCGACAAGGACCCCCCCAAGCCTAGAGCCGAGAGAGGGGGTCAGAGAGACAGGGGCTGGGGGCTGGGCCTTCCCCTGACTCTGTGTCGTCCCCTCTTAAGTCGTGTCTCCACAACTCTTAACGTCAACTCTTAACTTCCCTTCCAGAGATCACCCAGCCTGCTTTGGGGGCTTCAGGCTGGGCCCTTCCCTGGCAGGAACACATCTGCGGCCCTTCCTGGGTGCTCCCAGGCCTGAGAGGGGAGACCTTGGGGGAGGGTTTGGGTTGCAAGAGATGCCCACCACGAAGGTCTGAAGCCCCTCCGACATATTCTCCAGCCAATACCAATTCCCACCCTGGGTTGGCATTTCATTCCTTTAGGTGTAGAGGAATCTGGGCTCAGACCTTCATAAAGACTGGGGGAGGGGGTCTTTACTATTCACACACCTTGGCAAAACAGGAAGTCCTCTCCTAGAACTCCCCCACCCCCAGAGGTGAAAGACCTGCCTCCTCGCCCAGGGGAAGCACCCCCAGAAGTCCTGCCCAATGGCTAAGTCCCCAAACAGGAACTCCACTGAAGGACCACCCCAGTTCCACAAGCCCACTGGGGTCAGCCAAAGCCGCACCTGTGCGTGCATAGAACAGCTCTCTCACCTGCTGGAAAGCTCACTGAGGCCACATCACAGCAGGGAATGGCAGAGAACCTGGGTGGCGCGTGTGCGTGAGTTTCCCTGGAAACCAAGCCCAGCCCAGCCATGCGCCCATGAGGACAGTTGACAGTTTTGCATCATATGTTCACACGCTGCTGTCAAAGCCTAGGTGCTCAGCGCCATTTTAAACACACGCACACACACACACACACACACACACATGCACACGCACGCGCATACACACGCACACACACATGCACGCATGTGCCTATACACGCACACACGCACACGCACGCGCATGCGCACACACACACACATGCACGCATGTGCCTACACACGCACACACACACGCGCACACACACGCGCACACACACACGCGCACGCACGCGCATACACACACGCACACGCATGCGCATACACACACGCACACACACGCACACACACACGCACACGCATGCGCATACACACACGCACACACACGCACACGCACACGCATGCGCATACACACGCACACACACATGCACGCATGTGCCTATACACGCACACACGCACACACGCACACGCACGCGCATGCGCACACACACACATGCACGCATGTGCCTACACACGCACACACACACGCGCACACACACGCGCACACACACGCGCACGCATGCGCATACACACACGCACACGCATGCGCATACACGCACACACACACGCACACGCATGCGCATACACACACGCACACACACACACGCACACGCACACGCATGCGCATACACACGCACACACACATGCACGCACACATGCACACACATGCACGCACACACGCACGCACACATGCACACACATGCACGCACACACACACGCACGCACATACACACACGCACACACACATGCATGCATGTGCATATACACGCACACACACACACATTCAATTTCACCATGAGACAGACTTTCTATCATGTTATGACAAAATGAGACACATAGTAATAGCCAGAAGGTGCAAAGCCGGGGTTCTAAGGAAGATGGACACCCAGTAGCTATCTCTATTACCACGAGCCTGGCACACCTGGGCACACACTTGAAGCTTTTCCCCACCCACACACCCACCACACACCACAGACCTAGAGAAATCAATGAAGCCTGGATTCCCATCCAAGCGCATGGTCTCAGTGCACTGACGCCCACGAGCCGCTGTGTGAAAGGATGCGTTTCATTAAGAGCCTCGTTCCTTTCTGACGTGATCATCGCATGTGGATTAATTATTTAACCCGTCCAGGGGGCTTTTAAAAAGCCAGTTTATATGAGCAGACAAAGAAAATGGCTACCCAGACTCCAGGGCTCAGGGGATTCGGGTCAAAATCGAACTCTACTTAACTGAGCTGTGCTCCCCCTCCCCTGGGGACACATCATGACACATGAAAAGCTACCGTTCTTGGGGTGTCGAGCTAAGACTACACGGAACTCAGCACAAAACACAGACTGTGAAAGCCTTAGAGATGGTGTAGCCCCCCTCTACACATGCCCCTTGAATGGAAGAGGAACAAGAGAGGGCAAGGGGGCCACGCCATCCCCATTTGTCGTAACACGTACCGAGCTCAGCAGCTCTGAACCAGCCATGTCACGGATGGAGGGGGGGGCATGAGGCTTCTGTGAACCCAGCCGTCTGGATCATGCAGGCAAGGGGTTAAGTGAAGAAAAATTCCCTCTCTTGGCAGCTTCCTTCAATTAAGTGGGCAATTTAGCCCAAGAATGTCTTATTTGTAAACTGCTATGACCTCTTACAGAGAGAGGCTTGGCACATGGATTCTTGGCTGGCCTCTGCCATTTGAACCATCCCACCCACTTCTTTCCATTATTCCGCTGTCCATCCTCCAGGAAAAAAATAAGACTTTTTGTTTACATCCTTCTCTGAGAACTTAGGCGTGATTAGAGTTGGCTTCCAGTCCAACATTTTCAACCCTCTGCCTTTTTTAGTCAAATTATAGAAACGAAGGCCAAATGTGAATGTGAAACCAAAGCGTGAGCCCACGACGCCCATATACCCAGCTGCTGTGTAGAATTAAAAGGACACGTTGGGTCAGACCAGCTGGCATTGAGCAACCCAAGGAGCCTCCCACCCCGGAAGTCGAGGTCACAGAACAACGCAAGAAGCCAGTTTGACTCTCGGGACTGGGGCTGTGAGCGTTTGCTTCTTCGAGAATGACCCAAACGCAGGACATTTGCCATTCTTTCTGGCTGAGATGGGGAAGGAGCTGGCCACTCCAGACAGCCTATGAGCTTCAAAAACAGAACTGCATCGTGGTATATATTGTTGCTAATGTTTGCAAGGCGACGCAGTGACACAGTGCAAGCATGCACAGGACACCCGCCTGTCGAGGCTGGAGCCGCCACCAAGCCGAAGTGACTCTTCTGTGGGTGAGGGGACAGGCGGAGGGTGGGGGGGTCAGAGCCCAGGGCTGAGTGTGCTGACTCTGGATATCTTCACATCTAGTACTCTCCTCCCCCGGCAGGCTGTGTGCACCAGGCGATTTGCTGCTGGCACACAGCCTGCAGGAGCAGTGTTGGGATGTCACACCTGCAGCAGGGTGGCAAATGCTCTGCTAGCCAGCTCTCTCCCTGCCGCCTTGATGAACTCATCGGCCATGTTGGAGAAGGCTGGTGGCCGGGGACCGAGGGCCGCCTCCAGCTTGACACACAGCAAAGGCCAGTGTTCGAACAGCCCCAGAGAACTAAGTTCCCCCACACCGCCTAGCACGCAGTACCGGCTTAATAACTACTTGACTATTTAAATAATAAATGCTCAAGCTAGTGATGGGGAGTTAGGCTGAGGATCATAAAGGCAAAATACTCCCACCTTCAGTTCCCAGTTGAGACTGGGCAGGGGAAGGGGGACCTGTACTTTATGAAAAGCAGGAAGGAAACAGGGAGAGGCCGAGATGTGGGCCTGAGCCTCCTGTAAGAGTGAGCTGTGGTTAGGCTGCTTGAAGCCAGTCTTCTACTGCTAGCTGAGCCCAGGCCCGGCCAGCGTGTCCTTCCACTCCGAGGCTCACTTTCCTGATGCTCTGTCCTCAGAGGTGGAGCAGAACTCCAGGGAGGAGCAGACACTCCCACGAGGAGACACGTGGCCTCGGCCATGTACCATCCTTTACACAGGGCGCGGCTTCCCCTCAGCCACCTTCTTGTCTAAATGATGAACAAACTCGCACCCATCCTTTAAAGCACGGCCTAGCAGCAGCTCCTCCGGTTCAGTGATTCTCTCTGTGTGGGAACTTGTCCCCTTCCCCCTCTCCAGGCTTGCTGGGTCACGGGACAAGCCAAGCGCTGCCCGCGCCTGTCATCCCAGCTAGCCTGGGAGCTCCAGTGTGGCCAGGACCGACGCCCACCCAAGCGGGTCAGAGAATCCAGTCCTTGCCTCTGCCCGGACAGTCTCCGCAGCCTGCCAGCCTCACTCTGGAACGCGAAGGCTGGACACAGCCCGGCCTTCCTCGCAGCTAGAAAGCAGGGAGGTGCGTGGCCAGAGGCCTGCGAGAATGTTCCTCTCTGGAACTGAGGCTGGGGTGGCTTGGGGGAGCACCTCAGCAGGTGGGGAGGGTCCTCAAGCCTGCCCTTCGGTGTTCCGCCTTGTGTCTACAGGAGCGCGGCCCTGGCTTACGTCAGCTGCTCGGGATCACCCAGCCCATTCCATAAGGAAAGGGCTAGCCTGGGAACAGCAGGCAGAACATGGCTGATCTGAGTAGACTGCAGAGAGAGGACCATACTTAGTGGCTGCCCTGTGTAGACCCAGAACTGCTGTGTCCCAGGACACCCTGGAGGGTAATATGGCTCTCCACTGACCAGTCACTCTGAGGGGAATGGGGGAGATGCTCTGACGTCTCATGAGAGGGAGGCGGAGTCCAACTCAGCAAGCAGAATGTTCGAGCATGTTCTCTGAGGGCAACCATGCCGACCCAAGATAGCAAGATGCTACACTGTACATTCACACAACTGTGCTCATACACATACTACTGCACTCAATCCACGTAAGAAAGACATCCGGAAGAATATAAACCAAAATGCAAACGGCAGTTTTATGGGAGACTCCTGTCCAGTTTGCAAATGGATTCTCTATTCTCACCCAACAGGCATGCTGTTGTTGCAATGGGGACCATGAGGGCATGCCATCTGAGGAGCGCATGCCATCTGAGGAGGGCATGCCATCTGAGGAGGGCATCCACTGGGCAATGCTTGGGGCTGCTGGATACAATCACCACACACTGGTGGTCTATAACAGGAAGTCGTCCTCCCACCCTTCAGGAAGCTGAGGTGTGAAAGGGCGTGGACTGGGCTGGTTCCTTCTCTCCCAGCACGTGGTGGCGCCAGCACCCTGGCATCTCTTGGCATGTGGTCACAACTCCCTGGCTCTTCACGAGGCCAGTTCCCTAATCCACCCGCAAAGGCCTCATTTACAAACATGGCCACAGCCATTAAGGACCGGGGCTGAGGACCGCAGGAGCCATAATTCAACCCATAACAAAACACAGGTAGCTCAAAGGATGATGAGACACGAGGGGCTGTGGCCCCGTCTTTGAACAGCTGGCTGGCTCACCGGGTGGGAAAGTGTTAGAGTCAGACTATGTGGCTTACAGGAGAAATGGATCCGAGTGTAGACAAATGACAGGGTTAGTCCCCAAACAGAGCGAGCTGTTCTCATCTAGACTGGTCATGCTGGGTGGAAAGTCCTTGTTCAGGAAACTCTGAACAGTCTAAAGCTCCCCTTGTTTCTCTCTCTCTCTGTGTGTGTGTGTGTGTGTGTGTGTGTATGTGTGTGTGTGTGTGTGTGTGTGTGTGTGTGTGTTGTAAGCACGCATGTGGGTCCACATGTTTGTGGGTGTGTGCCTATGTGTACATGTGTGTATGGAGTAGATACATGTACATGGGCCTACATGTTTGTATGTTTATACACATGTACATGCTAGAGTCCAAAGCTGGGCTAGAGAGATGATTCAGGGGCTAAAACTATGTTTCACAAGCAGAAGATCCTGAGTTCAGATCCCAGGTCCCACAATGCCAGGTGGAAATGGTGGCAGCCTATACTTTCTACCCTGGTGGGCGGAGCCTGGGAATTCCCAGAGCGAAGCAAGAAGAAGGTAGAAGCAATCCAAGATGATTCCTGAAGTCATCCTTGGTCCTTCACAGAGACACAGTGCCCTCTGACACACACATACACACACACACACACACACACACACAAATAAATTATATACACACATACAGTCCAAAGTTGTTTTCCATTGTCTTCTCTGATGGCTCCGCTTTTTTAAAATCATTAAGGCAGTGTCACTGGATAGAGCCCGGAGCTCACTATGGGCTGCGCCAGCTGGCCAGTTTGTCCTGTCCTTGTCCCCGGGTGCTAGCATGTAGAAAGCTGGCAACCTGCCTTTACGTGGGTTCTGGGGATTCAACTCCACTCCTTACACTTAGGGGGCAAACGCCTTCTCCACAGAGCCGTGTCCCTGGCCATTAGCTGAGTGCGACATATAGAGGGAACAGTAGATTCTAAGACATAGCAGGGCCCTGGCAGGCATCCAGCACCGCCCTGGTATGGTCTGGTCAATATAACACCCAGATGTGGGTGACCTCTGCTCTTAAAGGTGGACCAGGTACATTCATCATTTTTCCTCCCTTTGTGCTAGCGATGCACATTGAGAGGTGACCACTAAAAAGGCACCAAGTCAGGAGACAAGGAATTTGGGGGAACGAGACAGGCAGAGAACCCTAAGACCCCTGACCCTAACAGTGTCCCCAAACACTAACAGTAATGGAGGAGCCACCCCCTGTGTCTAGGTCAGACCGGCCAGAAGCCAAGACCCACAGAGCAGGGACGAAGCTGCTGGGAAGAGTTCCCGATTTGTTTAATGCAGAGCACTGAGCTAAGAACGTTTACAGAAGAAATAGCAGTAACTCGCAAGTTAAGCGCGTTTATTTTTTCGAGAGATGAAATCCTGTTGGCCCACTCCAACGCACGCAAAGCACCCACCCAAGCCCGGAGCCCACCGCTCACCTCTCCACGGGGTCCCTGAGCAGGACGATGAGCTTGGCGTCGGGCTGGAAGGCGTGGATGAAGTCCTGGGTCAGGAAGGGCGGCTCGCCGTCCGTGCTGTTGTCGTAGAAGAAGGTCCAGGCGTTGTTGTCCCACATGGTGGAGGCGCTGGCCTCCCCTGTAAACAAACAGACGCCCCGCCAGTGAGCGGCTGCTGGGACTCGGGGCGCGGGCCCCACCGCGAGCCGCAGGCCACGCCTGGCTCCCGCGCCTGCCTCTTAACTGGCCGTGACAGGCAAGATAGTCAGTCACCACGAGCAGATGGGGCGGGGAGAGGGCTGCGTGTGGGGGGGCGGAAGTTCACCCCTGCTGCAGCGACCCCCGCCCCTGCCCTCCCCAAGGAGCTCTGTCTGCAGATCCAGGCAATCGAGTCAAGCAACAGTGATTGTTCCCTCTCACCTCGCACCCCCTTTAGCTTCTTTCTCCAGGGTGAACAAAAATATAACCTTTACTAGCATCCGGACTCCTCCGTTCACAATATTTAACTCTGCTGGCAGCTCCTAGCTCTGTGGCATTTTATGGGCCCGCTGAGAAATGAACTAGATGGTTTCCTTCAAGAAGTGTCGGGGAGAAAGGAGTCGTTGGGGGGAGCCGACCTGCCATGGAAAGTTGGATGCAATTCACATCGGTCTTTCCTGGGAAGTCAAGGGCACACTGACAACTGAATGAGAAAGGGCTCTGCCAGAGGCCACCCCCACCCCACCCCCCGAGCCTCAGCCTCGGGGTCTCTCCTGCACGGCCAGCTGCCCTGCTGCCCGCCCCTCCTGCTGCCCTGCATACAGACGGCACTCGCCCCGTGCTGGCTGTTTTATCATATCCACGTGCCAGAAGGAAGAAAATAGAGAGGCGAGGCCAGGACACAGGCACTTCAACAGCACAGACACTCGGGAAACGGAACTGTTTGCCCGTTTTATTTTATTTAGGGCTGAAAGGAAAAGCAGTCAGCTCTCCCCTTGATTTCTGGGCATACGCAGGGCTCTGACATCTCTCAAAGTCACTTGAAAAACGGAGCTGGAAGATTAAATGAATCTCTTTGGTCGGTGACGGGCTCACCATAGTCACGCGTGAAGACGGCAGGACCCTGTGTCTTCTGCTGGATGTGAGATCACATCACACGTGTGACCCTGTCAGGTAAACCCTTCTGTACTGGCCAGACGACAGGATACAGAAAAGAGGAGCCAATCAGACTCCTCGTGATGAGGAAGAGAACATCAAAGGCGTGAACTATGGACACCCAAATCGGGACAAGTTCTGCCAGGTCTCAAAAAGGAGGTGGTTCTAGAATCCCAGAGGCCTTGGTCCATTTTCCCATCTGTCTCTCCATCCGTCCATCATACAGAAACCATCTCTCCAGTGCTGCACGGTGACTGCCCTGGGGACTGATGTGGGATACAAGACAGGCGCGGGCCGTTCCCTCTAAGGGGGAAGTCAGAAATCAAAGACACCATTGCGAGACCACTTGGGCCCGACAAGTAGACAGGGCAGGGTGCCATGTGGGCTGGGCAGGACCTTTCAGTACCCGAAGTCTAGACCCACAGAACCCAGCTGCTGACTCCTGACCCTCCTGAGTCCCCTCCTGCCCGCTTTGACCCACGACTCATCACTTTAAGTGACAACGCCCTGTGATCTCTGCCAAGGAGCAAGAGCCAAAGCAGCGCAAAAGCCACATTCCAGGGTTTCGAGAAGGCTGGAACTGATGTGGCCCATCAATCACGCTGACAGACATGGAAACCGAGCAGGACACAGGCCCAACCTGTCACTCAGCACACACAGGCCAGCGTGTGTGACCAGCAGGGCTGGACGCTTGCTCCACACCTGCCTCTCCACCCTGCCTCCCGTAGCCTGGGGCGACCAGAAGACACCACACCCGCGCTGGCGTTGCACTAAATGCCAGTGAGGTATTTTTATTTCTTGTTCTTTTTGAAATCTAGCAACAACTAAAATTAGGAACCCAAACGAAGGCTTCGCTTTTTCATTCATTTCCTAAGTCTGGTTCTCAGCCCTAGGAGGGATATTTTTAGCCCTTGCATAGAACCTGCGTCTTCCCCAGAGGCATATGGTGTGGGAGTCACAGCGCAATATTAATTAGACTTATTATATGGTGTGTTTGCAACCCTGAGTTTGAAAAACATAACAGCCAATTCATACTACGGATGTGGGGGTGGGGTGTATGTTCACACTAGTTCCCAGGGATTGGATTTCTGAATTTAAAGAGAAAAAAATCAAGCCATCAACTAGGGCTTGGGCACATGGCGGCATCTCTGCGGACAGAGTCACAAGGAAAGAGCCTTCGTGGAATGGCTGGTTACAATCCATCCTGTTCGCCAAGAGCTTCTCTAGATTTGGAGAATCAACATGTCATAGGCCTCGGAACACAAAGCAGATCATTGCCTCTGGGAAGCAATTGGAACAAAAAGTGTGATTCAGCGTCTCTCTTTCAGAAAGCATCTGCAGAGAAATGCCTCATCCTGCGCGCAAACCAATGGAAAGAGTGAAGTTGGATGAAACAAATGTAGAGGCCGACGCACAGCACGGTGGCTACAGAAAACACGCTGCTGTGGGCCATAATCTGCCACGAGGGCTTTTAGGTGATGGAGAGAAGGGAGGAAAGAGGAAGGGATGGAAGGAGGAAGGAAATCACATGATGAGGCATGAACGTGCTACCTGATAATCACCTCGTTGCATCTAGTCTAAGTAGACTGACTGTGTCTATACCTAAATACAATCACTTTTATAGTCAGTATGTATTTTTAATAAAGCTTTCTTTGCAGACTTCTAAAGCAAATGGCTCATCACACAATCTTACTGTTTTTGTCCGAAACAGGGTTTCGAGCTGCTGCTGAGACTGGTCCTTGCTCTGTTCTGCCACAATCTCTTGTGTGCTGGGAGCACAGACACGTGCGGCTCTACCTCATTCTGACCGCTCAGAGGCTCACGGCTGACAACAGGGAAGATGTGGCCCCTTCCTCATCCATCCGGGCTGACGCAGCCCACGTGCTCAGTCTGATCTACCACACGTAGATCAGGAGGTTGTGAAAGGAAATTAAGCACACCTCCTTAATTTCAGGAAAATCAAAGAAATGGCCACTTTAAAAGAAAAAAAAAGCCATTTCAGCCATCCTTGAGTTTGCATGGAATGAGAAAGTTGGCTAAACACTTCTGCTTTATAGTGATAATGAGAATGATGTAACCGTTTTACCTGGGGATAAGAGTGACAGCCACATGGGGAAGGGAGCCACCTCCAAATGGTCTACAGGTAAGGCAGAGCTGGGAAGGCTCAGCGCATGAGCCAGGACCCCCGTGGGGGGAGGGGGCTACTGCCATCAACCCCTACTCCCTGCAAGGTGCGCCGAAGCCGTACCAATGATGATTTTACTCATCTTGCTCTGCTCCTTGGCAGAGGCAGCCTGCAGTCCTTGGTGGATTTGGTGGGCGGCCAGGTCAAAGAGGTCCAGGTAATCCTCCACGGGGTAGCGGTCTCGCAGTCCATCCCTCAGGCGGACGATTCCTATGGGGACCAAGAAGCAGGTTACAAAGACAAAGTTGCCACCACTAGACTACTGGGGTGGTGGCCTGAGAGACAGAGATGGAGAGAGAGGGAGAAAGAGAGGGAGAAATAAAGGGGAGAAAGGGAGAGAGAGAGAGAGAGAGAGAGAAGCAAAGACAGACACAGAGGGTCTAGCTGCAGTAGGCGTGGTCCAGGGACCCTTCAGGAGGCGGCGCCTGTGGGTGGGGACGAGGGTCTGCTTTCAGCGCATGCGTGGAGGATGCATCAGTGCAGCGCTGAGGAGTGACCACTAAGGAATTAGAAGTGTCTGCGTGGTGGGCTACCAAGAGAATGTGTGCGTGGAGAGACAGTGCATTACAGGAGCCAGGCAGTGGGAGCTCTCAGGATACACCTGGCACATCCAACAGGAAGGACAAAGGGGGCCATGAGATAGCATCCTGCCACCCTCACAGTGCCTCTCTCTCTAGCGCCCTGGAGTATCTGCCCGTTTGTCTCTGGTATCCACCGAGCAGCCTGCTGCCTGCCCAGAGTGAGGCTGCACAGTAGGGGACGCAGATGGTCCCGGATGGAAGGACTGTGACATGAGTCACAGACAGCCCAAATGTGCCCCTTGACTTCACCATGACTTGAAAGCTCTTAAAACACGCACTGCCCAACACCATGGTTACCAAAGTGACTGTAAAGCGGGACAGAAAGGCCGTGGCGGAAACCAAAGGTTCAAGGTGATGCTAACTTCCGAGGCGCGCCCTGCTCTTCACTCCCTCCGGCCAGTGGAAAGTTGGATTTCATGAAAGGAAACAGCAGCAGAGTGGTGGAAGGCAGAGCACCCCACAGGGACAGAGTGTGTTCAGACACGCCCGGCAAATGCATTCCGACAAGAAACCCTGGCTACCTCAGCAGCTGCCGCTTAAGCCGCAAAGGAAACACACTTGTGTTCGCTCCCAGAGGAACATCAAAAGGAAGAATTCAACATCTGTCAGGAAGCGCGTTAAGAAACGGTCTAAGGAAAACATCTAAGATTCTCTTCTAGCAACCTGGGCCTTTCTGGGGTACACACCCTCGTGGTCCAGCCAGACTCTGGCAGGACACAGCCCATGTATCACCCTTTAGCTCCGGTGACCGAATGTCTCCTGGCAGAAGGAAAAGGTTAGAGAGAGGAAACAGTGATCTGAGGGCCACAGGGTGCCTGGGGCTGGGTGGGGCCGAAACGGCTGCCAGGAGGGACGAGCAGTCAACCCCCCGCCTGTGGGGGGAGGACCAGGGTCTCTAGAGACGCACCATTAGGTTTCGACAAAAACATGTGGGGCCAACAGGGCAGATCATAAATGCCAGGCCCCTGAGCCACTGTGTCTCCTCTGGCTGTGGGGGTATCAGTGAAATAGCACAGAGGTGGGTACCAGCCACCCCAGACCCTGGCTTTTATCACTTTCTTCTGGAGTCATGTGCCAAGATTCTCCAGGGCGAGCAACAAGCCAGGGACAGAGCCTGATGGTGGAGTTTCACTCAGCAGGTGCTGGATTTGAAACACCCTCCCTCCTTGCACACATACACACACACAGCTGCCGATCCTGCACTGCATCCCCCTGCACATTAAGGCCTGTTATCAACAAATGTTCACTGGGTGGTTGGAAAATGAGTTCCCATTCTTAGTGGACCTTTGCCTGTGAGTAGTTACTATGGTTTCCTGTATGTTAATGTGGTTTGAGTGTTTCCCCAAGAGTTGTGTGCTGGAAGCCGGGTTAAGCTTGGTGCCCAGTGTGGCCATGTTAAGGGTGATCCGAGCTCTTAAGGAGGCAGAATCTGGTGGAAGGTGACCAGGTTGGGCCCTGGGAACCAGGAGCCAAAGAAATCTCTTTCCTTTAACGCTCCCCAGCCTCTGGTGTTTTGTGATAACAACACAAAGCAGACCAGTACGACTGTCTGATAGCACCAGAGTGTGTGATCTCTGAACCTCCGCCCCTTCTTGCCTTCCTTGAGCACCACCCCCCAGCCTGGCCCCCGAGGAAGGAGCCTGAACGGAAGGAAATGAGACCCCCCACGCACCGAAGCGCTTGCGGGTCCACCAGTGCGGCTCCTTGATGGCAGAGAACTTGACTTCGGGGTGCAGGCGGAGGCGATCGTAGAGGTCGGTGGTCCCGCACTTGGGCTGCCCGATGATGTAGAAGTGCGGCAGGCACCGCAGGCGGAAGTGCTTCCCGTGCGCGTGGGACAGGTGGCCCCAGAAGGCCTTGCGCAGGGCGTCGAAGGTGGAGCGGAAGCGCTTGGAGTAGAGCACGTAGGCGTTGGTCAGGTAGGGGTCGGTGGTGTTCTTCCCCGAGAACTCCTCGTACCAGCACGGGCTCTTGCTGTTCGGGAGGAATTTGTGGGGGATTACAGAAAACATCTGCGGTGGAAAAGAAAAAAGTGGGGGAGACCCAATGAAGGAAACAAAGCAAAAATACATTCTGAACGGGAGTGGGGGACACGTCAGTAACCCCAGCCCTTGGGAGATGGAGGAGGAGGGTTTGGAATTCAAGGCCATCCTCCTGTACACGGTGAGTTCAAGGGTCCCTACCCCCAAGAGAAAATACTCCAGTCACCATAGGATGGTGCCCCAACCCCCACTGCAATGGTCACATTTGAAGTGGGGTTAATAGTGATCAAAAGATGAGGTTAAACTTGGCAGATAAGTAGTGACTTATATTTTCTTCTCCTTTTAGAGAGAATGAGGAAAAGTTAAATCAGTATTAATTTTATCATGATTTATTTTTCCCACATCTACATAGGTGAATGCTCACACACACAGATGCACACAATCTAAGCAGCTGGAATCTTTTTTACTACTTGCATATTTTTTATTACCTGCCCATTTAAGTGGCCATTAGACACAAAGATAATTAGGACAGAACAGAAAAATCATCCACAATGATTCCCGAATTCACCCTTGGTTCTACACACGCACACACACACACACACACACACACATATACAAAATTGAATTAAAAAAAAAATCCTAATAACGGGACTTTGCAAAAGGAACGTTAACCACCAAGGAAGAAGCCCTGGAATGCAGTTATGAGAAGTGGCCCTTCAGGACTTCTACTGTGGCCATTCACAACAGCAGACCTTCTTCTCGGTGGTCCATAGTTTAACCAGACCGTGTGGTCTTGACAGCTCTGTTAAATGTTTCAATCATGTTCCTTCTGCGCCCCTAAGGATGGTGACAGGGAAAGCAGCAGCCTTTTCCAAGGTCCTGCCCCTAAGAATAGCATGAGGCTACTCACGTGCCCCTCCTGCCTCCTGAGCTCTTGCAAGTCTGGGAGCTGCCTGGTGGTGAACTCCACCCTGGCGGCGATGCTGCTGATGGTTAACTTAATGCTGGGGTAGTCCTTCACATACGAAATGTTGTTGAGAGAGGCTTGGTGATGATGCTCTTTGGCGTCGCTTGGGTTCTCACTGTCCATCACGCTGGGGTTACTGGGAAAGTCCCCATAATGGAAAGGAGACGGGATCAGAAGCTCCTGGTGGGCCCCGGAAAGGATATAAGAAGCCATCACCAAGGTTGTTATTATCAGCCCCAAAACCAGGCTGCATCGCTTCCCTTTCTTGAAGCGCAAAAGCCCGGCCCAGGTCTCGGGCCCCTCGGTCCTCACTTCCAGAACAGCGAGCAAGTTCATCTGCCTGGTGTCCACACGAAACAAGACCTTGTTCTCTCCTCTGCACGCCGGGCACGTCTGATGACTGGGGTGGCCCCCTCCACAGCCACCCTGCTGCTCGTGGGTGTCCTTGGGGAATAGCTGTATGCAGCGGTCAGTGCCGGGCCTCATGGTAGGGGCCTGGGGCATCTGGCTTAGCGAGCCATGGGCGAGGCCTGGACAGTCCCTCGGCGTGTGTGCGTGTCCTGCTGGCAAACTGGAAGTGTGCCACAGAAACACGATGCGCCCTAAAGAACGAGGAGGCACATCTTTGGTTCAGCTCAGAAAGACGGCATAAGGATGTAGGCTCCACCTGTCACGTCCTGGACACGGAAGTGGTCTCAGGGGAAGAGCAACTCTGTCCGAGCTTCAGGTCTTTCCCAGGGCACCGAAAAATAAGGGAGCGATATTGCCGGAGACCACGGAGACACACCAAAGATTAGGAGACATCATGATCTTCTCATGGACGGCTGGACTGGCATTCCTCCCAAATGCTGCTTCCTCCTGGGGAACAGACTCTTAGAGACGCCAGGCGACCTAAGGAGAAAGAAGATCGGTGTTGTCACATGATGTGGTGACCATGCTAGCCCACCCAGGGCTCAGTGCCCAGGGTGGAAGAGAAGTTCATTTCTCTCCTCCCTTTCTCAATTTTAGCTATACCTGTGATCACAGCACACACGGGATAAAGGAAGAGGCTGTGGGTTCTTATACAGGACTTTGGGATTGAGTTTTTACCACCAAATGGAGTCCCAAATACCAACCCCACAGCAAACACCTCTATTCTCTCCCCCCTCCAGTGTCTCTATCCTCGTGCATTCAGTTTACAGCAGCCCAGAGTCTGTCTACAGCAGCCCAGAGTCCTGAGATTCTGTAACCACTAGATTCATGCAAGCTGACGCATCCACACACAAGTGCTTTTGACTCAACAAAAAATCCAAAGAATCCCAAGAGGTTGGTAAGAGAGGGGGATAGAAGGAAGCAGGGTGTTCATCGCCTGTGGCATGGACAATCCCTCAGCCACAGCCAAAAGTTAATGAAAATTTAGCAACAGTGAAATACTTCCGGTCTTCAGCCGAGTGCATCATCTAAAAAGACTATTTGGCTTTAAGTTATTAAGCAATTAGACCAGTGCACAGTGGTCTCCTGGGTGATGTAGCCCTTCAAGACCCTGAAGTAATTTTTCACTTTCAGCCCTGGGAAGATGTGCTTCTTAAAAATCCATTAACATGATGCTGTAGATTTTTGTCCAAATGATATTTCTTTGGAGATGCTATAAAAGGAGATCAATGACAACAACAAAAAAGGACCCTCCACACTGGCAAGTCATTCAAGCTCTCTAAGCCTTGGTTTCTTCACCAGCAATTAGGTGAATGACAGTATTTCCTTATTAGTTTTTATTTATTTAATTTATTGTGTGTGTGTGTGTGTGTGTGTGTGTGTGTGTGTGTGTGTGTGTATCAGAGGGCAAGGGTGGAGTACCAAGGGTGACTTCTGGAATCATCCTGAATTGTTTCTACCTTCTTTTTGCTTTGCTCTGGGATTTCCCAGGCTCTGCCCACCAGGGTCAGAAGTGCAGGCCGCCACCATTTCAGCCTGGTGTTTTCTATGTGGAACCTTGGATTCAAACTCAGGACCTTCTGAGGCAGAGCCTTAACCCCTGATCCATCTCTCTAGCCCCCTTACTAGTTTTTAACAAGTGCTAACTTAGTTAACATATGTAAAGAGGTTCTAGAACGCCTGACATATTCAACAACCCACCAAAGACATATAAATAACGCCAATAACAGCATCGGCCACAACTGTGATGCTTGAGATTTTTAGTCGCCAGTGAATTTAAAATGCAATCCCAGGTGGGAGCGTCTAAGCCACATTCTTTTTCCTGAGTGGTTGATAATTACACCTCCAGTTGTACCTAGACTCCTCAAAGAGTCCTCTGTCCCCAGAAGGGTAGCAATAACTAACCCCGAGGGGTGAGCGATTACAGCTAACAGTAGAAACCTTCACTTCCTTTGGACCAGAAAGCCCGTGTTTTCTGGAAATATTGCGGCCAAGCGATGTTTAAAGAACTCAGAGTAACAGAAGGGTGGACAGATTTACAGAGACCCCTTTTACAGTGTGGGTCTTTGGCACACAAATGAGCCCTGTGAATCCACAGCTAGGAAAATAATAAACAAAGATTGCAAAACGGAGTCGTCTGACTGATTATCACCAGGGCCTCAAATGGAGACGAGCTGGTCCTGAGGCTGAAGCGCAGGCGGCCAGGGACAGCTGCAGGGGCAGAGACAGGCACTGTGGGAGGAGCCACGTGTGGGGGGAGGGGGGAAACCTCTCCGTCCACCCTTAGACCTCTGCGTCCAGCTTGCTCTGTCACCCCTGACCCAAGGCTTGGTACAAACAATTCTTCCAACCCCAAGAAACAAAAGGCCAAGATCCCTACTTGGAAACTCACGCCCGAAGCCAAGAGAACATTTGTTTTCCACATATCAAAGACGAGGCCAAGGCAGGGTAAAGATGAGACTCCAAGCAGGGGGCCTGGCAGGAGGGCGCTCCTTTCTGTCTCAACCCTGATGAGGTTCTCTTTTGAAAAGAGAAAACAAGCAAACATGGGCTTGAAAGCGTCGGAGCAAGAACACATCATCTGCACCCAGCAGGATGGAGAGAACATTCCTTACCAAGCAAAATAAATAAACCTGGAGGTTGAGGGAACCGACTGTCTCAACAGTGGGGGGGGCCTAGGACTGTCTCCAACACACTCTGGATCACCATACCTAGCAACTGCACCTCCAACCAGGCAGGCCACTGGCCGATAAAGAACTGAGAAGATAATTCCAGTAGCTTCCAAGCCTTGGGAAAACAGCCAAACAAGGTGCAGTTCATCCGTCCATCCATCCAACACTTTCTGAAAGCCGACTGTGCTATGTGCATGGAGGGGTGGAGACCCGAAGACACTGTGAGTGCACACGTGTAGATGTGTGTACTCCATCTTCACCCTCAGCTTCCAACACAGTTTCCAAATCTTTGGAGTTTCTGGTATGCTACGACCAGCCCTCTTCAACACATTTACGTTTATTCCAGCAAAGTTGCTCTTGACGGATCACTAGGGAGCGTCGCAATAGGGGTTGAGTCCATGAAAGACCAAGCTTGAACTCCCAGCCTCCCAATCCAGGTGGAAAGAAGGAGATTGCGTCACTAGTGGCCAATGATGTCATCAAAAGTGCCTACATCATGGACTTCTGGCCAAATCCTGAAATCACAGGGAACTGACAATCTTGGGGTCAGTGAGTGCATGGAGGTGCAGGGGTGTGTGGAGGTGCAGGTATGCGTGGAGGTGCAGGTGTGCATGGAGGTGCAGGTGTGTGTGGAGGTGCAGGTGTGCATGGAGGTGCAGGTGTGCATGGAGGTGCAGGTGCATGTGGAGGTGCAGTTGTGCACATGGAAGTGCATATGGAGGTGCAGTTGCATATTGAGGTGCAACAGCAAACCCCATGCCCCGGCTGGGCAGCTCTAACCACATCCTCCTGACACACTGCAGATGGAGAAAGTATTTCCCCAGAACCAGTGTGGCGTGTGGCTCCAGGGACTTCCTGCAAATACTCAGGAACCCTGGGAACTCCCACCTCTGTGACCTGTTCAGACAGAAGTGTAGTCAGTAGTCTGGGGACCCAATACTCGCACTTGGCATCCTAGTGGGGCAGCTTTGTGAGGCTGAGCCCTCAGACTCCACGCAATTGGTATCAAGCTCGCATTGAGGTTGGTGTTAACCGAGTTGGAAATTCTGTCGCCACTGGAAACAGCAGGAGGGGTATTCTTTGGGAAGAAGTAAAAAACTATCTTCAGTTCTAGGTTTGGCGAAAGCCACACAGACATTGTATCAAAAATAAAATACGACTCGATCAGGTCAAGAACAAGCCCGTGACCAGGTGATGAGATGGCAGGTGCCCCTGTAAGTGGAGAGAGGGAAGCCTCAGCACCCCCAAACCAGCTCTCCCCTGAATGGGAAAATGTGGGGTCTCTCCTCACCTGAACTGACTTTTCTGCGCTGCCAGCTTGCGCAACTGGCTGTAAAGGAGTTAAAAGTGAACGAAATCCCCTCAGCTGCCAACAAGAAACCAAAAGGGTCCAAAACAGCGAGACCTTGGGAAGCTGCTGCCCGGTGGCGCACTGCAGGACTGAGGGTGGACAACTCTTCACCAGGGGGCTGCTCTCCGCGCTGCAGGGCATTGTGGGAGGGCTGGCAGCGTCACCTGTCCCTGAGACGGACGGCCAGGGAATGTCCTGGCGTTTCTCAAGGTTCCCTGGGGGGTCACGATCATCCCAAGTGAGAAGAGATGTCTCAGAGGGAAGGGGGGCTGACTTCAGAAAAGGCTGAAGCTGTCCCCACAGAGGGGGGGAAGCAAGAAGACCCCAGGGGAAACAAAGCCCCTGAGACGTGGCACAGGTTCTTGGGATCTCAGCTGGTGTGTGGGGGCAGCAGTCAGATGGTGAGAGGTCAGGAACCAGACTCTCCAAGGCCTTGAAGGTCAGCGTCCGGGGTCGGGCCACGTGCAGAGAACAAAGCATGATACACGTTCTTTCTCAAGTCTCTTGGTGAGATGTGCAGCTCTTAGTAACAGAGCTCAGTGAGGATAAGTCAAAATCATGAGGTTGTGCTAGAAGGAAAAGGATCGCTCTCACGCTCCTTAACTGGCCTTTCCCATATGCCACAGGTGACCCCTGGGGCAGTCGCTCAGAAACCTAACACTCCTCGCCCTTCCTTCCGCAGTAAGCAATGCAGCCCGACTGCACCTTACCCACTGGAATGCCCGCGCTTGGTACCAGGTGGCTCAGTTCAGCCAAGACCCCTGGCACTCCTCTTTGTGTATCAAACCAAAGTTACCCAGGGATACATTTCAGTTCAGTTGCCTCTCAGCCAGGGCTCTATGTTGTGCCCTGCGGGTGCAGACCACAAGTGTGGGAGCCTGGTGCCACTATGAGAGATCAGATAGCTGCTCCCCAAATAGAAAGCATTCAATTACTCAGCCTCTGCTTGGATGCCCCCTATTAACCTATGGACCCCAGGCATCATTAGCAAGCCATTTATAACAAAATTGTAATTGAGAGACCCAGAAATACCACTTTGGATTAAGTAATTGAATGCCCCCTCAGTGGAAGATCGATAAAGGGCATCCAATTTCACCCTAGGAAAAACTTATTAAATTATCGTGGCTGGGAGCTGATAGAGCAGAAGAAAGATATATGAAACTTCAAAAGAAATCTGGACGGGTTTCAATACATAGCTCCACTTAGGTAGTACATTTACATCTGCCCTCTGGGGGGAGCAAGGGAAAAATAGCTAATTATATTACCCTACTTTTATATTTTAAGGGGAAAAAATTGATGGGTCTTAATTAACCTTTACTAAAACACAGAGCCTTCTTCCAGTTAACATATCTAAGTGCTGACATCTCTCTTTGGGCTATGTATATAGAAATAGTCTCTTTTTTTCCAAGAGCATTAATCAACAAGTGGAGGGAGGAATATTTTTTAGAGACCATCAGGACATGGCTGTGACCAAGAAGAAAATTAAGTTCTACAAAACAATAAACTTAGAGTATTGATGTCTTTGCAAATGCAAGTGTGTGTGTGTGTGTGTGTGTGTGTGTGTGTGTGTGTGTGTGTGTACATGTAGAGGACAAAGGACATCAGTTGTCTTCCTCTACTGCTTTCTAACTTTACTTCTTTCTTAACTTTAGTGTGTGTGTGTGTGTGTGTGTGTGTGTGTGTGTGTGTATCAGAGAACACTGTGTGTCCCTAGGAAGGACCAAGAGTAACTTCGAGAATCATCCTGGATGGCTTCTACCTCCTCCTTTGCTTCGGTCTGGGATTTCCCACCCACCAGGACCAGAAGTGCCGGCCACCTATCGTTTTTTTGTTTTGTTTTGTTTTGTTTTGTTTTGTTTTGTTTTGTTTTGTTTTGTTTTTTTATGGGGGACCTAAGATCTGAACTCAGGACCTTCTGCTTTCGAGGCAGAGTCTTAACCCCTGAGCCATCTCTCCAGCCCCTTGACCTTTACTTTTGACACAAGGTCTCTCACTGAGCCTGCAGTTTGGTGGACTGGCTGGCTGGTGCAGCAAATCCACTAAGTCAACCCTCTTCCTTAGAGACTCACCCATTCTGCCGAGCCCCGAGGATCTTCCTGTGTCTACCTCTTCGTGAGCACAGGGGATCCAAACCCAGATCCTCGTGTTTGCACGGCAAGCACTTCGCCAGCTGAGCCACGTCCCCAGTTTCCACGTCAATCTTACACTTGGAGTTTTACAGCTTTGATTACATCCCAGACAAGTAAAGCTCGACCTCCCATTGATGCCCCCAGCATCACAGGACACACACTGTACGCAGGTCAGGATTCCAAACACCTGCCTGCTGCAGACGAGTGACTTATCTGGGCCTCTCTCTCTCTCTGCGTCCTCAAATGACACCCCTGTTGGCATCAGATCTCACGCAGCTTTGGAGTTAAGAGGCTGCATGCTGGAGCCAAATTGTCTGGGCTTGACCTTGAGCAGGACATGAAACCTCTCTTCTGCTTTCTCCACTGTGAAATGAGAATAGTCACAGTAACGCAGTGAGCTACGAGTGAACTGGTTCGGGCATGGTGCTTGAAGAGCGGTCCACAGCGAACACTCAATAAACATAATGGTCTTGCATCTGCATCGACCCGGCCCACTGTAAGTATCATGCTAGTTACTGTTAATCAGAGTTATTTACAAGAGATTGCACTGCTGGGCCCAACTCATTATCCTCTATTTGCCACGTGAATGAGTGCACTTCATCCACTAAAGGAGTGGGCTCCACCTTTAGCTGCAGTGGGTGACCTGTTTTGGCCACACGAATGAGGTAGAAGAGACCACATGCTTCATAAACGCAGGCCTCAGACACGTGTGTGTCTTTGCTGTCGCCACAGAAGAACATGGCGGGACCACTGCATGGCAAGAAGCAGTCACCTGACTCTGTCGTGTGAGTGTGTCTGTGTCTGTGTGTGTCTGTGTGTGTGCACACATGCACTTGTGTGTATACATGTTCATGCATGTGTGTGTGCATGTGCATGTGTGTTGTGTATGCATGTGCATGCGCCTGCGTGTATATGTGTGTTGTATGGTATTCAACATGAGCAGCCTCAACCTGTTGACCCATCCAGTCCACACAGAGAAGCTGTTCTGAGTTGCTACTGTTTCTTACAACACTGACCGCTAACGATTACACTATCCCATCGGCCATGAACCATCAGTATTATAAGGTTTAGCCCCAATACATGTGGGTTCATGAAAGGCAGACAGCATGTGTCTGAGTAAAATGATTTAGGGGTCCAACGCAACCCACCAAGGATGCAGCAAACCTACTGAATCAACCCTCTTCCTTAAAGACTCCCTGACACTAGGAAGCAGATAGACCGATGGGCCACCGGAAGCAGCTATTCCTAAATTAGGCCACAACGCCCCAAACTTCACGTACCGCATTATCTTCTGGCAAATGTGTGTTTATGCTAACCACAGCTGCTTTGCTTTAATTATCCAGACAGCAGCCCCTGCTCCCCCACGTCAGAATGGACAGGCCTCCTCCTGACTCTTTGGGGTGACCATCATTTTTCCCTTTCACCCCCCACCCCAGCAAGCTCTTCCTGGAATCTGACCCTAAAGGATTCCTTGCCAAGTTTCCTCTTTCCTGAGGGCTGCAATCCTTTATCAGTGCTTCGTCTGCAAGTTCTCCCTGACTGCGACCAGCAAGATGTGCCTGGCTGGCCCCAAATATGCCACGCAAACCACAGGAGGCTTTAAAAGCTATTTTTAAGCCTACCTGCTCTCTAACAAGTTCATCAATATTACTTTTGTTAGCAACAACTACCTTACATTCCTTAGAGCACAGAAAGAATACATTCTAAGCGGGAAACAGACTTTACTGTAGATCAAACCTCTCCATGCCCCTTGGACCTGCCCACACAACTTGCTGAGTCTCAAACTTGGTAGAAAGGTGGGACAGAGCGGAACGCTTCCCTGTAGCCAAGAGACAGCACCGAGACAGGTGCTGCCGTGGGCAGACCTGCCTTCCAACTCAGATTAACTGTTACCAGTTTTGAACTCAGACAAGGACCTAAGCTAGCCTGTGACTCTGTAAAACAGGAATAAACGCCAGCACACATGTGGATGTCCTTTACACAGAGCATTTCACCCCACACTTGGCACACAGGAGAAACACATTGTTTGCGTTCCTACAGGCCCTTGAGCCCTCGCTGCAGGGCTACTTGCTTTTGGTGTGTTTATGATCCTGCACCCCGATGTCCAACTTTCCCATGTGCAACGGATGTGAAGCCGTGAATTCCAGGAAGAGGCTCAGGGCAGCTGGGGCATGGCTGTCCTGTGACAGAACACAATACTGGTTTGAATTCAGTACTAACCGGAACCATCTGGGTCCCTCGGCAAGTAGGACCAATAAGCTTTGAGGAAGATGGGGCAGGTGGGGACATTCTGGGAAGGCCCCCTTCCTGCAGGACGACTGTCCAATCCAGAGATGGCTTCATTTCTAAATGGGAAAGGCCCAGTTTCCAGAAACACACTTGTCCCCAAAGACTTGTAGGAATTCAGCCACTGGTGGGGGGGGGGCGGTCAGAGACAGCAAAGAGAAATTCGCAAGGGACCCCCAGGGTCTCCTGCAGAGTCATTCATGATTGGAAATCTCTAAAATATCGGGAAGATGACAGTGGGCACAGAGCTCAAGTAAACCCAGGTGGGTTCCAAAAAGTCATCAAGCTAACAGGACAAATCTGCCTTCTATAGTGGAAACTGAGGCCCAATGAGGCTACGCACTTGCCAAGAGCAGGCAGCTCCTAAGAAACAGAAGGGGGAGCGCCATGGGCCTGGTGCCCAGCCTTGCCCAGCGGCACCTGCACAGGGGCTCATCGGACTTCGCCCATCACTCTGGCTGGCCTCGGATGGCCTGGCAGCTCATTCAGGGTCCCTCCCCCTCCTGTTCCTCCAAGACTCCTCTGAAAGAACAGCTCCGGCTCACAGAAGCTCAGCACAGGGAAGAAGGTGTCGCCCCCTAAAGGCAGAAGGGATGAAGTGGAGGCCTTTGTTCAGTCTCCCCAATGTCTTGAGGGCGAGGGGTAGAATCTCAAGGTGTCTCAGTCCCCACTCTGTTCTATTCAGACTTGTCCCCACCACATCCCCGGCCTTCATGGGGGGTGGGGGATGGGTTCCCACCCAGAGAAAGACAAGAGATCGGAAACACAGACTGGCCTGGGACCAAGGTGTGGGGCAGAGAGCCACGGAAAGCAAAGTGCAGCCAGAGTCCGGGACTGGCCCTGCCAAGGAGGGAGAGCCGGGTCCCTTGGCAACAGAGCCCGGTCGGCAGGTCCCACTCCTGCGCGTCAGGGGACGACGTGCTGCAGGGAGGCACTGAAGGCTGGCACCAGGCAGGGCTTCTTTGGAAGGGTGTGTTTTGAAACTTCAAAAGTGGCTCTTACAGAGCATGGGTGAGTCGTGGCCCCTGTGGGTCACTGTCTCCCCATATGGAAACCATGGATTTGGGACTCCTCCTTTGAGGCTTCGCACTCCTGAATGTGGGATTTGGAATTACTCTCTCCTTAATAAGAATCAGCCATAGTACGCCTTTTGCCTTCTGTGGCTGCTCAGTGAACGAGATTTAACGAACATGGAAAAGCTGGCCCAGGACTTGCTTTATCTGCTGCTAGAGAAGTCAGGAAAGTTAGTCCTTGAGACTTGCCACGGGTTAGCGCCTGGTGAGCAGCCCAGCCCTTCAACACCAGCCTGTCAATCACAAGAGACCAGACCCCCTGCACCTGTGCACAGCCCGCTTGCTTGGGCTGTAGGTATGAGAACTACACAGCCCAGACCTCAGAAGCACACAGCTAAGTCCACAGCTCAGACCCCTGAGGCTTCGGAAACACGGTCACTCCGTCAAGCCCATTTCCAGAATAGCCTCCAAAGCCCACCCGGCACTGAGGAGTCTAGAGAAGATGCAGCTTGCTAACAACAGGGTTGTACAAATGCCTGCAGCCATGGTCCCTGACAGCTGGGGCAGGTGGGTGGGCGGGTCTTTCCATCTGCTTCAGGACAGAGATCTGCTCAGGCTCCAGTGACCGGGCTGAACCCAGCCAGATGCCCAGCCTCTCTGACAAGAAGGGCGTTGGTGATGCATGGGGTTTGCTCCGCTGAGGCTGGATAAACCAACGGCTTCACATTTGGATTGTCATGCAGAGATTTCAATGTGCACAAAAGACTCTAAAGGTCTTTGTGACAGAACAGACCATTTTCTTTTTCTGGATGCAACGGGGGAGAAAAAACTCTTTCAGAGCACTCATTATTTCCTGTGGTAATTTGAGTTGGTGGAGGCACTAGATTTTCTACTCAAGTCCGTCGATCCAGCGAAAAGCAACTAGGGTATTCTGCTCTAGACGAAGCTATGCTAACAAGGCTTTGTGGTTAGCTGTGGAGCTGTCCACTAAGGTGGACCATGGTCTCTGAACAGAAAGCATTCCAAGAGAGTGTGTGGACTCCATTAGAGGTTTCAGTGGCCTCAGAAACAATGCAAGAATACTAGTACAGTGTCGGCCATGTGCAGATGTCCTGTAGGAGCGCATTCTGAATGGTTCTCTCCAAGATCAGCATCCCCAAGGTATGCACGGCTACTAAGGTGAGCAGGGCCCAACACAAGTCCAGACTCCCACAGCTAGCCCATGGTGCAGTGAAATCCTGCCAGTGTCTGTTTGACTGCTAAGCCTGTGACCTCTGTTCTGCAACACTCCAAGGGTGCTGTCACCAACAGAGGCTGGCAGGGTGGCATGTCAACATCTGTCATTGTGTGGCTGACGGGACTGCCCAGGCAAGGAGGCCGGGGCTGGACTGGGAGCGCCACACAGCTCACAGCCAGTAATGGTCAGCTCTGAGGAATACGGAACCCCTACTCAGTAAAGATGGCAACACGGTGACTAAAGGAATAAGCTCCAGCATGCTTCCTAAGCTCCCAGGAGCTCTCCGAAGCAGGGGTCCGCAAGTCAGTAACGACAGTGACGGCAGCTAACACTACATGGCTGGGCTGAAGGTGGAAGGCTCAGTTTAAACATCTTGATCACGTAAGAGGAGAGAACAATTATTATCTGCATTGTACGGATGAGAGGATTTAACGCCACTGCTTGGCATGACTTACAGACTGGAGAGAATGAGAACAGGGGGTGTAGGTTAGAGACACAATGGCCGACGCTGGGCACCAGCCACAGCCGTCGAGTAGCCACGTGACCACAGACAAACCCCTTTCACCACCAAGACCCTCATTTTTATCTTTGCAAAGTCAAACAGGCCACGAGGGCTCTCTGCTCTCAAAAACTCAGGGGTGGAGAAACCTTGTTGCGGGACTGTGTATGTAGCGACAGCAGCCTATCTTCACCCAAGTAGATTACAAAGTGGTCCAAGTGTAAAGTTTTAGCAGCTCCCCTCCACAAATTCCCACTCCCAATACAAAGAGGGAGATGAATGAAAAGAAGTATACAGGGATCAAAGAAGCAGGGTGGCTCCGCCCACCCTCCGGTCCCAGACCATTCCTGCGGGCTGTGGGTGACTTGGAGGAGAGGGTCTGAGTAGCGGAATGGCCGGCCAAGACGTCCTTCGGGATGGATGGAGATGAAACGAAAGGTCTCCGTAGAACGGAGCTCACGCACACGCACTGAGAAAGGGCGGTGAATAATGATCTTGCAAATGTACAACCATGCTCTAGAATGAATAAATTAGAGGCGGCACAATTGAAAGGGAAGCAGCTGTGCGCTCCCCACCAGATGGTCCCCTGATCTGAATAGTTTTAAACATTGTTTTATTTCCAAAGATAAGCAAAGTAAGAGTCTGGTTAACCCTTGAATGCCAAGAACCACCTGCAAAACGCATCACTGGGACTTGTTTCTCTTTGATGGAAAGAGCAAGCGACTTAAGCATGTCCTCTAGAAGATTCTGGAACAAAGGAAAGCAGGACTTGGCACACATTATCCATGTCCAAAGCTGACCACCCCTTACCAGGTATGGAAAGGGACACACAGGTCACCTGAGTGCCTCCCCCAAAGGGTGGGGGGGGTATGCAGAAGTGAGCTAGGGGAACGCTCACACGCATTGGACACATGAGTGCAGGGACATGTGGGATCGCCACACAGGTCTCCAAGTGCCGACTGTGGGTGGGATCTGCCTCCCACTCGCGGTTGCTGTGGCTTCCAGCTCACCCGAGTGAGCATCTCTGGCAACTATGGCAACAGCAAAAGAACAGGGGTACAGTGAGGGGAGATGTCCCGGACCCAGGACTCCAGAAGCTGGGCTCGGGCCTCCTCTGGGAGAAACACACACACACACACACACACACACACACACACACACACTCACACACACACATTCTTTGTCTCCCTCATTGGACCAAGCAGCCTGAAGATGGACATGAGGCAGTGGGGTAGGCGTGGGGGGGGGGACCTACCAGAAATGACCAAGCTAATGGGCTGGGCCCAAAAGCAAGCGAAGTGAAGTGTGGGGCTCACTTTAATCCATTTCTCAAGCATCTCTGAATTAGAACATCCGCCCACCAGCTGCCATGGTAACGCGCACCTGTTACCGCCAGCATCAGCACCCCACCACCATCAGCACCCCACCACCATCATCACACTGCCCTTGCCTTCCCTGTCACCGAGGCGGAACCTCAGGCCGGCCCACAGAATCCCCAGCATGGGTGTGAATCTTCAGAAACACACACAGGTTTTTAAAGAGCAACAGAGAGGACCCTGTTTGGTAACTATTCAGTGATGTCCAGAGAACTCAAGTTTGACAAAGACACCCTGGGACGTGCCCTGTGTGACTGTCCTGTGCCTGGCATGGGCAGGTACCCGGGGGGAGGGGAGTAGGGAGAGCAAGGACAGAAGCCAAAAGCTAGAGTTAGACAAGCCCCCCCCCATGTCTGGGTTCCTTGCTGTGTGTCCTCAGGCTACCCACTTCTGAGCCTGTTTGTTTCCCTTCAGGGTGAAAAAAAAAAAAAACACCACTCCTAACAGGAAACGCTTGGGGGGTGGGGAAGGGGAATAATGAATCATCTCTGCAAACACTTCCACAATGCCCCCAACTCCCCGTGCTCCACAAACCCCACCCATAACCTCCCTGAAGTCCCCCTTATCCTCTGCCCAGGTCTCTGCAAAGAAGGCCTCAGACAGCAGTACGGGCGGGGGGGGGGGGCTTCGATCGCGTGTCTGATTGGTATCAGAACCTTGAAGGCAGAACAAAGGCAACAGACTAGTAGGGTCTGAAGCCCACAAAGAGGTCCCCCTCCATAGTGCAGTGAGACCCCCAGGGTACTGGACAGGAAGGAAACCTTTTAGATTCCAACAGACCCAGTTTCCGGAACCCCACTCAGACCTGGAATCTGGATTCTCGACCTCTGTAAACTAGGTCAGCCAGACGTTTATTTATAGGCTTGATACCCAAGACACTAAACACGGTCATACTGGGACATACTGGTCTATGAAGGGACATACTGGTCTATGAAGGGACATACTGGTCTATGAAGGGACATACTGGTCTATGAAGGGCTCATATCGCTGATGACAAGCAAGAGAGGTTTGGTGGAGCTGCTTGTTTGTTGGATCTCTGCATCTGAAGGCAGAGAGGGAACCGTCCACCTTACACCACCACAGGGGTGTATTCGCCAGGAATCTCAATGTCTGTCTCCGGGGCTGCTAAGAAAGTGTAGAGCCAGAGATGTCTGTGACTGGCAGGCCAGGAGCATCACTAGCCGTGCGGGAGGCTGATATGCCCAGCTAGGCAAGGCCGGGTGGGGAAATGGGGACACCAGGCCAAAGGGGGCGAAACCAGCTGCCCAGTTCTGAGAGCTGCTCTCTGTCCTCCGTTCTGTGTAAACAAGTTAATAAAAAAAAAAAAATTCTTGTTCAAAAAATAATCAGTGAATCTTGGCTCAGGCACACCAACTCCCACAAAGCAAATGATGTGTGATACGAGAAATCTGTAACCTCAGAATTAACCACAGAGTGTGCGGACTCACGCGCGGAGACCCGGCAGGCATTCGGCCCCCCTCGGAAGTCAGAGTTCCTTCTATGCTAATAGTAAAACACAAATTTAAAAAAAAAATAGCCCTTTAACTGACTTCCCATCAAGAGCTGCTCTGGTCTGTCTGATAAAAAATAAACATTTGGCCAAAGCATAGCTCGCAGCACTCAGGGTCAGCGATGATTTCGGAGACGTGCCCCCCAGTTACCATCCTCTCCCTCCAAAGGCACAGCAGAAGCCCCGGAGCAGACGCGAGCACTGGACTCGGAATCCAGGGTGGTTTGGGGTGGGTGCTTACACATGTGGCTTTGGGAGGAGCTGTTGCCCTTGAGCCTCCCCTTCATTGCTAGGCTGGTACCCAAGGATGCCGGCTGCTCCCCCATGGTGTGAATAGCAAGAAGAACTAAAGGAGAAATAAACCCCACCCCGATGTCTGCCTTGGCCGCTCCCCGGTCCCCTGTCCGTATGTCTGTCTCTGCTTTCCCCAGCTCAGTGACCAGCACCATTTCCACCAAACCACCAGACATGCGGGGCCGGCCCTGTCGCCCACACTCAGACCTGAGCGGGAAGCGTCTCCTGAATCCCTGGACCAAGCCCCATCCCCGCGCCTGAACCCCGTCCACTTTGCATCTTTGTGGGTGTCTTTCTGACAGCACCCTTCCTCCCTCACCACATATCATGTCTCTTCCTCGGCCCTGAACTCCTTCAATTCTGCATCTTTGTGGATGTCCTGACGGCGCACAGATGAAAAACTTCGTAGAGGCAGAACCAACTCCACTGATTTTTGCAACCAGAAAGGGAGGCAAGAGATGAGGCACGCACCTCAAAACCTGGCACAGTTGTATAGAGAATGCCCCCAATAAGTGTTCCCATGCTTCCATCTAAAACAGAATTAAAATTCTGCTAAGTTAGGGTTAGTCTCTGTCACAGAACATGCATCTCTTGCTGTTGTGTGGACCACATTTCTCACTGGTGTAGGGCTGCGCGGGAGACTTGCCCTGGCTTCATGGGCCTGAGGATTATGCACACACACACAGCATGCATATACACAAAACATGCACATACACACAACATGCATACACACAATACATGCAGCACCCACAACACATACCACACTCACACATATAGCACATATACACACACAATACACATACAACACACATGCAACTTCCCCAGTTTTGCTAAGAGTTGAAATAGGAACAAGGCCCAAGACCCAGCTCACTCCTGCCAACCTGAGCACCCCTCCCTGCCTTTCCTAAATTGGCTTTCACACTCAAGAAAACCCGAAAATGCTATGTCTTGGTAAATGATGCGATTCTTATCTGTGAGCGGAAGCGTTACCTTCTCCACTTTGCTTTATTTCGCTGCTTTCAGCCCTTACAGTACCTCTAGGCACACGTCTGAGGGCCCTGGGGTGACACCATTCTTGACCACATACCCCAAACTCCCAGGTGCCAAGCTCAGGACAAAAAACGCCAGGGGAAATCCCTCCTCCCTGTGGAAGTTTCATTCCTTTCCTGTAAAAGGAAATTTGGAAGTGTTTCAAAAGCATTCAAGAATTCAGCGCCAAATGCAAACCCCTATCGCCTTACTTCTGGTTTCTGGTTCCCTCAACTCCTTCTCTCCCTTGGTACTCCAGAGAAGATAAGACACTGTCATTTCATAACAGCCCCTCTACTGAATTAGAGCTATTTGCTGGGCTTTGTGGGGGAATTTGGGGTTCAATAGTTATTTATCCTAGTAAAGGGTGGGGATGTGGGGACCTTCTCTATGGGAACCAGCTGCCCACCTGCAGGGCAGGAGGCAAGGGAGATGGGCAAAGAGGCAGGTGCTTCTCAGCCTCCGTGGCAGCTTGGACGGATGGGGCTTGAATCCAAGGGTGCATGAAGCCCACCCCTGCACCCACCCATGCCTGGCCTTCCAACTCCTCCTCTTATGATACTAATTGAAAGAGCACGTGGAAAGCCACTGGGGGATTAGGGGTGTCCGTCTCCTCGTTGTTCTTCAGCTCGGTCGTTTTCAAAGATGACAACACACTTGACCGGCAACTCACCAGACAATATTGGGCCGCCTCTATTTCTCCAAGATTTTCACACTCAAAATCTTGAACCCATCTCAGTGATGCCCCATCCCTGCCCCTGGACCCCTGCAGGAACGGCCCCAAGCAGTCACTTCACAATGTAAAACAGCAACAGCAACAAAGGTTGGAAGCCTTGAATCTTGAGGATGGAACATAGCCTGGGCCAAGCATCTCCCCCAGCTGAGCATCTATCTCCCTGCAGGAAAGATGCAGCCAGGGCAAGGCAGCTGCTCCTCCTCTGCCTGCTGCCTTCCCGTGACCCCCCTGTTCCCCCACCAGTTGAAGCTTGACCCTACTATGGCTTTCTGAGACCCTTCTGACTTTTTGGAACAGGCAAAACTGTGTTAGTGCCAGTGCCCATCTTTCTTTCACTCGCTGCTAGGATATAACCTATCCCTAGGGGCGTGGCTTCCAGAACCGGGGAGAGCTGAGTGCCCATGTTTAAGGAACTGGCCAGACTTCTCAGAGCATCGCTGGGCACGCAGATCCTCAGCCCAGATGTATGCCCAACTGTATCTCTCTCTCTCTCTCACACACGCACACACACACACCACTGAAGTCCCAGAACTCTGACAGGCCGCACACTTCAAGTACCCTTTAAAATTATCTTTGGGGATCAGCAGAGGCATGAAGCTCTTAGAGGATGGCTGACCAGCCACTTACATCACATCATTCTTTGAAATCACTGAGGTTTGGGACTTGTTCATCTCAATATGCCCAGTTATCAGCGTTCATCTTCAATGAGGGAAGTCAAGAAAGGTGGGTTTCCATCCTGGGCCCTAAGATGGTCAGTCCACATGGGTAAGGCGGTTGCAAGGACAGAAGCCTTGAGGGGGGGGTGTTGGTGCTATTTGAAGGTCAGGTGATCCAGTCAAGGAGCAAACTGCCCGAGGTCAAGGCTGACTTTCAAGTCTGAGAAACAGGCCAGGTGGAGAATTTTATGTTAGGTTACTCACATGTGAGTCAAAGCCTAAATCATCAAGTGCTCTGGGAAAGAAAGTGAGAAACTAGAGTTAAAAAAAATTCCCATGTAGCGAAAGGTTTTCAGGTTCCTTGAAAGGCCTCTCTAAGCCCACAGAGTAGAAACGAGGCCTTCAGGCAATTTACCCAGATATTTAATGTAAAACTCTCTGCACTTCTGCCTCAATTAGTGAAGTAACTGAAGCAAAAAATAAGCGTATGGCTAATTCCAGGGATAACCGGCCCAAGAGCTCTTCCCCTCGGGTACAGGCAAGCAGAAGTGGGGGCAGGGGATGGCCGCCCCAGCTCCGTGCAGAACAGCTTATGTGCTGAGCACCGGGGAGCCTCAGAACAGGGAGGCCCGTGCGCAGCTGGAAGCAGCTGGAAGCCCAACACTGAGGAGGTGGAGGCAGGAGGGTGGGGGTCAGACGCTGCTACAGAGTCGAGTCCAAAGCCAGGCTGGGCCACACGAGACTCTACCGTGAAAAGAAAACACTGGGGGTGACCATGGTTGTATCAAGTCCAGTGGAACTACACGGAAGATGCGACGAATCCAGGCAGTGCCAAGCACGAAGCCTGCCAAAATTAAGATCATCGATCTCCAATTCACGCCTGCTCATCGGTTTGCATTTAGTGACGTGGTCGAGTCTAGTACGTACCATAAATGCTTCATTCTGGTCCTGTCTAGAAGCCTCGTTTGCTGAAAAGCAGTACTATGCTGTGAGTTGCCAGAGCTGATCTCACATTCTAATCCAGGAAAAGCAAGTCAAAATGCATGCCTTTTAGTGTCTTCTAAATTGTTATGAAAATGAAAACACCACTATGCTCTTTTTTAAAAAAAAAAAATGTTTTCAGCATCTGCCTTAATATGCCTCGTCTCAAATAGAAAAAAAAAATCAGAAATAGTTGTTCTCTCTTTCAAGCAAAATACAATGAGTGCCCATTATATTCAAAACATTTATCAAATACAAACGATCTCATTTTAAATAAAGTAGAAAATTCAACCATCTCTACTCCTTTTGAGACTCGAGTGTTCTGCTCAATTTAAATGAGTGTTTTTAAATAAATTTATTCTATAGAACCCAAAAAAGTCAGAAGGAAAGAGGAAGCATAACTTTTTAAATAAAATCCTTTCATGTGAATAGCTGTGAAGCATTTGATTTCAATAAGAAACGCAAACTCAAAGGAGACAATCAGGGCTGTTTTTACCTTACAATGCTCCATCTTATTTGTGGGGCCCCAGTCCACCACAGTGAAAGATAGAAACACGATCCAAGGTCAGAAGGTGTCAAAACACACCTAGCATGTGTCTCTGGCCTCCCGCAGAGGGCACGGTGGGGCAGGGCATGGCAGCACCAGTATTTTCCCCTTAGCCTCTTAGCCGCATAAAATGTGCCTCCCCATGTCAGTACAGACACCCCTGGGCTCAACACTAAACACCCACCCCAGGCCCTTCAAAAAGGTGCAGTTAAGGCTAGAGAGATGACTTTGGGGTTAGGCCTCTGCCTCACAAGCAAAAGGACATAAGTTCAAATCCCTGCTCCCATGTAAAACGCCAGAAATGTTGGCAGCCTGCACTTCCGACCCTAGCAGACAGAGCCTGGGAAACCCCAGGGCAAAACAATAAGGAGGTAGAATAATCCAGGATGATTCCCAAAGTCACCCTTGGACCTACATGCACGCACACACAAATTTGCACACACACGTCACACATGCAAATACACATACATGTACCCAACATACAAACATGGGGGGGGTACAGTAAGTGCACAGGGGAGAGGGGGGATGTACAAATGAGAAAATCACTCTCTGTCTAAGAAACAATTTCTGAAAGCAAAGAAAAGCTTAATCAGCAGTTTCCAGATGAAGCCCAAAATGAGCCTGTTATCTTTCATCAAACCCAAGTCTCACCTCTCTACACACAAAAGCAAATGTCACCTGAGGGGGTTCATGTCCAGGCCCATGCTGGACTCTTTTTAAGTCCACGTTTGCTCATTCCATCCCAGCAGGAATCCAGTGGAGGAGGTCGCACGTCGCATGGGTAGACTGCAAGACACTGCTGAGTCAGGAGCATGCCCACGCAGGAGAGCCTGCCAGCCAGTCCCTGCCCACTGTCCTTCTGCAGGGTGCTCTTCAAAGGCACCCCCAGAAACACAGCAAAGCAAGAGGCAGACCTAATGCACAGTTCACTTTCTGGCCATATTTCCATTGTTTTGTTTGGGGGGATTAACCCCAGGGCCTTATACATGATAGGAAAGAGCTGTACCATCGAGATACCCCAGTATGACCACATGCCCATCCTTCGGCTCCTGGTGGTCTCTGGCTCGCAGGAACAGAGAATTTAGTGGACCTGCTTGACCTTGAATTCAAATATATTTTATTTGCGCGCGCGCGCGCGCATGTGTGTGTGTGTGTGTGTGTGTGTGTGTGTGTGTGTGTGTGTCAGAGGGCACTGTGTGTCCCTGTGGAGGACCAAGGGTGACTTCAAGAATCATCCTGGATTGTTCTGCTTCTACCTCCTTTGCTCTGGAATTTCCCAGGCTCCACCTACTAGGGCCAGAAGTTCAGGCTTCAGCCATTTAGGCCTGATTTGTTGTTTTGGGTTTTTTGGGGGTTTTTTTGTTCTTTTTTTTTTTTTAATGTGGGACCCAGGATCCGAACTCAGGACCTTCTGCTTGCGTGCCCATCTCTCAAGCCTTTGAACTTGAGTTTGAAGGGATTGTCCTCACCCTGCCTAGTGTCTGGGTCAGGGCCCGCTTGCGCGCACCTACAGCTCACTCAGGTGAGACCCGCTCGGGATCTCGTCCTCACTTGAGCACTGGAAAGGGGCTTTTTGCTCAAGGCATCATCTGGGGAAGAGGGGCAGGGTGGAAAGGGATTCCAGGACTTTGCCTCTTTGGACAAAGCACCAATAGGGCAGGAGCGCCACGGACAGGCCAACTAGAGCCTGGAGCCCCACGCACACGGCCCGAAGCACCCCCAGGGGTAGCAACCTCCAGCCACCGCCTTTGCCGAGAGGACTCCCCACCCTCCCGATCCCCTGGACGAATTCCAGGACGATGCAGGGACCCCCACAGCAGCCTGTCTCACAGTACAGCGTGAGCCACACAGTCTCAGGAAAAGTCAACTTCTGGGCGTCATTCAACCCACCTATTCAAACGCCACCATTCCACCATTCTTCCGTTATAGAAGTTGTTAATGAAAAGTCCACATATTTTCACACTGGTTTTTGAAATCCAGTGTGCATTTCCTATTTACACAGAGCTTGTGTCTGATGCTAAATGTCTCTCAGAAGTAGCTGATCCACACTGAAGTTTCACGGGCGCTGTGTGCCCGAGCTGTTGGAAACACTCTGCAGCATCTTCCAGCGATGGAGCCCAGAGTCTGCTTCCGAATGAGTGAGTTCAAGTTAAAACGAGACATAACATTTCATTACAACCGGTCACTGGCCACGTGTGGCTGGCGTTGCCAGGGCCGACCACACGGGTAGACTTGGACAGGTAGACCCTGCAGACAGACACCACGGCAAACATCCCAGAAAGTTCTGGGCGGCTGGGGCTGAAGTCCTGGAGGCCAAGGGCTGCTTCTCATAGCCACGGCCCCTCCTTACAAGCTTCCCATCACCACGCTCTGGGACGCCCCCCCCCAGCTTAGAGACTTCAACATAAACACATACTCGAAAACACAGGGCCAAACTGCTGGGCGTGTAATCTCCTCAGACTAGTTTCTGATGAAGTGTCCCTTGGGGTGTAGAACCCCACTGGGGACGGGAACCCCACTGGGGACAGGAACATCTTTCAGGTCACCATCGAGATTCTCTACTCACAGCTGGTGACAGATGCCAACCTGACAATCGAAGGCCGGGTCTTTGGGCCCGTCTGTGACAAGGTCTTCGGTTTAGACAAGCGCTGAGCAGGCTACAGAAGATGGGCTAATTGCTGTGGGAAGGAGACCCGGCTCGTAGCGGGTGGGACTGCCCCGAGAGGGTGGGCAAGCAGACAGAGTCGCTTCAGCATTCTGGCAGACTGGCAAGGAGAACGTCTGCTCCGTCTCAGCTCTTTCTGTGGGTATGATGTTGGTGCGACTGTCCCGCTATGCTGATGGACTCTAACCAGAAACTACACGCTGGAATAAATCCCTTGTTCTTGCAAGTTGTTTTGGTCCTGTGTTCATTCAACAAGAAGATAAAACTAACACATTAGCTCATCCACTTGTGGCCACCAACGAGAAGACGAAACTAACTGTCCATTTGGTGGCCGTCCTGCAGGGTCTTTTCCTTTGAAGAACTTGGGCAGATGAAAAGGGGGTCCCCCATCTCACCGGGCTCTTATCTCATCTTTCAGAAGCTGCACACTGCGGACTGTTCAGAGGTGCAGCCACATGAAAGGCCTGTAGCATCTCCTGAGTTGGGGTCCTCAACAGATCAGCATCTACTGCCGCACACACCGCCATCGCACACGCATCCCAGACTCATGAGATGCAAGCTGGAGTATCCCTGGTTCGACTTGCAAAGCTCCAAACTGTAAATCTCATAGTCACGGTGTCGGCCCACAGTCACGGACAAATACAAGCCAGCTACGAACAAGCAACGCCAGGGTGTCGTGGTCTGGCTATAATTCCAACCCCAGAAGGCAAAGTCTGGAAATCCCTGGAGCAAGCCAGCTAGCTAGACTGATCCTGTAAGTGAGCTGTGGGGTTAAATAGAGACCCAGCCTCAAATAGTAAGTGGGGAGAGGGGGGAAGAGTGGTGAGATAGCTCAGCAGATAAGTCACCTACTCCTGATCCTGGTGACCTAAGTTCAATCCCCAGAAGCCCACATGGTAGAAGGAGAGAACTAACTTTTGAAAGTTGTCATCTGGCTTTCACCCATGTGTCATGGTCTCTCTCTCTCTCTCTCTCTCTCTCTCTCTCTCTCTCTTTCTCTCCCTCCCTTCCTCCCTCCCTCCCTCCCACACACAAAATATTTTACAGCAGTATGATACAGAGGCATCAAGGATAATCATGTATCAGTCTGCAGTCTCCCATCTATAAGCAAACTCACACACATATGCACCCCCACACACATGCAAAACACATATATATACACACATAAGTGAAGTTAGTCATATGGGTGGAATTAAGTTTCTCCTTTGTAGGAAGCCAAGACAGCCCACCTGCAGGCAAGTCAATGAGAACATGCGCATACGAATGCAGCACCCCCAGATTAACACTTGAACTTGACCATGAAGGCCTGACTCTCATGCCAGGTTATGCCCGTTTCTCATCAAAGGTGCCAGTCCACCCTCCTCTGTCTGTATGTTTTTAAGAGGTTAGTGGAGCTCGTAACCACTTAGGGTTTGTTTTATGACCTGGCTGGCGGTCAGACAACTACTGACCTTTGGGAGCCAGGGCCGACTCAGCCAGCAGGCCACAGGCCCTGTAGTGGCCACCTGCAGGCTGCACACACAGACATGCACACGCGTGTGCAGACACACACGCACACGTGCACACGCACATGCACACACGCGCGCGCACAAGGAAGGGGAAAGCCCAGGTGGGCCATTAAAAGGAATGTTGCCCGCACATTCCTTTCAGGCTCTTTTCATAGAAGACGCTCTCCGGGAGGAGTCAAGGGGGAGCTTCGTGACTGGCAAGCCCAGGCTGGTCCTGTGGCACCTGGAGACAAGCCGACGTGCAGGTTCAACCCAGGATCCCCTGGCCACTCAGCAGAGTCACGGTCCACAAGGCAAAGAGTCCGTTAGAGTCACAATGTCGCCCTAGAAAATTTCTGTGCTGCCTGTGGTTTCCAGAGGAGACGGTCTCAAACCTTCCCGAAGACACAGAGAACAAATTGCACGCATGTGTGTGCGTGTGCGTGTGCTTGTGTATTCGTATGTGCACGTATGTGCACGTGTGTGCCTCGGGAGGCACTGAGAGGGAGGCATGACTGCGGCAGCAGGAGCAGGGCAGGGAAAGCAGCCAGCTAGGAAATCAACCCAGGCTCCAGAAACAGGGCTTCTAGCAGATTCTGACCCTCTGCAGAACCACAGATGCACGTGTCACTTTGTCATAACAAATGGAAAAGTCGCTGTGACATCCTCCCCAAGGTTCCCTGTCACACTTCGCATACAGACACCTACGGACCTGCCTCAGGTGCTTTCCAGAATTCCCCTTCCTCCTCCCCTGGAGTCTCCTCCCAGCTGCCCCTGCTGGGCTCAGAGCAACCAGCACCCTCTCCGCAGTGAGCTCCCTGCACTCACCAGACATAACACTCACCATGCTTCCCACAGTGCTCCCAGCTGCTACTGACGTAGTCACCCGACTGAGTCCTTCTTCCTGGTCCACCCAAAGGTTCTATCTACCCCCACACACACACACAACTCGGATGGTCACCTGCCTGAGTGACCACCCGAAGGCCCTAAACGTCTGACTCACTCATTCCCAGACCGATTCCACTGAGTTCCACCGTGCCAGGCCTGGGGCAGAGTGGGCAGAAATGACAGCCGGCATCCCAGCCCCTCTCAAGCTGTCCACATTCTGCAGAGGACAGAAGTGGCCTGAGGACGTCCCTCCCTGCTGTTTCCCCTGTTCGCTCTTTATCCCCTTTTGGTGTGCGTATGAGGATTCCTGCCCCAGGAGTTTTAAGCCAGATTGGCTATCCAAGTTCTCACAAGTTCACATCAAATAATAAGAGTAATTTGGGTTTATAATCCTATTATTCTTTTTAAAATATAAGCGGCTGTCAGTGTCTTAACAAGAAAGACACATAAACTGCTTTCGCTTGAACATGCAAGAGCTGCATTTGTCATTCACAGATATGCTAAGCATGAGCTATGTGCTCCCGTGACCGTACGCATCCAGTCCCAGGCGAGTAGGTACAACAGACTCCCCTGTCCTCCACCCCAGAGCAGTTGGCTGCCTGCCCTGCATCTCTCCACAGCCAGGAGGCAGAAAAAGGTGCCACAGCCCCATTCAGATTCATGGGCTTCTTAAACCATGCTAAGACAGAGTCCTGATTGGCTGGGACTCAAATGTCCAGTGACCTCACTACCAACAAAGGAGAAAAGGGGGAGCCAGGGAGGCCACAGATGTTACTGCTGTGTAATCTGCTCCAAAGCAGTTTGGACACTCCTTCCTATGACGCTGACCCCCCAGCTGCCCCCAGCCATGTAAAGGTGGTCAGTAAATCCTCTTTCCAGGTCCCCCATTGCAAGGGCTGTCCCGGGCTGGGAGTTCCAGTCTTTGGCAGTCGGTCCTGGAAGCCGCTGTCACTGTTGGCTTTGAGAGAAAAGGGCACCCGCTGGGCCTGGACCTGCCTGGGCTCCCCATTCTGGGGGAAGACAAGGCCTCAACAGAAAGCAGGATGGGCCCGGTCCAAGCCTGCAGGCCACTAGCAGCTGAGGTGAGATCCCTCGGCTGCTTCTGTTCCCTCTCCCCAAGGGCTCCACTCTGCAAGGTAGCATTCTCCCTGGAGACTAGAGTGGCCTATGCTGGCCCCTGAAATCCTGGGCTCTCTCAAGGACTTTTCCCTTGGATAGGAAGAGCAGAGCCCAAGCAGAAAAATACTAGCGGTGACCAGGAGGAAAGACAGAGAGTCAGGAACAGAAGCGCACGTTAGCCGTTCCCAGCCCCAATACGCACAGCCTGTCAGCCTTTTTCATTACGCGAAAGACCCAGGGACTTGAGGTGCACTCACTCACGCGTGCACACGCACACACATACACACACTAAGGAAGAGGTGCGACCTAGGTTTTGTCTTCTCAAGGTGCAGCTGTCAGGACAGTGAGCTGCATTAGAGGGTTTGGGTCCTTGTCCCCATCCGTTCTGAAACCCCCAGAGGAGAGTGCTCCATGCGTGGAAACCTGAGAGAGTCACGTGAAACCTCAGCCTGGACCACGAGAGTCGTGGAAACCTGAGAGAGTCACGTGAAACCTCAGCCTGGACCACGAGAGTCGAGTGTCGCATGTGCAGATTCAGCTCTGCAAGCATCTCCTGAGCATGCGCACGACTGGGTCTCTAACGGGACTCCTCGGAGTACGTCCCAGGTACCCAGGTGAGGCAGGCACAGTACACGCCCTCAGGATGTGCCCAGTGCCTCTGGAGCCAATTGCTCTGCATCAAGTCCTTCTAGATTCAGCACCGCGCAAGGTCCCAGAGCCAGCTGCGTGGGCGAGGACACGCACACATTTGGTTGCATGCTCTGCTGATCCCGACTTGAAATGTGTGGCAAGGAGTCACGTGATCAAATTGCATGGAACCCTGTAGGCAAATTACGTGGCTACTGGAGATGGATAAAGAGCAATTAGTCACGGGCCCAGGGGCGTAGCTCTGGCAGAGTGTGTGCCTAGCAAGTACGAAGCCCTGGATTCACTTCCAGGCATCTCGTGAGCCGGTGTGGGAGCTCCTGTAGCATGGGGGAGGTAAAGGCAGGAGGGTCAGGGGTTCAAGTCCATCCTCCAGGTCAGCCTGGGCCACATGAGATCCTGTCTCAAAAAAGAGCTGATAGTAAGAACTGAAAGGATGGAAGAAAGAAGAAAAAACTTCCTGGAGGTTTAACACATCTTAAAGCTGAAAACACTCAGAACTTCCATTTCACCTCGGGTTTGGACTCTATACACTGGGTCCTTCCCTTAACATTTGTGAATGAGAACCAGAATCTTCTACTCCACCCTGAGAAGCTAGCAGAAGCCTGTTGCTCACGTCGCTGGTCTCTAGCGGTACTTCCTCCAATGCAGTCCTACCTGACAATTAAAAAAAAAACCCACCCAGTCCTTAATTTATGGCGCTAATGTGATTAGACATTCATCCCCAGAGTTAGGCGATCTCGCAGGCAGCCAGGCAAGGCCGCCGGGGAAATTTACGAGCTGTGCCTCATCCCATGAAGCCCCTATAATTGGGGAAATCTTCACCTGCGTGGAACCACGTGCTCAGTCCCCATCCTGAAGAGAAAATGAAGCTCTTCCCTGCCAGAGCCCCGCTCTGTTGGTTTTTACAACTTGTCCCCAAGCCTGCGCAGTTTAAACACCATTTATAAACAGGCTTCGTTTTAACCTTCCTTGGTGAAGAATGCAAAATCAATTAGGTATACGCAGATAAATTCTCCGCATCCCATACTAGCGGCATGTCACAATTAATGGTACCCATGAGGCATAGACATAGACACACACCACACACACACACACACACACATACGCACGCACACACACACGTTTGTACTCATGAATCCTCCTCTGGTCAAGTCATGTGATGTTGAGCCGAAAGCTGAGCCTAGTGTGTAGGGGTGTGGAGGGGTGTGGAGGGATGTTAGAGGGGTGTGAAGGCGTGCCATCCTTAGTCTACTATTGGGATTCTGTGTCTTGATGAAATCCATTTGTAGGTGGTTTAATTAAAATACACCACACCATAAGTCAATCGGAATTAAGGCTCCCATCTCACATAATTAGACTGCACAAATCTCCCTATCTTAGAAGAACCTACAAGGGGCAGGGGGGATTTTGCTTGAATCTTCAAGGGTCTCCAACTGCAGGGATAGTCATCTTCCAACTGCACTAAAATCAGTGAACATGACAGACCTTCTTGGATAAGCCCCTCACAGAGCGCTGAAGCAAGACACAGTAGAGGGGGTCAGGCAAGCAACCTCGGGACACAGGCCAGTGAAGGCCAGATGGCGCAGCTCTGAACAAGGACTGAACTCTTACCAGGGAACAAGAGGTCTCTGACTTCAGAGTGCCTGGGGTCAAGTCCCAACTCTACCACCCAGTTGCAGGAATTTGGACTTGCTTTTTACTTCTGTGAGATGGGGGCATTGAAAGTGCTCACTGTGACTATTCCAAAGGCTGCTGAGCAGCAGAGGAAAGTAGCTGCTCACTCTGACTAGAAACTCCAGCCCCCCAGTTCCTTTCCTGCATTCTATTGACACCCGACTCTCTCTACAACTGCTGTCTTCTACCATATTTCTTGTCTCCAAGAATTTTCCAGACTTGGGAACAGGATTCTTCACATGCACCATTCAGCAACACGCGCTCCACAAAGCACCTTGCGGGCCGCGTGATGTCCGTAAAGCATAGCTCTTCCAGTACTTATTCACCTGATGGAAACTAATTTCACTGACTGCCAGTTGGGCAGGACCCAAAAACAATCTAAAAGATAAGCGATGATGCTGGAATTTATGACATTCTAAAATGCTTCCAGAGTTCTGTGGATCCCGAGATTTAATAACATGAATCTGCCTGTGGTGTGGCTAATGGACCGATCCAGCCTCAATTTCTGGCGTTCATGCTATCCCAGGGCCACAGAAGGGAGAATGGACAACAGGTAAGCGGCAGCCCTGCAATTTCTTTTGAGTCTGAATTAATTCAAAACAGAACATTAAAATTATGAGGCAGCAACTAGAAGTACAGAACAATTAAGGGGGACCCAGAGAAGGTTTCCGGTGTGCCCATAAAGTTGTTAGATGGTGCTGTGGCCACATACAGACCCAGGAAAGGGCAATGGTGGGTGAATGTGTCTAATTCTAAAGCACGTAACAGGGTTTAAAGCACTTGCAGCACAAGCAAGAGGACCAGAGTTCAGATCTCAGATCCCACTCAAAATGCCAGGTGGGCGTGGCAGCCCACCTGTAATTCCAGCCTTGAAAGGTAGAGACTGGAAATCCCTAAAGCAAGTTATCTAACCAGACTAACCTATCAGCAAACTCTGGGTGCGATTAGAGAGACCCTGTCTCAAAAAAGAAGAACGTGGACGAACAATCAAGGATGACGCCTTGTGTCAGCCTTGGGCTTCCCCAGGCAAGGGCATGCAGGAACACATGCACCCCCACAACACATGCATCAACATACATGTGTGAACACATATAGAAACACATACATACATGAAAAAAGAAAAAGAAAAAAAGGAGCATGGTTCAGCTGCTCACCCCAAAACCTTCCTTTAAGCACAGCCAAACATAAAAATAGCCTCAGCTCACAAGCCTGCCCCTGCGAAAGAGACGAGGGTACTTGGGGCATGTTCTCTGTCTCGTGCTCCCCCTGACTTCTGAAACTCCGCCAGTCCGCAGAGCTCAGACAGCTGTTCCACCCGAGGAAGCCAGCTGCCAATGACAATCTGGGGCCAGGCTCCCAAGTGTACTTCACGGAGGAAGCTACGGGGCCATTAGGTCTCCCCGAGCTACAAAGGTAGTAAGCGGAGCGCAGACAGCATTTCAAAGACTAAACCATCTCCCTACACTGAGGATCAAGGTTCCGCACCCCTGGGACATCTCTACTGTCACCGGCCTTCCTTCCACCCATCCGTCTACCCATCCACCCACTCGTCCGATCCTCTCTCCTGTGGCCTACAGTCTGGGGATGCGACCTTCAATAAGACGTACTTCCTGTTTCAATAGGTCTGAGAACCTTCTGGCGACAGAGACAAGGCAGGCAATTCTGGGCGATTGGCTACCTGTCGAAGCAGATGCTGTGCTTCTGAGCGGGCCGCTGCAGGGACACGGGTAAGGATAGTCACAGAGAAGGAAACTGGTCTAAATTCCACAAGCTGCTGCAGAAGAGGGAAGCGAATGTGAGTTACACTCTGGGAATCCGCACACGAGACACGAAGACAGGCACAGCGACCGTCTCCACAGACTGGGGACCGAGGTCGCCGGGCTGATTACTTGGCCCTCATCTCCACTGCGGAAGAACTGGAAACACTCCTTGGAGGATGACTGCAATCACCGCCACGCTCCAGAGCACTGCTAGCTAAAGAGCAGAAAGCACGTGCTCCACATCCGTGTGCACACACGTGCAGATACCCAGCATCCCATGGCTCCACATCGTGTGCACACACGTGCAGATTCCCAGCACCCCACGGTTCCACATCGTGTGCACACACATGCAGACCTAGCATCCTCAGTTCCCCACCTATGTGCACACACATGCAAATACCAAGCACCCACCTCCAAAGACCTAATGCCAGAGAACTGACACTATGTCTTTCAAAGCGGCACCTCTAATTTGCAGTCCCTCTCAAATTCACTTCTCTGTACAGTTGTGAAGGTATGTTAGGGTGCCAAGGACAGGAAAGAGACCTGTGATTATGTCTGGAGACAAAAGTGAGTTTTCACTCATCCTCATCTCCATTTCTCATCCATCTTTTTCGGGATGACTTTCTTTGGACCCCTGGGTCTTGGCTTATTCTGGGCTGTTCTTTCTGCTTCCTAATCTACCACAATGTCAGCAGCCTCCTTCCCCTTCCCCACCTTGGTGACCCACAGCTGCCTATCGCTGCCCCTTTACGGCAGTTCAAATCCCACCCTGCTACTTGCCAAGATCTTCCCAGCACACCTCCAACCGAGATGCCAAGGTTCAGGGATTTGGATTTGGGTCAGATACGGAAGAGAACTGGAAGAATCCAGAGGGTTCTATGGGAGGATCCAACTCATCTCACCAAGCTGACTCATAACCTCCATTTCTCCTTTGATGAACCCTGCCTATATGACCACTGCATTCAATTTGGACTTCTCTTTTTAGACGCTGTCCTCTGCCTCTCAGTAAACTGGAAAGTTCTGCAAGACCAACAGGAACCTCTGGATTTATCTTTTCTTCTTCTCTACAAATCTGTCCATCTACACAGTAAAGCAGGCACCTGGCCTTCTAGTTTCCTAGGGCCAACAGCCCCCTCACTCACTATCACCACACACACACACACACACACACACTCCTGTCTCCTCAAAATGACTCCCTGAGGATGGACCAAGAGAAATTCTAAGGGAAGAGAACACTTCAGCCAGAAAACACTTGCAGCCACCTCCTAGGGCTCATGTGGGTGTGGAAACGGAGTATTTAGTCTGGGGATACAGCCAAGCCCCCAGCTCAGGAAGTCTCCAGCTCAGCCGCCCCCCCCCCCCCCGCCCGGGTCCTGTCCGTGCTTCAACCCAGCGTAATTCTTTAAAACACAACTTCCTAATGTCTGCTGGAGTCGCAGTCACAGCCTCTTGTGTATGGGCCGGGCCAGATCAGATAAAATTTCATTCTCTGAATTGGTTCCTAATTTAATTACTCCCAGGATAGCAGCCGCCCCCTCCTCGGCGGCCTCAGGGAAAGAGACGTGAAGCGGCTGGCGCCAAGACATGCAGCCCTGGTTGGCAGCGAGTGAAGGATGAGCCGTTTGCAGACCAGACGTTTGTTGTATCAGAGGGGTGCAAACAGTGGACCGGGCACCCACCCTCTGTCCACCAACACTGACCTATGCCCGGGCCAGTCAAGAAAGAAGCCTGGAGTTCTAGTAGGAATACAGGGGACTTTCAGATAACAGAATCACGACACTAAGTCCTAGTTTCTATCTTGGTTCTGTGTGGCTCTAGGTTTCAGCTTCCCCACCTGTGAAAGGGAGCTGAGCTATTTCAGAGTCTTGTAAACTCTGAAATTCAGAATTTTCAGTACCTCATCCAACATCACAAGTGAGACTAGGACCCATGTGAAAATCAAAGTTTATAGGGCTAGGGAAAGAAAAAATGAATCTTGTATTAGGAAGGAGTAAAAATATTTTTTACCATATACATATCCACTCATCCACTTTAAAAAGTCTAATCAATATTCAGAGCGCTGTGAAACACAGAGACAATATACATGTCTACTGATAGACACATGGGTAAACAGAAGTGCGTCATCCACAGCATAGACTAATACCGGGTCATACAGGGAATGGAGCATGGACAAGTGACAATCAGGGGCTATACCACTGAAGAAAAGCGACGCCCCTTCCCCCTGCCCAGCATTAGCTTGTCCATGATCCCTGGGGAGCTGTCTGATAAGCCTGTCACTCTTCCATAATGATATGAAGGACCCAGTCTTTCTCTGTAGGTTCGATCAAGTAACTACATAGGCGGTTCATTGAACTGAAGAGAGAACCCCACTTTGAACGTGGATGGCATCATCTCATGGGAAGGGGTCCTAGGCTGAATGAAAAGGAGAAAGCGAGCTGAACACCAGTATTTGTGTCTTTCCACTTGCTGACTACAGATACGATGTGTCTAGTGGTCTCCTGGTCCTACCCCCACGATGGGCTGTATCCTTCAAGTGTGAGCCAAAATAAACTCTTCCTAAGTTACCTTGGTAGACATCGCTTCCTAGCTAGACAAAAGGCTTCTTTAAAGAATATGTAGAGTGAGTTTAAAAAAAAAAAAAAAAAGGCTGTTGCATGACTTCCAAAAGCAGCCAAATGAGAGCTGTGCACACACAGAAGCTAGCCAGTCCCTGGGCCATCGCAGGGCAGTGAGTGGACAGAGATCCCTCCTGTAAACTAAATCCTGCTCACTCAAGAGTGAGCAGGCCCGATGTTTCTATTGATTTGTTTCCTTGGTAAGAATCGAAAAGAAATTTTACTTTCAGCCACTAGAACAGCCAGGGAGGCTTCTTTTGCTATTTAATACGTCATTTTATTCTGAATCAAATTGTGCATCATGTGGGCCTTCTGGTGCTGGTCAGTGAGCAAAAGGTTGTTTTTAGCCCTGGCGTGGCAGACGTCTCTGATGAGCCCATCCCAGTCACTAGCTCCTCTTCCTAATTCATGCACCTACCTGATCCCATTTCTCATGGAACTATCGAGTGCATATAAACAGCTTCAGAATTAGGGCGACACCAAATGTCAGGCCCTTACTGTTCTCCTTAATCGGTGTGCTTCACCTCCCATTGAGTCTTCCTGCTAACTTTCTTTCCTCAGTAAGTTCATTCTGTCCTGGAAGCAGCTATTTTCTCTGACTTTCAACCTGATGCACTTCCGCTGGCGGGAGGTGGCCATGGCATGCCCGCAGGCAGCTGGGTATAGTGAAAGAGGCATGCGCACAGACAGCTCCATCTGCAGCAGTGTGAATTTGCAGTGCACTTGCTCATGTCTCAGTAGCCGACCAATGAGCTGAAAACCCAAGCCAGAAACAGTGTCAGGCTATAATTCTACAGCCTGTCCCTTCGGCTCTTGGATTCCTAGCTAGGTCTCAATCCCAAAAGTCCTACCAACTGCCTAAACAATGTCTTCAGCTAGTGGACAAAGTGTTTAAGCACATGACCCTGTGGAGGAAACTTCACACTCACACACACACCCCTCTCACAGGTCCATGGTCATCTCATGGTGCAAAATGCATTCAGTCCAACTTCACGAGCCTGCATAGTCTTACAGTTCCAACACCATTCAAAAGTCCTAAGTCTCTTCTAAGACTTGGAGAATCTCTGCAAGATCAAAAGCCAAGGTATACATTGTCAATATGCAATGGCAAAGAATAAACATCCCGAAAGGGGAAACTGGAGCACAACACGAAAGACTGAACCAAAACAATCCACACCTAGTAGAGCAAACACCAAGTCCTACAGCTCCATGTTGAGCATCCGGGGCTCGAGACAGCATCGTCTAGACTTCAGCTGGCTTGGGTAACCCTGTCCTACAGCCCTGTCACCTGCAGCACATGTGGCCTCTCTGCTCTGGCTCTACTCATGTCTGTAGATATGCTTGGCAGGTGGCCCCTTCCCTGATACCTACAATCTCCTGGGGATTCACCCCCACTGCTTCATGCACAGTCCTGTCAGTGGCAGCACACGGGGACGCCGAGCCTGGTCCACGCTGGCTGCTCTCAGACCCCATAGCTATTGGATTCTACATGCCTGCAAAGAGCTCGGGCCCTTCAAACCTTGGTCCCAAAGTGTCTAGGATGGTTGAACCTAGAAATCCTTGTGGGGGGAGAGGAGAAAAGGGGACTATCTTCTCAGGCAGCCCCATCTAAGTGAAAGGTTTTGTTGCTGTTTGTTTGTTTGTTAAGCAGATTTACATTGTTCATTGCCGAGGTCGTGCCCTCAAGGTGCCATTTCTGTTGTCCCAGGACAGATGCTTAGAACTTAATGCTTCTGATCTCGTCAGCAATCTCAGCCTGCTTTCTCTAGACCTGGCTTGCCCTCGACTTTAAACACAATCATGACCCCAGCCAAACTCTACATTTTCCACACCTTTCTTCTCCGCTCTCTGTTCTTTCTCATTGTAAATATGACTAAAAGCAGTGAGACGCAACTATGCCACCGTTTGGCTGTGATGTTATCTTGAAATTTCCTCTATCAAATTAACTAATCCATTCCTTTTAATTCAGTCACTTGAATTTTTAGAACAAGGGCAGAACACAACAGTTTGATAGAGTCCTTGCTTCCCTTCTGAACTTCCAGTCTGGCCTACACTGTTCACATTTTTATTGGTTCTGCTCTTCCAATGCCTCACTGGAACAGCACAATAAATTCTGCTTATGCCCTAGCAGGCTTCTCTCCCTCCTCCTTCCCTCCCTCCCTCCCTCCCTCCCTCTCCCTCTCTCCTCTCTCCTCTCCCCTCCTCTCCCCTCCCTCTCCCTCTCCCTCTCCCTCTCTTCCCTCTCCCCCTCTCCTCTCCCTCTCCCTCTCCCTCTCTCCCTCTCTCCTCTCCTCTCCCTTCCTCTTCTTTCTCCTCCCTCTCTCCCTCCCTCTCTCTCTCTCCCTTTCTCTCTTCCTCTCTCTCTCCCTCCCTCTCTCCCTCCCTCTCTCTCCCTCCCTCTCTCTCCCTCTGTGTGTGTGTGTGTGTGTGTGTGTGTACTAGAGGACCCTTGAGTGTGTATGCCTGTAGTTCAAACGTGATAGCAGGAATCATTCTGCATTGCTCTTCACCACTACTTTGCTCTGCTAGGTTTCCCAGGCTCTGACTTCCAGAGCCAAATGGCAGATCACCACCAATACACCCAGCATTTTTCACGTGGGATCTGGGAATCCCAACTTAGGTCCTTTTGCTTACAGAAGTTAAAAGGGGCTTTTAACCCCTGAGCCATCTCCCCGACCCCTCGGGCTTTTCTAACTTACACATTCTTCCCACACATCAGTTTTGAAGACTTATAAATCACGTGGTCAGGTTTACCATAGCAACATCTTCATTCTTAAGACCAATTTTCTATATTATTTAACTTGCCTCATTCCAAGAACAAAATGTCTGGCAAAGCAAGACTTACTTGGGCTCATGGCCCGGGGGCTATAACCTATCGTTGGCAGGAAAGGCACATCGTGGGCAGCTCTAAGGCCACGGGATCTTACCACATCCCAGTGGCCAACCTGCAAGCACAGTACTCACAGTGGAAGCACAGGCAGCTTAGAACCCTGAGGTAAGACCTCCGATCTTATAGCTGCCAGCTAGGACTCATTTCCTGAAGGTTCCAGAACCTACCAGAACACCACCAGTAGCTTGGGAACAAGTGTTCAAGCCTATGACCTTGTTGGGAACATTTCACATTCAGACTGTAACACCACTGAAGTATGCCGTGGGGCGTGATGGTTCCTTTGAACCGAGGCCACCTGGGAAAGATAACACTGGCAGAGGTTCTTTCTGACCCTTACCTGCCAGGAGATGGTCCTCTAGTGGGGCAACGCTGCAGTCCTCTCTGGTCTTTTATGAGCCAAGAGAATGAACTCAGAGAGGTGCTAGGCTTTGGGGGCATTGACCTACCCCAGAAAGATTCATTTTTCTGACATCTGCTCCAGGACAGCCTTAGTCATCTGAGAGACTTCAGCTGCGCAAGACAATCTTTGTTCTGGGTGCAACTGCTTCCCGTCCACAGCCTTGTGCGGCCACCCCCTGCTCTTTGCTCCGGCTGGGGATGTCCTTCAATCATCTTCTTTATTCCTCCCAGCTTCTGTTTCGTGGGGCTGCTGTGGGTATGTGATTAAATGTGGCTCTTCTCTCTCATCTGTCTTATATCAATTTTAATTTGTAACCCAGCCAAGACTCTAGAAGCAAAGACGACAGGCATTTGTCACCATGCTATGGCGTCCCATCCAGGACTGACCCGTGGAAAGTCTCAGGAATGACCTTTTCCCATGGGAGACAGGGGACCTGGCTCAATTCCCAGGAGCCCCTGCCTGGCCTCCAACCCAGAGACCAGAGCAGGTCAGAAAAGCAAGCAAGCGCTTGGCGGATCTGGGCGGGTCTCCACGGGACAATGGGAAAGCTAAGCTGCTTCTGAGAAGCTGCCGGAAGAAGCTGTCCCCTAGAGCCACATAGCTCACATGGACCCTGCAAGAGCTTCCTGCTGCCTGCAGGCCACAGGGACCAAGACCAACTCTCCTGGATGTCTCTCTACAGTGACAAGAATGAAACTGAGTGCCTGGTTACGAGACACCAAGGTCAGCATCGCGGGCCCAGCCCCAACCTGAGTGTCCAGGACACTGGACAGGAAGCCCGGCTGCAAGATCCCACCTGGCCACTGCTCCTAACGCTTTTTTTTTTTTTTTTTTGTCTCTAACTTATCTTTTTTTTAATTTCATTTTTCTAGTTTTACAAGCATATTGAGTGCTTATCCCTGCTTCCCTCTATCCCCCTCCTTCCCATTTCCTTCCTTTCCCTTTATTAATCCATCCCACTCCTCCCCACCCTTCTGCCTGTCTGCTTCTGTGGACCCCAGGGGTCCCTCTGGCTTGTCTACTCTTGTGGGGGTTCAGGCCTCTGTGAGGTTCGGGCCTCTGTGGCATACCAAGTTGCCTCTCTTTCGGGCCACCCCACTGATAGGGGCATTTCCCTTCACTCATCCAGCTCTAGTCCCCAAAGTTTCTACGTTATGTTCTTATCTTACTTGAGTTCCTCGATAGTCTATGGGGGCATGTTGGTGTGTCGGTCATTATGCAGGTCTGGAAAGGACAAGTCTCATTGCAGTTCCCTACACTTTTGCAATTAAAAGACAGAAGGAGACCAGTGCATGCTAAGACTCAGCACCCCAGCACGGGTTCCCCAAGGGCCACGGCTTTGCTGGAGCCCCAGAGATTCCTCGTGAACACAAAGTAAACACGGTTAGCTGTGTGTACATTTAGAAGACTCTCATATAAACAGGTTCACAAATTGAAGGGAAATAACCCTCTGTAGACCAATAGTCTGATCTGGGGGATTAGAAATTACAGTCACTAAAAAATACACTCTAGGACACACTTTATATTTTTAATGCAAATATTTACATTCCTAACCAAGGAGACAGGGATATAAAGACAAGCTATATATTCCAGCTATGCAAAATGCAAGCAGCTCCTGGCTCTCGCCCGAGTAGACCACCTCTGTTATATTCTTGAAAAACCAAGCAAGTTTCCACAGTATTTTCACCAAGATGTTCAACACACACACAATCACACACACACACACAGTGATTGCTATATTTTACTAACTCCCACACCTGATGCCAGAGAGTTCAAGGTCCTTACACTGGGCTCTGTTCGGGAATGTTAGTGGTGAGTGTTAGTTCTGTTAGTTCCTTCTCCTTTCTATCTCCTGGGTCCACAACAGAATCTCCATGGGAGACTGGCTTTCGGAAGCATCTTTTTTTTAAAATTTTTTTATTATTTATTCAATTGTGTGTGTGTATGTGTGTGTGCGCGTATATGTATGTAGAACCACGGACGAATTCGCGAACCACCATGAACCGCCTCCTCCTTGTTTACTCTGCCCCGGGATTCACAGGCTCCGCCCTACCAGGACCAGAAACACAGGCCGCCCCCTGCTTCTGCCCGGCGTCTATACGTGGGGTGTAGGATCCGAACTCAGGACCTTCTGCCTGCAAGGCAGAGGCTTAAACCCTGAGCCACCTCTCCAGCCCCTCGGAAGTATCTTTTTAACTGATTACATGAATCCAGCAAAGAGCAGCCGCTTGCACTAGAAAATGAATCTATCTATATGAGTGTGCCAAGAGTCCTCCACACTGCCTCACGCTGAGGGTCCCTTCAGACTTGGCCAGCAGACCGCACCCAGGCATCTGGAGCATGGTCCCAAGGGGAAAGGTTCAAGGTTGAGAAATGCAACAGAGGAGATGGTAGCAACTCAGACCAGGTGGGTGGGCCAGGAGGCACCTGCGGAGATAGCAAAGGCGACTAAGTACAGAATTCCTGAAGGCAGTGGCACTATGGGGGACACAGTGAAGGGTGGGGGCTCCCCTTCCCAGTGCTCAGGGGACCTGAGTGCAGTCAAGTCCAGGGTGGTTGTCCAGAGACCTTGCTGCAAGACAGAACCTGGCAGGGGTACAATCCAGAGTCGGGCCTGGCTATATATGCCTGTAGACCAAAGCGGGACCATCGCTTGAATCCAGCAGCTAGAGACTAACCTGGGCCACACAGCAAAATGAGGAGGAGGAGAAAGAAGAAGGAGACACATCCAGATTGAAGACAAAGATACGGGGACAGAACAGAATCCTGGCCCGCAGTCAGCCTCTATCTGCTCCAGGTGAACTGTGTTATGGTCACCTGTCTACTGCTTACCCAAGAGATGCCCATGCCAAACCCCAGCCACGGGCCAGCACTGGACTCAGCGCTCGCTCTCCTGGCAGAGCGAGAGTTCTAGCTGGGGCATATCCAGCCACCTACTGGGCCCTAGGAATATGGAAGGAGGACATGGACTACTCCCCTCAGGTTACCCCAAAGAAGAAGGGGGCCTCCCAGGACTGGCTAAAGCTTTGCTCACACTAGGCCTGACTAGCTCTCCAAATGCCCTTTTTCTCAGCTTACCCAGCCCACCATGACGCTGGCCAGAGCACCCCGACCTCAGCTTTAGGACAGAGCAAAAGTCACTTTCATCTCTAGAGTCCTCTCCTTGTCTACCTCTCCACGGTTTAGAACCTACCCAGAAGGCAACCAAAAGGACCTGAGTTTGCATGTCTGGATTCCACATAAAAATGTTGGGTAGACTACGGCTGGGATCTGCAATCCTGGCTCTAGAAGGCAGAGCTTGGGAAACCCCAGAGCAAAGCAATTACGGGTGCAGCAATCCAGGATGATTCCAGAAGTCACTCTTGGGCCTCCACAGGCACGCACACTCAAGTGCACTCTGACCACACACACTAAAAGAAAAAGAAAAAAAGAACTCACCCAGAAGGATGCTCCCCTGAGCCCCAAGTTGTATTATCTGAAGTACTCAAACTCTCCAACAAGGTAAAGGTTATAAACTTCATTGTACAGACAAGGAAACTGCAGGTCAAGATTAAGCCATTGTCCAAGGATTTCCAAAAGACACACAGAGACACAGCAAGGGCTTGACCCTGAATTGGCATAGACCTCAGGTTCTGCCCATGACCTGGGCGGCCCCTCTGAGAGACCCTGGGATGAAGACTCTCCACAGAGGCTCCTAATTTTTGCTAGCCAAACACCGCCATGTGCTGGCTGCTCTTCCTCCCGTGGGTGGAGAAAGCATTGGAAAGTGCAGACCTCATCAGTACCCCTTTTCAACAAAGGCCAAGGCTAACGGTCCATTCTGCCTCTCTCTTCCAACCTGGTGGCAAAGCACCAGTAGTCACTCGCAGGGCAGCCAGCTACAAGGACGCAGAGAAGCGGGACAGCCCATCCTGGCCTGTCTTCCTCCTTAAGTGCTACACCACTATCTTTCTGACCACAGGGAGCAAAACATCCCGGCAGGCGTACATTCCATTTCAGGAGAAAATGGGAAACCGTCAGGCCCCAGCACACTGGAGGGGAAACGCAATTGCACCTGGCCTGGATCTAATTATTTGCCGATGTTGGGGTGTTTTCCTGGCACCTGGGTGACTAGGAGGCCTGTTTCAATATGTCTACCACAAACACGATCCTGGACCGCGTCCAAGTCTCCGTTATAATGACGCCCTCCTGTGCTTTTGAGGATCTGCCAGCCTCTCTCTCCTCAGAAACCTAAAAGGCCTAGACCAGCATGAGTTTCTAGAAATCTAGAAGCTGCAGTGGCCCCCCACCCCCCATTCCTGCTCAAGACTCTTCAGAGCTCACAGATGTGACACTCGATGAACACCAACGCCCAGCAGGCTGGCACCAAAAGTGGCCTGGTCTCCTCCCTGCTTCACTGCATCCATGGGAGCCTGGCCCACGTGACCCTCAGCCTGCCAACGGAAGGGACCTGCAGGGGAGATGGCAACCCCAGCTTCTGCCTGAATAGATGACACCCCAGAGAGGAAAGGCAACCGCGGAAAGCCTCCAGCTATGAGATCTTTGCTTTTCTCTCTCTCTTCTTCTTGGCACGTGGGAGACACTCTACCACCAAGCCCCATCCTGGCCAAGGGCCGCATGCTTGGCGAGGTAGACTGCTGCCCCAAAGGCCATGGTGCCCCCAAGAAACGTGCAGGTACATAAAAACTGTCCCTCAAGTCCAGGAATTCAGAGGCGTGTTTCTTATTTCTGGTGATGATCTCTAGGACGAACAAAATAATGACAATAACATAAGAGCTGACGCTCACTGAGTACTCACTGTTTACCAGGCACTGTTCCGAGCACCTGGCGGGGCTTAGCTCTTTTATAGGACACCTGGGCGAAATCATCAGAACTCTCTAATCTCCAGGTCGCTAACCAGGCTCCCACTGCACGTTCCCCAGGCCCCTCGAAGGCGCCTGTCAGCAGCATTATGTAATTCTGACTTGCACAAGCTCTGCCTCGCCCACTAATCTCAGCGCTGCGCAGGGGCTGCGTGCTGAGCGCCGACTGTCTGCCCCCATGCACCTGGCCCAGAGCCCACCTAGAGGGAAGGTGTCGATGCTGCAGACAGCTGCTGCAGAGCCAGCGAGGAGCCCCCATCCCAGCGAATCCTGCAAACAGCAGAAGCTGCTTCCCACCCCTACCCCCCCATAACCACTTGCTGATTCATGCCTGCTTCTTCTCCGGCAAAGACTTCTCTCTCCTCCTTGCCTCCCCTTCTTTCAGCCCTTGATCCCCCCTCCTGCAAATATGAGTAGACAAAATGAGGGGAGGAGTCTCCACTGCCCCCCCAGGCCCGTAAGGAAGACACCTATGTGACCTTCCTACCACAGGACCATCTGTGAATCTATAGGAATACAGCTTATCATAATTGTTAGGCTCAATTGTTTTGCTCTTCAATGATGTATTTTTTTTTTTTAAAATCACATTGACACAGAAGGACCCAAATTCTGAGGTGAAACAGGCTGAGTATGTGACTACCTTTTTCTTCTATGTTCTTCTATGTTCCTAATGTGGAGACCCGGGTCTTCACATATATCATTCAAACCCTGTGCTGGGTTTCAAAGGAGAAACAGTCCCAGGGGGAAAACCAGACCCTACTACTTAAAAACAATAAAGAAACCCACTGTGCAAGAGGGAAGTCTCCGATACTTTAACCTAGATAAATGCAAACAAAATGTCTTTCTTCCCAGTCGGGGAGCCAAAGTCCCCTTTAAGTAACTTAAGATCTAACGTCATACCTGAGCTCCGCAACTTACAGACAAGGCGGCAGGCTGTGCCCATGTCCCCTGGGACTCAACAGTCACTTCTAAACCACACGCCGAGTGTTCACTCCCGATCAGCTACAAGTTTTAAAAGCAGTGTCTGCTTTTGGAACCAGAGATGACCTTTCTCTTGTCCAAATGGCATCTCTAGAAGTCCAGGAAAGAAGACAGACTCAGAGGTGTGGACAGCAAAAGTGACACCTGCCAATTCTGAGGGAATGTCCATTCTTCTGAGAGTCTGCCCCAAGCTGGCATTCGGAGCTGCAGGTCCTAAGACACACAGCTCAACTGCTCACGTCTTGAGTCCCACATGTGGAAAAGGGGGCTCCTCTCTCCTCCACACAGCCAGCTCCTCTCTTGCTCCCGGCTCTGCTTCTCCTCCCTCCCAGGTCTGTGTTGGGGGATCAGGCTGCCCCCTCCTATGAGAGCTGAGACCTTGTCTGTCTTGCCCCCCTTTTGTTCCCTAGACAGAATCCCTCCTTAGAGTTGGGACTGTGGACGGTAGCATGGGACTGAAGTCTCATTGTCCACACATTGGGGTGCATGGACTGCTTTTGGAGGATCCTCTCCTGTCTGCTCAGCCGACCCCAACCGTGACGGGGGACACCAACTCTTAGCTCTGTTGTGCACCTCATCTCCCATCAGAGTGACTGACACCTTCCATGGCAAATGGGCACAGATCTCAAGCTTAGGACAGCCCCTACCATGTTTCTGGGATTCCAGCCCACACAGGTATATATCCAGGCTTGGGAATTGTCTTGAAATGAATAAGAAGTGGTGCAGAATGCAGGCTGCCCCCTGGGATGAGCAATCCCCCTTTCCCTTCTTTTCCAGCCCCCTCAGTGCTAGGGCCACTCACCCCTGACAGATTCAAAGCCCAGCTACTCCAGCTGAAGTTAGGTCTCTGCTTTTCCCCAAGGCACTGAGAATACAGACAATCCATTTGCCACCTGCCCCAAGCATTCCCTGGAATCTGATTTCTTCCTGATAGCAGGAACTAATCTCTTTCAGATATGTGCAACTCGAGCCCCTCTTCTGACACAGACGAGGAGAAAGGTGGGGAAGGAGGCTGGCCTCCACAGCCACTTGGTGACAGTACTGGATCCCTGGCCAGCACAGCCCTCCAGGCCCTGCATGCCCCCAACCATCAAAAGAAAATGCATGGCCTACCAGCCTCCTCAGAGCCTATGCAATAAGCTGGGGGCTTGCTGCAGGCTGCAGTAACTGCAAGAGAAGGACACTGTTGGGTTTCCTTGGGGGGGGGGGTGAGCAAGTCATGCAGACCTTGGAGAGGTGTCCCTGAAGTTTTGTTTCTAGGCCCCAGTTGGGAGACAATGCAAGTCACTTCCTCTCCTGACTCGGTTCAGGAGACGGCAAAGAAAAAAGAGTCATTCTCACAGTCTTTCCTTAGTTTGGGGACAGCTCGTTTGGTCAAAGCCAACTTTATAAAACATTTTTATTCCACGTTATTTGGAACAAAACCACTTGATCTGTATGTCTTCATGAATTGACCAACAGATCCTGGCTCAACATAGGCTTTGCAAAGTCAGTAAGAGTCATGTTCTAGAAGGAGGGCTCGACTTTGCAACATTGGGAGGGGGTTGGAAAACTTCAATAGGATAATACGGGGATTTGCAAGACAAACTTTGAGCAAATCTCTAGGTCTAGGTTGCCCCTGGTTTCCACCTTGCAGATGGTTTCGGACGATCTTTTGCGGCAGCTACTCTAATCCTGGGGGGCGATCCACCCCGCAGAAACGGCAATGGGTGACTGCATCAGGTGGCTAGGCCTTTCACCGAAGCCGCCCACCTGTCGGAAACAGCAGCTGGCAGAAAGGATCCTTGGCAGCCCTCCGCTCAACCTCACGGAGCCTCACCCACTACAAGCTCTCCTGAACTTCGTCCCTAAAAACTGCACCATTAACTAACCCTAGGTGGACATGGCGAAGGATCCCAGCGGATCTGTCTGGAGACTGGGCACCAGGAGTCCCCGGAGGAGCTTAGCCCAACCCCCAGCCTTGCCGCCTTTGCAAACCGTAACCAGCCCCAGCCTAGAGCGGCCCCACCCGCAGTCCAGCAGCGCCCGCCTCCCCACCGCGCAGGGCGTGCAGGCAACGTGGGCACCCGGACCGGGTCGAACAACAGTGCCCAGGGGCTCGGAATCCTAAACACGCACACACACGCGCGCGCACGTCGGCCAATCGGATCGCCCGGGGGAGACGCAAGGCTCTTCCAGAGCTCTTCATTCATTCCCCCCAAAGGCCGGATTCCCGTCGCCCCATCCCGGATCCCAGGGGCCTCCACCAGGCCGAGTGCACCAGCACCCACTACCAGACACCCACAGCCACTGCTCTGCTTCCTCTCCACCCGCACACACAACCAACCGACTCGCGCTCCATCGCGATCGCCAGCGTCGCCCCCGCACCGGAGTCGCTGCCTTCCGGGCTCCGCTTGCCGCGCCGCCCGCAGTCCTCGCGTTTTCCGCCGCCGCCTCACCGCGCGGCTCAGACCTGCCTCGCCCCAGCCGGCCGGGGACGCCGCGGACAACCGGCTACTCCCAAGTCACGCCGCCTCCGGAGAACCGCGCGGCGCGGGGAGGAGACAAGGGGCGGGGGACAGCGGTGGGAGGGAAAGGCGGGGTGCAAAAGTTCAGGCCGCCTGAGACTCAGCTGCGCCTTCGCTTCCTCTCAGGAGGGTACCCCGCGGTTCCTCCTCGCGAACCCCGATCTCGCAGGCTTCGGTGCGCGAGACCTCCTCCTGTTCCCGGTGCGCGCCTTGCTGACCCAGGCGGGTAGTCTGGAGTTCCGGAGGCCGCTCCGATGGGTTCCCAGAGAGAGTGGCAGATGCCCACCTACCTGCCCCAGGCCGCGCCGGGAAACTTCCCCAAAGTGTACAGGGGGAGGGGCGGTGAGCTCGGCTAGGGGAATCCCCATTCCCCATTCGGTGGGAGGCGTGCTTGCCCTAGAGAAGCACGACCGGATCCGTGTATCGGTGCTCTGCCCGCAGCTCCCACGGTCCGGAAGGCCAGATCGCCCAGATTCCGACTCCTGGGCCGTTCTGCGGGACAGCCGGCCGGTGCGTGCCCCCGCGGCGTGCGTCCTCCGCCGGCCTCCAGCCGTCCACAGCGCCACCACGCCACCGCCCGCTCCCCTGTCTCGGAGCTCCAGCCACATTCTCTCCGAGTAGGGAGGGGGCGTGTGAGTCCCGGCTCGCCACCCGGCGGTCCTTCCTTCCCGCAGGGTCCCTAAGCGCGCTAGGCGCCCGGGAACGCGGCCGGGACCCGCGGCGAAGGAACGCCTCCGACCGGGGGACTGCGGAAGGCTCGAGACCGATGCTGGACGGAAGGGTGAGGGGCCCAGACCTGCCTGGGCTCAGTGTACTCGCAAGTTCATTGTCTACCAGGGCCGCCGCTGCCTCCGCGCCCCAACATCGAGAGGGGGAGCCTTCACCGCCCGGACTCGGATCTCCCGGCCCCGACAGAGCCACGGCCGGCGCAGTGCGATCGGAACCCGCCAGAGAGGCGCAGGGGCCCGAAGCCAGACCTCCTCCACCCGCTGCTTCTCACCGGGCCCCCCACACCAGACACCCCGCACCCAACTTGTACCTGAAAAGCCTAAGAGCAGCCGGGAAGTCTCCGCAGCTTCGACTCCGCGGGAGCGCGCCCAGCCCCGCGCCTGGAGCCCCGCAGCCAGGGGCGCGTCAACCTGACTCCCCGAGCGCAGGGAGGAAAAGTTTGCGAGTGACGTGCAGATGGCGAATGAAACATCCCAACGGGGCCCTCCCCCTCCCCCCGCCCGCGTCGCGCTGACACCCGCTGCTGGAGTCCGGAATGTACGATCCAGGCGCGGGCGCCTAGCGGTGGGTTTGGTCTCTGCCCCCTCCCCTTCCGAGTAAACACGGTTGGTGTGATGCGGTGGCGCGGAGCAAACCGAAACCCCGAAAGTCTGGCTGTGACCCACCCCCGCCAGAGACATTTAGATGGAACTTGGCGGTCTGGAGACCGCCCATACATTGATGGGCAAGGTCCGGGCGCTGCTGCGTTCAGCACCCACGCTTGTGTGCACCAGCCAGGGTGCATCTCATTGAAGGTAAGGCTCTGCGGGACCCTGAGCGTCACTGCCTTGCCGCAGTGGCCCGCTGCGACTGTCCCAGAAGCACCTGGGTAGCCCCGGAACCCAGGAAGGGCTCCAATGTTCAACAGCTGGGCTGTGGGCTAAAGACATGTTTAGTTATATGAAAGAGACGGTGCCAACTCCGAAGACCTGCTCAGAAGGGCCTTTGGAACCCCAAGGCCAGCTCAGAAGCTGTCCAGGAGAATGACTTTGACCATGTCAGAGGCCAGCACCTTATTTCTTACAGCAACCGGGAAAGGGCTTCCTAAACTGTAGAGTGCTGGAGCCTAGCCGGGTGTGTGAAGACGACTCCTGACTAGGCGGCCCCCTTTCTCTGTGGTCTGACCCTTCACCACCCTAAGCCCTCAACTGTTGCACAGCTTGCCATGGTAAGGGATTCAGAAGTCCCAGTCACAGGATTGTAACTGCAGGAGAGAGCCCAGAATCGCAGGGCAGTTCTTTAAAACCCGTCTTGTTTTCCTATCAACGCTGCCTCTTACATAAAATCCGCAAAGAAAGATCAATGCAGCCGTGAGCCCCCCCCCATCACTGACTAGATTGCTTTTTTCATGTAGACTTCCCTTGGTGATTTGAGGGATCTTTATTATTTTTTTTAAACAAAACCTTTTTGGGTCAGGTTCACAATTCCCAGTAGATGCCTGTGCCATTTTTCAAGGTCTTACATATGCTGTGGCTTTGGGGCTTATTTATTAGCTCCCAAGAAAAGCCTGTCTTTCAGTGAGGTTTACACATGCGCATAACTGCCCTGAAAATACAGGGCAGGTTGCTTTTACAGAGTTGTGGGGCCTCTGCATGGAAAGCCCTGAACCAAGCAGCTGTCAGGCCTGGGGTTTAAACAAACACAAGGAAAGGATCTTGGGAAACGGCAAAGAGGAAATCCCCCTCCTGTAAGGGTGTGTGGAGCATGATTCCTAGGGGCCACACAGATGAGGGTCTTTATTCTCCTTCCAACTGAGCACACGTCCACTTGCATTTCATTATGTTACATTACTTACATTGCATTAAGTTAATGAGGTAGTGCTCGGGCCCACCCACATGACTTTCTAATTCAGGTGTCAGAAATCACAGCTGATGAGGAGCAAATTGTTTTTAAGTGGAATCACGGTGCCACTCAGAGGTCTACCAGGGACTTTCCAAAGGTAATTACACATGTGCCTGAGATTCATTGGGGAAGAATATTTTTTCCCCTTCTTAACTTTAACTTCAAAAAGTTATCCAATGGGCTGGAGCGATGACTCAGGAGTTAAGCCTCTGCCTCGCAAGCAGAAGGTCCTGAGTTGGGATCCCAAATCCCACAGGTAAAAAAACACCAGGAAGAGACAGTGGCAGCCTGCACTTCTGGCCCTGGTGAGCAGAGCCTGGGAAATCCGGGAGCGAAGCAAGAAGGAGGTAGAAGCATGGGATGATTCCCCAAGTCAGCCTTGGTTCTCCACAGGGACACACAGTGCTCTCTCGCTCTCTCGCTCTCTCTTTCTCTCTCTCTCTCTCACACACACACAATTATCCAAGAATCGCACTTGGTTCTGTTCTGGAGACCTTCAACAGCACTTAGATGTCAGCGTACACGAAGGGAAGAGAGTAAGGGATGGGGGGAGTGATGTAGCCAGGACAGTCTGGTACTGGCAGGCCATCAGCTACTTATGGGTAGAAAACAAGCAGGGAAACCTGGAGAGACGGCTTGACGGTTTAAGTCTTTGTCTCACAAGCAAAAGACCTGAGTTCAGATCCCCACATCTACGTAAAAGCGCCAGGCTGAAATGGTAGCAGCCTGCACTTGGGACTATGCACTTGGGACTATGAAAGGTGGAGCTTGGGAAACCCCAGAGCAAAGCAGTAAGGAGAAGAGCAATCCAGGATGATTCACAAAGTCACCCCGTGGATACAGAGTGCCTCTTCTACATACATACACAAAACACACAACACACACACAGACACACACGCACATGAAAAAATGCAGAAATTTTAAGATAATAGGCGTGCCCTTTCAGGATGCATTCAGGCTTCCAGAATTGTGGGGTGCTTGAGTTCAAATCCTTCTAACATATCCTGAATTATTTTGAAAAAGCTTCTCTCCCAGCTACTAATGGACACACAGTTTTTGATCCCAGCTCTCCATCTCCCGTGGTGGTTGCATTAGTTGATTTTTTTTGTTTCTGTAACAAAATACCTAAGGCAGGGTAGGTCTATAAAGAAAAGAGGTTTATTTAGCTCATAGTTTTTAGAGATTCAAGAGCCAGTGTCTATTTATAGCTCTGTTACTGACCAGATCATCACACAGTAAGAGACCAAGAGCATATGTATATATGTATGTTTTCTGATCTCGATCTCTCTCTCTCTCTCTCAAGCATCCAATCACAGAGTTTACCCTGACGACTTTAGTCGATTCTATCTACCTCTCAGAAGCCTACCTCCAAAATGCTAGAGGTGGATTAAATCTCTATGCTTTTAATACATCACAGTGCAGATTCAGTTTCAATATGTGCACCCTTGGAAACACACTCACACTATCAGGGCTTCGGTAAGTCCAACCTGTTTTCCTGAGCTCTGGGAAATTACAGCCCACCTGTCATTCAAGCCCTGGAAGGCGGAGCCTGGGAATCTCCAGAGCAAGCTGGCCGCAGGACTAGCCCTGGGTGGTGTGCTCTGGTTTCATGAGAGACTCAGGCTCACAACAGGAAGGTGGAGATCAACAAGGATGACTCCACTGCACACTCAAGTGCACTTGTGTGTGTCAAACCACCCACGTACAAACACATGTATGCATGCACCCCACATACACATACATGAAAGAGAAAAATATTGCATGTAATAATCACACATTTGTCAGTGAATTAATTGAATGAGTAAACAATTACAAAATTTTTAATAAGAGACTATACAAAGATGTGCCTGATGCAGTTTCTCTTCATGCTGCTAATACATACATGACCAAAGAGCTTATGAGGAACAGAAGTTTTATTCTTGCTTATGATTCTGGTTACAGTTCACAGTCCAGCTTGGCAGGAAAGTTCATTCCAGAACCAGGAGTCAAGGGAACTGGCCACGCCGTATCCCGAGAAAGAACTGAGAGGGGCGTACTTTGTCTCTTGCCAGAATGCTTGCATGTCAACATGTCAAAGGATGCCAGACGCGTGAGCTGTATTCTCTATCTCATCCACCCACCCGGGACTGGATCCCCCATATCAGTTAGATAATCCCCCACAGGTTTGCTCAAGTCTTGCCTTAACTACCAATTTTTCAACGACGGACCCAAAACTTCCTCTTCAATGGTCAAGTTGAGCTCAGGAATCTACATGGTACATCCCCCAAGGATCCCCCACCACCCTGAAGTCACATTCACGCATTTCTTCATTCCGCAGATGTTCTCTGAGCACCCGCCATATTCTGGGATCGATGACGAGGAACTGGCCCCCTCCTCAGAAATGGGACCTGCAGAGTTCTCAGCACGTGATCAGCACTATCTCCCACTTCTGCACTGTGAGACCTCAGGACAGTCGTAGTACTTGTCCCCCATTCCACACACCGGGAGACTGAGCACTTAGGAGAGCATTGGGATTAGCGGGCATTAGCACCGATGAGTTAACGGTGGGCAAACCCCTCGGGAGCACGCGGGGGCGGAGGGAAGGATGAACTCAGCTCCTGTCCCTTTCCAAGCCTCATAACTGCTGAGGCCTGGTAAACACGAGGCCAGGAGATGCGGCGTCTTCTGACTCTGCCTGGGTGCTGGGGGAGGGGAGCGAATGGGGGGATCTCAAGGTCACCACAGATTCATTTTGGCAGCCCTGGCTTCAGATTCCTACTGCCAGCGACGACCTGCCTCCCACCCTGCGTCTCTGACAAATTTAGACTTCTTGGGAACCTGAAGTGCATTTCAATTTCATAAATTTAGAAATCCTCTGGTTAGGCGGATCCCTCTCGCGGTAATGCATCCATTAAGTGCACTTCGAAGCCAATTTTGGTATGCTAATCCATCACAAATCGACGTGAAATTTGGGTCCTTGCGAGAATTTCCTCTACCCGATCCAAAGCCGCTCCAGGACTTAGGATCCTGACTGAGTCGCGATTCTTTAAAGAAGCAGACGTTTGACACTCCTCTGAAAGAATGGGGTGTTGAGGCAAACACACTGCAGAGAGTGCACACGTGAGGGCTATCTATTCTAACGGTGTCCTGGAGGGGTTTGCCCTGTTCCAGAAATGTCTAAGAGCTCTTCAGAAGCGATGAACTGGGTCTGTATTCCCAGCCTGCAGTTCTGAGCTCAGGCTCGCCCGGCAGCTGCTAACTGAATGACCCTGTTGGAGCCCCGGGGCGGGGAGGGGGCAGTTACTTGTCTCCTCACCGTGACAAAATAGTTCATGGTCACAAAGGAGTTTGTTTTGATTACACTTCCCAGGGGTACCGTACACCCTAGTGGGGAAAGTCTGGCAGATGGAGCTGGTCACTTTGTGCTCTGCGGGGATGGAGAGAAAGGATTGCAGGTCCTTGGCTCGCTTTCTCCTCCTTGTTGAGTCGGAACCCAGCTCATGGAGGACCGGAACCCTGCTCATGGAGGACCGGAACCCAGCTCATGGAGGATTACCACAACATTCAGAGTGAGCTGACCCACATCAATTAACCCTAATGTAGATAAGCCTTCACTCAGGCGTCCAGAGAGCCGTTTCTATGGTGATTCTAAATGCCATCAAGAATAACTATGACACGCGTGTCCATCGGCCTTAGCTTCCTGGGTTTGTCCCTGCGCCCCATCCCACCAGCTCAACTGGCCACCATCTTGGTCCCCAACCTGGCTTATCTTAGAAATCTGGGAAGTTTCAAAAGGCCGATGTCTGGGTCCCCAACTACAACCTTCCATTTCTTTGCCACAAAATCAAATCTCCCCACCAATGAACCTTGGGGATGCCGAAGCTTGAAGGACCCTTCTGAAAGAAAACCTGAAAAGAAAACCGGAACCATCAGAATGGTGACCTGCCAGGAAGGGACACTCATCCACTAATTGGCAATAGGTGACCATAGAGATGCAATGTCACTGTTGGCACTGCCCAGGGAAGGGCGGAGCCTATTAACTAGATGTCCTCAGTAGCACAGCAGACATTTTGTCAATGAGATCAAGCTTACAGCCAGAGCGTTGCACATACCTGCTTCGATCCTAAGATCTACGGCCCACCCAACAGTAAAAATGAGCCATTGACTTGCTAGATTTAGAGCTTCGTTACCCACCCTAGATGTGAAATACCTGTGCCTTCTGAATAAATTTCATTTTCTTGGCTGGGGGTTTGATGTGCTCAAATGTTACCGAGTGGCCCTAGGAGGATCAAGGGCCTGGCATCCACAGGCAGGGGTCTAGAGCTGGCTGCCAGGTGGGTTCCTGCCCTGCCCCAGCCCTGTGACACTCCCCCCACACACATACCCCTACCCAAGTACCTGCAGGAACCGGACCCTCAGCTTGAGACAACACTTTATCCCACTGGTCCCCAACCTGACTCCTCTTAGAAGCACCTGGGGAGTTTTAAAATGCTAATGGCTGGGCCCGGGAACCAACCATTCCATTCTGTGTGTCTGGGCTGGGGCCTGGGAATCTGAATGTCGAGAACCTGCTCCGATCCTTGTTCTCTCTCTCTCCCTCCGTCTCCCTCCCTCCCTCGTGGCTGTTGCTTTAACCTCCTTCTGCTACTGGTCCTCTTCCTCCCCCATCCACACCGGACTGGCTCTTCCTGGGTCCTCAAGTACAATCAGGTTCTGTGGACCCTCCGCTTCAAACCTTTGCCACCCGTGCCTGGAGCCTCCTCCAGCCGTCAAAGACTGTGGAACCGCGTATGGGCCACGGCCGTGCTGCTGAGACCCTTGTCTCTTCTCTGGGGTCCTCTGACTCAGTGGACCCAGGTCAGCTCCAAGCACACAGCGTCCCACGGAGACTCGGCCGGTGGATGTGGCTGGCTGTGAATGGAGGAGGCATCTCAGTCCATTTCCAGGAACCGAATGCTCTGAGTGGTGGGGAGACGGGGGTGGGGGGAACAAAGGGGGACAAAAGTGGAGCCACAGAAGTTGCATGTGCATGTAGCTGCAGATCTGCAGGCAAGCCCTCCCTCTTCTAACTCTCTGCCTTATTTTTCTGCGTGGGGGAAGGTTCTCCTGGGATGATGTCAGCCCACCAAGGACGGCCCAGGCACGAGACTCTCCCTTCTACAAGTCAATGCATTGCTGATGTGAATTGGCACCCGTGGGGTTACAGTTCCACAGTATGTACCTAGTCACACACCGGACACACAGAATAGAGCTGACATCGGCGACAGGAGCCAGATCACAATCTCCCAGAAAAACCGAACCTATCGGATGGATGGATGATTGCCTTGCGCGGAGCTGACTCGCAGGATTATGAACCCTCAGAAGCCTAGGCTCCACAGAGTGAAATCGAAGCTCACAAGTCCAAAGAAGACTAATAGCCCAGAATGAAGAAGAATTCTTTCTTACTCAAGCACTCAACTGATTGGATGAGGCCCGCCCACAGTGGGGATGGCCCCGCTGTGGACACCAATCTGCTTCCTCGGTCTACTGATCCAAGTGTCTCCCTCTGCCAGAAACACCCTCACCTCTCAGATACACTCAGGATACCGTTCAGCCAACCGTAGGCATCTCACGACCTGGCCAAGCTGCCACACAAGATTCACCATCATGGGGACATTTAGCCTGTGGTGTCCTTACTACCCGCTGCAGGAAGTCAACCAGCTGTTTTACCCACTACTACCTGAGTAGGTTCTAGAGACACTCCCAAGTCTTCCAGACTCTGCTCTACCTTCAGAGACCCCCAGTCTGCAAAGACACAGAATGGAGCTGTCTCCCCTCGGTGTACGCATGCCTGAGGGGCAATCCCACTCCAGGCCTCTCGGGAATCTGATGTAACTGGGGCTTTCCTGGCAGTGACTCACACCCCAAATTCTTTCTGCATGCCCACAGGCAAGCACTGTATATCTGAAATACAGACAGATCACACGGCGTCAAGGGGAGCTGCCTCCTGTGGTGGGGTGTGAGGAGAGTCGGGGAGCCGAGAAGCATGGCGGCCACAGACTGATGGAGGGTGACACTGGAGGGCAGCGACCCCCCATTCATCTCTGTTTCCTCTTACATCTGAAAAACACCCATTATGGAAGGGGCTTCGAAAATGTCCTTAGAGGACAATTTGTTTTCATCAAAAGCAGGAAAACCACTATCATCTGCCATAAAAAAATGTATCGCAAACTAAGCAAAATTCAAACAAGACAAAGTTGTTTATGTGAGCACCGGCCTTGAGCGAGGCCAGAGTTCACTCGCCAGAGCGCCGTGGGCTTTCTCACGGGAGACCCTCCAAGTGCCAGCCTGGGCTCACGGTGAGTTCTAGGCCAGCCTGGTCTATGGAATGTCTCACAAAAGTCAAACAAACAAAATAGAAAGATGCCGGTTTTCTCTAAGCCACCGAGATTCGAAGAAAATAATTAAGACATTTCTCATTATATGGCTCGTGTATTTTTGACGCCTCATCTACGCATCGCCTAAACACCCCTGTGGACTTGGTGAGGACTGAGGCTGCTCTAGACCGGCCTCCTGCCTGCCTCAGCCTCTAAGGACACGAGCTGGACAAGGAGATGACCGGGCCAAGCTGGCCAGGCTGAGGAAGCGCAGAAGTACAGGCCTAGGGCAGCGAATGGTCTCTCACTACACAGACAGGGGCGGGGACTCCTGGTCTCATCCCCAGCTAGGCCAGGCAGGAGGCCGGGCTTGGCCTTCACCTGCGACTGACATGCTACAGTCTCCCACCTCTCAGCCTCCATCTCAAAGTGCAGCGTGCGCCCTAGCTGGGGGGAGGGGCTGGTGAATGAAGAGACCCATAGGGGGCCAATGGGGACGCGTGGAGTCAGCAGGCAGAGCACAGTGCCCAGGAGACAGCTGGTGTGAGGGCATCTGCTCTTTCCAGTGGCACACGGGAGGCAGAAACCTCGGCTTTATTACAAAACGGCTGTCACTGCTTGAATGTGCATTTCCCTTCTTCCCCCCATTCCTCCCCCGCAAGATCCTGCATTAGAATCTTTAGCTGATCTTAATGTTTGGGAAAGGCTGTGGTACCTTTAAGAGGTGGAGCCTTGGGGGCTGGAGAGATGGCTCAGAGGTTGAGACTGGGCCCCTAAAACAGAAGGTCCTGAGTTTGGACCCCAGATCCCACATTTAAAAAAAAAAAAAAAGCTAATCGGAAATGGTGGCGGCCTGTACTTCAATCCTGGTAAGCAGAGCCTGGGAAATCCCACGGAGTAAATAAAAAAAAAAGAAAAAGGTGGAGACTTGCTGAAGAAGGACAAGTCGAGGGGCGGGCTTTGAGGTTCAGTGGCTCTCAGGTTGTTTTCGCGCTCTCTGCATTGAAGATGAGCAGTGAACCTAACAGGCGTCGCGCTTCTTACTGCACCCGCACCTTCTGCTGGGCAGCTCCCGCCACAATGGAACCATAAGCCAGATAAATCTCTTTTCCCCCCAAGCTGCCTGAGCCTGAATATTGCCCCACAGCGGCGAAAGAGAAGTAGCTGCAACAACAGCCCGTTTAAAAAAAATAATTGATATTGGTGACTAAGCCAGAAAAAAAAAGTTCAACACTAGGTGAGGCAACTCAATCACATCAGGAAAGATGCCTGGGCCACCACTTTGGAACTCTGGAGAGGCAAACACCAATAGTGTACCCGGGACATAGGCATCTGAGAGTGTCTCTTGTAGGCGTGCTCTGCGGAGCACACACATGCAAATTTGGAGTGAGATCTTGGGCCTTGGGCTCTGAAGGAGACCACCATTGCCTGGCCGGCTCTGATCTAACTTGCTGGGTGGGACTCTCACCCACAGTTGGTGCATTCTCATTTGGGCCATACTCCGGATAGAGCACTGATTCAAGTTCCAACCCACTTCCTGCAAAGCCACGTTAACCAACCTCAGGGCTATCTTGAGGCAAAAACTGTGAAAGGCAACTGAGCTCTGCTTACATGTGACTCTAAAAGTGACAGGGATTCACACGTCCCCCGCACCCCACACCCTCCACCCCTCGCCTCCTCTCTGTCTCTTCAGTATGTATCTGGCCTTTCTTGACTCCAGAGAAGAATCTAGACCCCAAGGAGCTGGGTCCGAGGCCTCCAGGTCTCCTGACCCACTCATGTCAGAGCCGGGGGTACCTACTGCCTTCTGCACAAGAAGGGTAGTGCCTAGTCGCCTCTCAAGCTGACCACTCATCTGTCTCCCATAGTACCCGCTAGGGTCTGCAGAGTGTTGGGCATGATGGCAGAGGGGCCTCTCGACCCAGCTGCTGGCCATGTACCCAGGCCGGGGCCTCTCCCCATCCTGATCTCAGCACCACCCTCTCCTGTTGGAAAAGGCACCTCCAACCAGACTCCATTCGCCCCCAACCTCCCAAGGGTCAGGAATCAAAAGGTCTAAATTCCTTTCCCACTGAAGAACCAAGGGAGGCTTTCTCTCCCTTCAACATCCACTGACACTAACACAGATGACACTTCATGTCCACAGCCAGCAAAACTAGTCACCCCTCTGAAGCTGCCATGGAGCCCCCCCCCCCGCCCCCGCCTCCGCCAGCCCAGAAGGAGTGTCTACGAAAGCATCCGATTCTTCCATTGCTGTTGGAGAACCAAACAGATAAGCAGAGAGGGAGGAATTAGGTATTCATAGAAATGGCCGGGCAATTCTCTTCTAGAGTGTTCTTTTCAGAGAGGATGGGAGGAACCAGCCCCTCTGTGGTAAGTGGGGATGGAGAAGCTAAAAGCTGAAGATAAATAAACAAGCTCGCTCAGCTGCTAAGTCCTGCCCCGGGGCACAAGTGTCCCAGTAAAAAACCACATCAAACCAGTACCGCCTTGACTTTCCTTGGGACTTTCCAGTTCACAAACACTTCCCTGTCAGTCTGGTCGTGTGGACCCTGTGCTCAAACCTGATGATTTCTTCATAGAAGAAACACAGGTGCCCTGTTCCATTAACAAGCAGTAAGGTGAGAAAGAGGCGACCTTGTTCAGGAACCTTGGCTGATAGCACATCACTAGGATTTACAGGACTTCATCCAAGTCCAGAGCTGGGAGGGGCTCATAGTAGGGCCTCTGCCTAGCATGTTCAACCCCCACCCCATGGCAAAACTAAACAGATAAATCCAAGTCTAACATTGGCTCTGCTAAATTCATTACACTTGGGAAATCTCAAATTCGTCAGGGCCCAAGAAGTGCACGTTCTTTGACCCATTTGATAAATTTAGGATTCTCTCTCTGATCCCTTCCCAAGGCTGCTGGGACATCCACGCATCTACCCACCCTTTCCCAACTGCAGGCTCCCAGCTCCCAGGGACCCTGGTCCCACAACGATGAAGTGTCTACCCGTGTTTGCCAGTACCCCAGCTTCTAAGCCCCACATTTAAAAACTATCAACACAGGCAAGCCACAGAAAGCAAGGATTTCTGCACCTTGGCGGATTTCCTGCTGACTCAGCCCAGCTGGGATGGAGCCAACCCGTGCTAAGTTCTCTGGCCTGTTTGAGGAGTATTTATGTTGAATGGTCTTCTGTTTAATAAAAGGCACTCCGGCCTTTCCCGGGCAGAGGGCTCCGCAGGCGTGGCTGCGATCCTGAGCCCATCACTTCCCGGGGGAACACTTCAGGAGGAGCCTTGTCCCAGGTCCTCGCAGATGCAGAAGACAGGAGGTGGTCAGGATTCACGTCCGCCACAACCAGCCCCCTGGCTCAGCGATTTAGCCCTCTGTCCCTCCATAACTGCCTGTGAGATGGCTAGAGATGCAGGAATAGATCCACGTGCCAAGAATGCTCCTCGATCCGTCCCCAGATAACCCGATTCATCTAGAAAAGAAAATGGAATGTTCCTGCTAAGGGACGCGCTAAGGGTTTTGGGAATGTGTTCTTGAGGGCTGAGCACCTCAGAAAAGCCAATGTCCTCGGAACACACAAACCATCCCACCACCCCATAGCGCCAGGCGTCTCGTAACCCTGGAGGAGAGCGGGGAGAGTCACCTCAGAACACGGCAGTGCGTAACACGCTCCGTTTGTAATGTCCAAGATGGCTCGGGGCTCCACGGCGCTTCCATGACTCACGATATTCATGCCATGGTCCGGGCCCCCCACATCACAAGCAGAGGCTACTTGCCACAGTGGCCCCCAGCTTGGACCTGCTCACAACGGGGGTCCCGTTCACTGCCAGAGCGAAGAACTCAGCTGCCCACTTCCCCCTTGCTCTGCACCCTGGCTGGTTTCCCGGGTCCTCTGACGAGAGCCCAGCAGGAGTGTGAGGAAGGGAGGTGAGCCGCGAGGACTTGGGGAGCAAATGCTGAACCCACAGTCTCTCCCTGGGCCTCTGAAGCTCGTAGATCCTAGCACTGCTGGGCAGATTCGCCACAGAGCTCCCCATTGTCCCCCAAATCTATTCTAGCCTTCTGACTCCCAGCTCTAGTATGGTGGTCCCCAGGTGAAGAGCCTGGGAATTACCATGACCCCCAACTTGACTACAGTACTGACAGCTCAAGGCCAAGTCTCCTCCTCTCCTGACCCACTGCCGCTGCCCCAAATCAGGTCCTCACCCTCCACTGACAGACAGATCTCTGTAACAGCCCCCACGGGGGCTTAACCCAGAGCTTTGTGCATGCTAAGCAAAAACACTACGCGTCCTAGCCCACGGTCAGGCTTTCTACATGCTTCACATCTTGCCAGTTCTCAGGATCCCCCTGGGGTGGAAACTATTTATTGCTTTTGTTTTGCAGACAAGGAAAGTGTGGCTCAAGGATTATGACTGGATCTGTCACCTGGTACTGAAGGACCATCTCCCCATGCCCATGGCCAACGTGTCTTAACTGCCACTCGTCCCTTTCTTGCCCATTTCCGGAGCCCCAGCACCTAGCACAGGTTCAGCACCCAGTAGGTGCTTAGGGAAGTCTGCTGAGCGAGCGCCTAAAGTGATGTTCTGCTTTCTGCCCTTCCTTGTATGCCGCAGAGCCTCTGTAGAGAGACAGGTGCATGCTGGGTATTGGAGGCAAAGGTGGCGTGTGCCCAGCGAGAGCCCCTCACATCCTTCCTCCAGGCCAGCCGGCCTCAGACAGGTCCCCTCGACCCCACGAGCCCAAGACGCGTGAAGTCCCCTGAGCACCCAATTCAGCGGCTCCCCTGCTTCCTGAGCCCGGCCGAGACCGCTGGTTTGGAGGACCCGGGAGAGAGGCAGGAGATGGAAGCTGTAGGCAGATCTCCTTGGCGCTGGCGGCCGATGTAGCACAAGGGACCCATTATGCTGATTGTTTTTGCACTGGGCGAGGAGAAAAGCGACCTCAAGAAACAAGCCCGAAGACTGTTCCGACCAGGAGGCGGAATCAGCAGTGGGAGCTGCGAGGTGAGCGGACAGGTTTGCGTTTTGCTCCTCACCTTCTGACTGGCCACTGGGGGCTGATACCAAGGTGTGGGGAGGGGAAAGGAACTTTCAGGACAGCCTGGGGCAGAGGCCGTCTGGATGCCCGTGCCCGCCCACTGGCCGCTGGGCTCCAGGAACCCACTGAAGGTAGTTGTTTGTTAATTCTTTTCCACTTGGTCTGGTCTGATTCAAGACATGGAGACAGAGTGGAGTTGAGTCCACACTTCAGATCAGCTCGTGACTTCTCCTGGGATTAGGAAACCCACAATGAAAGCTTGTCTCCCACCTATCCTGGTCCGCCCAACATCAACAAGGGGACACAAAGAGTCCCCCTTCTTCCATCTGTGCCTGGCCCTGATGCTTCCAGACTGAGGGAGCCTTCAACAAGCAGGAATGGGAATTGTCAATGGGGCCAAGAAGAACTCAAGTCAGAGGCTGGGCACCTTTCCCGGAGTAGAGTGTGCTCTACATTTCTGGGCTGTGAGAGGGCAAATGTCCTACAGCTTACACTAGTTTGAGGCTGGTTGAGGCTCTCTATTGCTTAGAGCAAAGCCATCCTGAATTGACAGATCAGAAGTCTAAGTCTTACCCTGGAGATCATGCTGAGCAGATTGCAAATGTTGGGAGGTGGGTGAGTGTAGGTGGATGGATGGATGGATGGATGAATAAATGTATGGATGACAGATAAATGGATGGATGGATGGATGGACAGATGGATAGATGGATAAATGTATGGATGACAGATGGATAGTAAATGGATAAATGGATGGATGTTAGATGGACGAGTAAATGGATAATTGGATGGATGATGGATGAATTGATGGATGAATGGCTGGCTGGCTGGCTGGACGGATGGATGGATAAATGTATGGATGATGGATGAATGAATGGATGGATGGATAGATGGGTGGATAAATAGATGGATGGATGAATAGATGAATGGACAGACAGATGGATGGATAAATGGATGGATGGATGGCTAAATAGATGGATGGAAGAACAGGTGGATGGATAAATAAATGGATGGATGGACAGACGGATGGATGGATAAATGTATGGATGATGGATGAGTGGATGGACGAATGGATGGGTGGATGGACAAACAGATGCATAGATAATGGATGGATAGATGGATGGATGGATAAATGGATGGATGGGTAAATGGATGGATGGATGGCTAAATAGATGGCTAGATGGAAAGGTGGATGGATAAATGGATGGATGGACAGGTGGATGGATGGATAAATATATGGATGATAGATGGATGAGTAAATGGATGGATGGATGGATGGATGGATAGATGGATGGCTGGATGGATGGCTAAATAGATGGATGGATGGACAGGTGGATGGATGGATAAATGTATAGATGATAGATGGATTAGTAAATGGATGGATAGATGAACAAACAGATGCATAGATGATGGATGGATGGATAAATGGACGGATGGATGGCTAAATAGATGGATGAAAGAACAGGTAGATGGCTAAATAGACGGATGGTAGACAGATGAATGGATGAATATGTAGCTGACATCTGCCTGGTCCAAAGCACTAGGCTGCTATAAGGAGATGGGCTGGCCAGAAAGGCTTTGTGAGGTGGGAGCAGGAAGGACTAGAAGCAGGAACAGGCTGAGGGCACACTGCTCCATCCCACCCCATCCTTGCAGAGAACCTTAAGCCCATCCAGCTGCTACAACTGTGCATGACCTGGGAAGACACCAGACCCCCCAATGCCACATGGCTCTCATTGGTGCTCCCCAGAGAAGTGCTCCCCAGAGACATGGCACGTATTGCCTCCTCCGCCCACAGAGCCCATCGCCCTGTCTCCCTGTGTCCGCAGCAGTCATTAGAAAGCACAGCTAATTGAAAACACAGCCACAGATGCGTAGATCTTGCCTGCTCTTCCTTCCAGCAGCGAACAATACAGGAAGTCTCAGAGCCAGAGCTAGGGAAATGTCAGGGTGCGGACTTGGGAAAGCACAGATCACCTATCAGGATGCGTGGTCCCTTCTGGGCTGCTTGGATAAGCCACACTGTCAGAGGCAGCCGCCTAATGCATCCTAAATGCCCATTAGACGTTTGGTAAATGGATACCCGGATGCTTGGGGCACTTAAGGGACATTTGTGCAAAGTTCATCCAAAATCTCCTGGGAGCCCCACTCTGGCAGGCACACGGAATCATCGGCTTGGGTATGTAGCTCAGTTCCAGCCTTTCCTGTCTGCACACCTCCATGTCCCCCAGAGTAGCGTGGGGGGAGGGGACTCAGCTGAGGTGTGGAGAGAGGGAGCATGAGTGTATAGGGCAGAGAGGGTCTGCAGGCGCTGAGGATGGTGGTCCGTGATTAGAAATGAACATTGGCTCACTGCATTTGCTTTCTTTGTCTTTTTAGTGCTACGCTTTCTTCTCTTTCCTAGATGAAATATTACACTGCTGGGCTCTGCTTGAGAGGTTGTTTCTATCTCCAAGAAATAGACTGGATGAGCCTTGTATCAGCTGTAAAAATCCACTGAAACATGTTCCTCAGCCTAGGCAGGCAGTGCGGTGCCCTCCTGAGTCCACGCCACGGACGACCAGTGCTCTGCTGCGTCACAACCTCCTCCAGTGTCACCGGCTCTCTGCTTGTTGACTGATACAGGAAAAGCCTCATACTATGTCCCTCATCAGACCACCTGGGGCTCATAGATCCCTCCTCCTTCTTGAGAATGTGGGGTGAGGCAGGAAGATGGTCTTCTGAGGTGAACCCTCAGAGACAGGTATTCTCCAGAATGCTGCTTAGTACCATTATCCTGTTGCTCTAATGCATCTGTGACCAAGACATTTAGGGGAACGGGGGTTGTTGCTTTTATTTTTATTAAATATTATTATTCATGTTCACAAGAATAGGTTATGCTTGATCCCTATGGCAAACAAGTGTACGACATCAGGAACCCAGACACGTGGGCACACTATATCCCTCGGCAGGTTGCCAACCTGACATAGTCAACCAGTTCTCTCTCCATTTGTTATTCCCTAATGGCCCGCCCGCTGTTGGGCTGGGTCTTCCCACATCAATCAGATCATCTCCTACGGCTTGCTCAAAACCTTGCCCTAAAGAAATCACTCTTCATGAGTCTGTCCAAAGGCTCGCGTCTCAATTGTTAAGATGGTACCTGCGACTAAAGACCACCAGGACTCAGGTAGTAGCTTTCCCATCACCTTTCAGGACTCCCCGGGATGTTTTCAGGGCATCAACCTGGCATTACATTGAACTCAAAATACTAGGGGAATATTCACACTGTGGAGCTGCCTAAAAGTTGCCAACCACAGATGGTTAAGCCAAACCAGTGTGCCCCCAGCTGTAAAACACACCTTTGTTCTAGAACGCTCTCTGTATCTTCCCCAAGACCCGACTGTTGCATGACCTCCCTTACATCGCTGTAGTGTTTCTGAGGCCAGCTGTCCCTACAGCACATGAAAATCTTATGACTCTGTTGATGTCCATAATTGCACTCGTGGGAGTCTTAGCGCAGAACCTGGGCTGAACACAGAACAGTACAGAGAGTGAAGATCCATTTACAAACCCTTCTTCTTATCTGTCACCAAAGGGAGAGACCTCGCAAGGGCCTTTACCCAACAGACAGCTCTAGTCTTGTGGTGATGGGGAAACCGAGACAGCAATCAGCCCTAGGACTGGACCTGCCCAGCAGGGGGGAGATACCAATCAAGACTCAAAGGCGCATGCCAGATCCAGCAGCTCTGGGGACATGCTACCTAATTCAGGTCTCATGCTTCCCTTCACAGGACCCCAGAGACTTAGATGTAGTGGGGGGCTCCTGGAGGCCATCAACGAATGCTTCTGATGATGGGATCGTCCTTTACTGCCTTCACATTGGGCAGTGGGATGTGCTGCCTTCACATTGGGCAGTGGGATGTGCCGCATGAATACTCCTCACACCAAACCACAATACACACCCAGAGGGTCAGAAAAGGTCACACAGAGTCTAGCATCGTTTTGAAGAGGGTAGGTAAAGGATGTGGGCAGGACTCTCTGATGGCGATGGAAATAGCGCGTCCCTCTCTCATTTCAAAAGGACCAGAAATGAATAGGCTGCTATAGACAGGAGAATGCTCTTCTGGGTAATATTGATTATCTTTGGGGCCAGAAATTGTTTTGCCATTGTTGCTGATTGAAAGGTTTTCTATTAATTCCTACAGTGGACAGAATAAGAAATATTGAATACTTAATTGCCTTTGCATTAATTACACCCCAAATGTAATATCACAACAGACATGCTAAAAGATCAATGTTTTGCCAAACGATAACGGTTTGGGGAGGCCAGGAAGGTCATAGCAGGGATCAGGAAGGCAAATGAAGGCTCTGAGCCGCGGGATTAATGCGGAGGCCTCCTGCTGTGTCTTGTTCTGTTTTTGCAGAACCAATCATTGGACCATCAATGGATTAGCAGATATGGGACCCTCTCACCAGGGACCCAGAAGAGCAGCAGCAGTGAGATCCTCACTCAAGGCAGCTGGAGGAAAAGAAGGAATATGGTCTTCAGAGACTCCTGTGCGTCCGTCTACACAGAAGGTCTCTCCTGTCATTCACGTGTGTGTGTGTGTGTGTGTGTGTGTGCGCACGCATGTGCGCGCATAAGGTGTTTTATCATTTATGGATTCATCTTCCCATTGCTTAAAAATTCCATCTTAGTCCTTACCAACATCAGTGCTGATTTAGGAATGAAGGTTATATCCATGGGTAAACTAGATTGGATCCTGCCCTCAAAGCAATTGTTCTCTAGCAGGGAAACAGGTCGTGAGCAAGATACATAAGCCGGGTCTGCCCTCTATGCCCTCTGGCTCTGTATGCAAGGACTCAGTCAATCACCGATGTTTGTGAGATACTGCACTTGTGTTGAACACGTTCGGACCGTTTTCTTGTCTGTTCCCTAAACAATGATTTACGTTATATGAGGCACCATGAGGGGAGGGCATGTGCCGGCTACATGCAAATACTACAACATAAAGGACCTGTGCACATGTGGCTTTTGATATCTGAGAAGACCCTAAAGGCAGAGTCACAAGACAAGTTTTGCTTTCCATGGAAAGAGCACAGCATGTTAGGATGGCGACGGAACCGCGAGCCCACCGGGAAAGAAAACGTTGATTCAGGAGGAGGAGCCATGGCTAGAAATATGCCTCAGGCGTTCAGAAGGTGGGATGTGACACCACAGCTTTGTCCACGGCAAGAGGAGAGCAGAGAGATGTAGGAGGCGGGGGAGACAAGCACCGGGTTGGGGGACTCTCAGGTGGCTTTGCGGCTTCACCGAGGCAGGTACGGGGCCATCGGTGGACCGTGGCCACGGGGTGGGGGCTTTAGGGGTTCGCAGAGACAGGAAAGGATGAGCAGGTACAGTGGGTCGAGACCGGGAGCTACAGCGGCGGCACACGGTGTGGCTGCGCTTTATGCGGCCACCGCTGACGTCCAGGGTTCAGGCCAAGATGGCGGAAAGCCGGATTCTAGGGTGGGTCCTGATTTGTCAAGAACACATGGCAAATGGGATAGGGCTGGATGTGGAGGCTTGCTGGGAGGCAGGGACTGTCAGGACAGCCCCCCGAAGGTTATGCTGGGAGAAGAATGGGGGGAGGGATAATAAGAAGGGGGCCGATCCAAGGGATGGACCCTCCCACTGGGCTCAGCAGATTGTCCAACGCCACAAGCCAAGGCCAGGGCTCAGCCACCACCTGCAGCTTTGATTTAGGCAAATCTTCACTCAGGCGTCGGCCAAGCTTCCTGTGGGCCAAGATTCTGTGAGTACCTCCCCAACAATGTGGACTGCGCGACGGGTCTTCAGGAGAAGACCCCTCCAGGGACTGCCCAAAGCTGCTCGTCTCCTACAGAGGGTCCACAAGTAGTGCGGCAGGGACTGAGCCCTGTTGCTACCGCCACATGCCGCCCGTGGATTATGTCCTCCATGAACTCGAGGACCAGAGAGAGGTGATCATCATTTCTATCCTGTGATTCTGCAGTGGCTGTGGTTCAGGGAGTTCAAATGATTTGCTCCTAGCTGCAAAGGGGGCGTCAGAGCTGGCGTCTTGCTCTTTACCAGGCTCTTGCTGGTCTGTGAATTTGATGTGTGTGGTCATTTACAGGTGCCCCGGAGGCCAGCGGCACGGTCAGGTATCTTCCTCGTCTTTCCGTATCACATTTTGAGACAGAGTCTCTCACTGAACCTACGACTCACCAATTAGCTAGACTGGCCACCCAGGCCCTAGGATCCTCCTATCGCTGCCTCTCAGCGCCAGCTTGTGCCACCAGGCCCATCCAGCTTTCTGGGTGGGTGCCAGGGATCCAAACTCACACTCCCATGCTTGTCCAGCAAGGTCTCTGGCCTCTAAATCATCCCCTCAGCCCCCAGTCCAGGTTTTTAGGACCTCCTTCCTCACAGAACAGCACCCAGCCTGCTCTAAGGACCAACCCACGCTTAGGAGTTGCTCATGGGGGTCCACCCAACAAACCCATTCTATGGGCCGGAAGCCAAGGCTCAACAAAGACAATGGCTTCCACACAGACACACGTCCACAGCATGGTGAAGGGAAGACCCTGCCGTTTGGAGCTGCCGCTGTAGGGTCCTGGCCTGGCTTCGCGCCTTTCAGATGAAAGGCCTCATCATCATCACTCTGTTGAAAATAGCGGTTTGACGGGTTCCACCATCTGACCCTTCAGCGCACTGACGGAGCAAGCTGGGCTCCTTCTGTACACGGACAGGGTCTGCTTCTCAGACAGCCGTCAAGGCCGCCTTTGCCCACTGCTGGGGATGTGCCGGTCCCCACCTCTGCACTGCTGCCTGTAGGGTCTCTGTGTGTGGTGGGAGTCAGGCCACCATTATCCTGGGATTTTTAACTTGCAGGCTGACATCGTCCTCAGCCAAGCGTCCCCCCACCCCCCGCCCCAGAGGGAACCCAGCCTGCATTTATAATTTGCTCACCATTACTGCTCTACTTTCAGAGCACTTTGGGGATTTTACAGTGATTGCTCTAATTGCCCCTGGATCAGCCCCCTGAACATGTCCTTTAAAAAAAATGCTAATAGTCATATGTTCCACTGAGAATTTGAGGGAAGAAAAGAAAATGAGATTGTACTTTTATCAAAATTACTCACTCTTGCCCTAAAAAACACATTCCATTTGAGATTGCACTTAAGTCTGGAGACAAGTCTAAGGGGGCTGATTTAGGGAAGGCTGGTGGACCTGCGAGAGCAGTGGAGGGGGCCATGGAGGGGGCTCTCTCACAGGTGGTGTGGGCTTCAGGCAGCCCAGCGGGTCGTCACTCGGCTATCACGCTTGGCTCGGATACACACTGGATACACCATCCTGTAAAGCCTCTTCGGAGCACCACTATGGCTAAGAATCAGGACCTCGGAGGAGGGTCCGTTTCCTCCACATCCCATAGAGACGCTGTCCCAAAGAGCCCTGGGACACTGGCACGGGCAGTGCTGACCAGACAGGCCTCTCTGGGCCTTTTTCTCCATCTACAAAAAATGAAAAATTAAGACTGTAGTCCAATTGGCACTGCCCAGTAGAGCTTTCTGGAGTGATAGGATTGATCGAGGTGACCGTCCTGCCCTTAATCCCCCACCACACATGAGTGTGGGACTCTTAAGAAACCAGATTTTCACTGTGACTATTTTTACCAGTGCAATTAGATAGACCTGTGGTTGGAGGCTAAGTCCTGGGTGGCACCACTCTAGGGCCCTAACTGTCTCCTGCCCCAGGCACTCCAGACGTCCATGGGGGCACCAGCCACCATTTGGGTGAATCACGAGTTGCCCAGACTCTTGAGCTAATGCACAACTTAAAGCAGGAAATGAACTGATTTTCAAACTAATTTTTCAAACACTGGTATCAGCTTCCAAAGCAAAGGCCCCCTCCCCTCCTGGTAGCAATGGAGGAGAGTGGGCATGTCATCCACTTTTAAAAGCACCAATGATCAGGTCCTGTCTCAAACAGTCGAAGTCAGAGTCTCTGGGGCCAGAGTTCAGTCTGCTGTATATCTGACACCCCCACGACACAGTGAATCCCATGGGCAGCTACTATCTTGTCCAATCACTTAACTGACCTAGTGGGAAACTGTCTAGGCTTCATGGTGAGTCCACCTCCAAGCCGGAGCTGGACACCATTGCCCGGAACTAGCTGGACCAAGCTGACTTGCATGCTGAGCTGGTGAGACCAGGCCAGGGGTGGGGGTGGGGGTGGGGGAACAGTGGTCAGGTCTTTGTAGGGACTGTGTCCTGCCCTCTCTGAAGCTGAGACCCAAGCTGGGATTCTATCCACCTGTGTCTTTGTTACTTTCCCATCAGCCACCAACCAGTGGTGATTTGCCAGCCGGCACCCAAAGAATGGCACAGAGCAATTGGGCTGGATGATTAAGACCAGGCTCCCAACCCCCAGCCGATTGTCACACGGTAAAAGAAACAATTTTCTAAGGAAGCTGACTCGAGAGAGCTCCATGACACTCGCCCACCAGCTTTGCTTGAGGGAGGGAGGAAAGGGGAAGAGAAAAGAGTGAAAAAGAAGGGAAGGGAAGACGCGTAGGGCAAACCTGTGTGCAGGGTCAAGAGCCCTGCAGATGTGGACAAGTCAGAGCTAGCCAGCCTGCTGGTCCTGGAGCAGCTCACCTGGGGGTGACCATCTGAGCCCTGCTCTACCCCCTTCCCCAGGAAGACCTCTGATCCCCCCAACCCACCCCTGGAACCTTGTCTTTCCCAGCTGTTCCCTTTGGTGCACGTTGGCTAGTATTGGCAGTTTTCTTCAGCTAGTTCATTCCCCCAAGGAAGCCTGAGCTGGCAACCCAGCCGCAGGGGATGTGGGTTCAAGCCTTGGCTCCCCCCCCAGAGCAGCGCCACCCTCTACCAGACCCTCAGCTCTCCCCCTCCGAGATACAGACATAATGGTGTCTAGCTCCAGAACTGCCTGGAGGAGCTACCCAAGAGGCCCCAGGCCACAGTCATGGCGATCCAAGATGACGGACTGCTTCTCTCACTCGTGGGCCTCGACTTGGGGCGGTGTTTCTAAGCCTCCAGAGCTTTCTCCATGGGTGCGGTGGGTATTCAGCAGTACGTGCTGAAGTCCTGGCAAAGGCTCTGAGAGAGAAGATCCGGCCCGCCCTTGCCCGGTGCCTGCTCAGGAACCCGCGTGAAAAGCTTGTCCTTCCACTGTCCTTGAGCACTTCTGGCCGCCTGCAGCCATTTCCTCCTCACCAACACCCTGCTTCCAACACATTTCCCGGGGAACAATAGGAGGAAATGAGGGGGAACTGGGAACTCCGCCTGAATGTTGCTGAATGGCTCAGAAGCCCGCCTTTAGGAGGCTGTTGGTGTGAAAGGTGGCAAAGAAAGAGGGTAGGCTTGACAGCAAAGAATGTTGGTAAATGGCGCAAGGAGAGAGAGAGAGCGAGGAGAGAGAGAGAAAGAGAGAGAGGCTATATATAGAGATATTGTCATGGTTTAAAATGTGAGCCGTTCCCCTACAGGCTCATGTGTTTGAATCCTTAGTTGATGTCTAGGAAGGTTGTGGCATTTTAGGAGGTAAAGTCTTGCTGGAGGAAGGTGTGTCACAAGGGTGGGCCTTGGAGCGGGTCTGCCCCTCGCTGCTTCTACCAGTGGGTCTGCTCTTGCAGTTTGCAACTAGCTTTCCTCGGCCTCCACGAGGGACATGACTTAGGCTGTGTCAGGCTTCTACCACTCAGACTGGGTCTCCCCTCTGGAACCGTAAGCCAACATTCTCCCTTTCTCCCTTAAGTTGTATCTGAGTGTTGTCTCACAGCATCAGAAAGAACCATGGCAGGTATGTTGTGCGTAGAATGTCTGTGGTACACGACTGTGCATGTTGCATGTATGTGGAATGTGATGCATCTGTGGCATGTAGTAAACACGGGCTGTCAGCTTGTTAGGCATGATGTGCGTGGAGATGAGACCACGGATGGACATGATGGATGTGGATGTTTGTGTGTGCATAGAAAGGCCGGGGAAGAAGCTCCGCCCGCTGTCAGGAGGAGACTAAGAGCACTGCGACTGTGTTTCCTATCTCCTAGGAGACCTCCAGGCAGAAGTAGCTGCCAGAAAAGGACATCGGCATCCAGCACAGTTTAGGAGTCCTGGATGTTGTAAAAGGCACAGAGCTCCGAGTTCGAGCGCTCGCTCAGGGAAGCAAGTGTCCATTTCCACTGCAGAGGAGCTTGGGCTTCGGTCACTGCCACAGTAAGAGAAAGATCTGGAAGTGCCCAGTGGCAGCAGACCCGGCGGAGCTCTGTGAGCTGGCCAGAGGCTTGCTGTCGGTCAGGGATACTGCAGGAAGCGGTCACGCTGAAGGCCAGCAGAACTAGGTGGAGAGCAAGTCACGAGACGCTGCCTCTGTCGGGGTGTCTCTGTCTCCGTCCCCTCTGCCATTCTGTCTTTCCTCTCTTCTCTAGACCACACATTCTCTCCAGCTTTTGTTCTGTCTGCCACAGCGCCTGGGACCTGAAGCACCGACCCTGCCCACCCCACCTCTAGGACCTTCAGCCCTTTGCTCCACAGCTGCCGCTGTGTGCCCGGCACTGAGAAACCAAGGCCACACAGGGCTACTTTGAGTTCCTGCTTTCAATTGCACACACAGCTGTGGGTATGGGTGTGTGTGTACACATGACACAGCCTACATGTGAAGGTCAGAGGACAATCATGGGTGACAGTCGTGTCCTTCCACCTTGTTTGACACAGACTCTCTCATTCACCACGGCGTGTTCCAGGCTAACTGGCCCCTAAACTTCAGGAATCCTCCTGTCTTCCCCCTCGTCTCCCTGTAAGAGCCAGGAAATTACAAATGTACTCTACGGGTTCTGGGGCTCCACGCTCACCCTGTTGGAACCAAAGTTCCTGCACCTGATCGAGCCCCTCAACTAAAGACACGGAGATGCCAGAATCGATGCAAAGGCAAGAGGCTTTATTCACCAGCGCGCTGGGGTCACCCTGCTTTTCGGGAGCAAGAGCGGCCCTGAGCACTTAGGACTTGGGTTTTTTATAGGGCAGGGAACAAATTTCAAACAGAGCAAACCCAGCAAACGGGATGAAACATCTGGTTATTGGTGATAAGGATGGCTCAAGGGGTGAAGTACAAGTCAGTATGACTAAGGGGTAAGGTAGAGGGCAGTTCATAAACAGAATTTCATGTTCATGTCCACATATGTGTATGTCCACATTCCCCCCTTTTCCTATAGTAAAATTCAATCCTGAATTTATAAGAGGCTCTCCTGTTCTTCAGCTTTCCCTTGCTCTTTTAAATATAAAGTAGGTTTCAAAGTTCTAATGAAATGATAGAGCAATTCACTTAAGAGGGTTCTAACATTTTTTCCATTCGAAACAAAACTAATACAATCTCCATAAATTACAAAGAAGCGCTCTGAAAACTGTGAGGCAGTACGGAAGGCAGGACACCACTTGCGTCCACGGATCAGCTGGGCACAGGACACACACTACTTGTAAGGAAGGCAGAGGTGAGCAGCGTCCTAGCTCTCCCTGGCTTGCAGTGTGGGGATCGAAAGCCTGCTGCCTTCCGTGGTGTTGTGTATCCTCACAGGCAGCACTGAGGGAGGTATCATGGCTGCTATGCCAGTTCCTATACCAGCTACTCCTATGCCCAGTAATATGGCCGGCATAATTGTAATGGGGTCTCTTCTGAATCGGGTTGGCTTAAAGTCATAAAACTCTAACACATCCCTTTCAGAGTGATAATAAACTCTTGGTACTAGTTGAAATAACACACAAAAATCTTTGGAGGAGTTAAACACTGCAGTTGAAACACACGGGGTGAGCCCTGTATCGCAGGCCCACCAGGAGTCGGTTTCTGGGACCAGATAAGCTCCGGTTGAGGCGTTAACAGTCATGGTGTTGTTACAAAGGGAGGAGTGGGAGCTCGTAGCCTTCCCTATGCATAGACCTCGCCCTGTTACCTCAGGGAGGGTTAATCTATGTTTTTCTCTTTTAATATCTTTGGTACATCTAAAACCAGAACCACGTGGATGACTTTATAACAGTGCTAAAATATTTTATTCTATTAAACCTAAACCTAGAATATTCGGGCATTCAGGCATGTAAACAAAGGAATGCCTAAAATAACATTACTATTAAGCATATCAGGGGTCTCAGTAGTTACTTTGTGGGTGACTAATGAACTTGTCATTTTCCTGATCTTAAACATTTTAGTAAAATCAAAAGTTGACAAAAGCCTAGGAAGGAAGTTGAGCACTAGAATTTTGTGCTCCCTAGTCCATTAACATAGAAACAAAGAGGCTTCCCATTTGCATGTTAAACCCAAGGTTCTCGTGAGATGCTCAACCTGGCACTTTGGACTTTCACTGGTTACCAGCTGCAAACTCCTTTTCCATCGGAGGGAAGCTATGAGCTTCAGGCCATTACATTGATCTCCACCAGGGTGCTCGACCCCTGGGTCCTGGGGTTCAGGGGGCAATCTTTCCTCCAGTGGAAATTCCCATGTTTGGGACATAGGCCACATGAAAGCTTCCTGTGCTCACAACCATCTCAAAGCGCCCAGTCTGGTCATATTCTAAGCATTTTTTCCACCTTTCCCCTGTCGGGAAGGGTCCTGGGTTGATCAGCTTGGGATGCCTGTTTAATCTGTCCCCTAAGGCAAATGTCAAGTTCTGATTTCTTTGTTTTCTGGTTCTTTCTCTTTTTCTTTCCTTTTTCTATACTAAGTCCTAGGTCACCTGTCCTATTTTAAAGTCCTAGGACAAACAGAAATAAAGGATTCTACCTCCAAGACAGAAATGAAAGCTTCCTGATGGTGCCAACCTCTCCCTTACAGATGAGGATGCTATCCTCCAGATAGGAGTTTTGCTGACATGGAAGCTAACTGAAATTCCTGTCTGTTTCACCTTAGTCTTGAGGACATTGGGAGGCAAAGCTTCTCCTGAGTTACTAGCTGGTACTTTTGGTATAGATCTCTGTAGTCTCTTAACTTTCTGTCATTTGTTTGCTATTGTTTCTCTAGTTGGATAATATTATAACTTAAATATTGTTCCTGGACACAGGAACGGGAAATCTCTCTTTTGGCTTCAGTTTAGTGAACCTGGACTTGAGGAAAGGATGCATGGCTTAGCAGAGTTCTGCCAATCACTATATACACAGTGTTGTCAGTAAAGACATCTACTGACACTGCCCGTGGCATGGTCGGGGGATGCCAGCGCTCCCCCTGACGCCACCAGAGCCCCACTCGATGACATTAAAAGGGGAGAGTCCATGGTCCATACATGCCTGAAGCTTCCTGTATTCCCTATGCTATTTAAACAGCATAGTCATTGTCTTTCCTTTGGGGGCAAACATTTCTAGGAATTTCCTTCCATTGACTAACAAGAGCTAAAGTCACATTGATCCCCACTGTACTACATAGACAAAGAGCTAGAGTCACATTGATTCCCCACCACACTGCGCAGACAGACAAAGGTTGGGAATCCCTCCAGGAGAGATCATTCAAGTACCAGTCTGGCCATACTCTTTGCAGAGTCATGGGTGATAACTTGGCCATAGTGGGTTCAGCGGTTTCGTGACTTGCGATCGGATTCTAATCCGATCCCACCCTAGACCGTATGTTATCACCATGGAAACGCAGAACTGGCCTAATCGAATCCTGTGGCTTTAAGAGATCTTAGGGATCTCGCCGTGGGACTACAAACTCGAGCCAGAGGTGTTACAGGTTTCCCACCTCAGGCCGACACTCACTCACACATTCATACAGAGGTTAAAACATTCCCTCCCCCAATTTTCAAGTGCCCTTTTCCTCCCCCTCCAGAAGAGGCCTGCTCCAAAAGGTGAGAGTAGAGGTTGGTTTAACAGCTGGCCTTGAGTCTGCTCCAAGCTGCAGCTGAGGTGGCATCATCAGGCGGGGCCTCAGCTCCTCCTGTTGGTCTGATGCTGAGTAGAGCCCCGCTCTCTGGGAACCCATTTCCCAGGGAGCGGATGAGAGCCCTGCCAGGGCTGCTGCAGGTCCTAGTAACCAAATTCTTATTTAATCAAAACAAACAATTGAAATACATTTGAATACATGAAGCTTAATTCTTATAGCAGAACACAGGAGTACACCTGGGAACAGGGAATTAGAAAGCAGATTTGTCCTCAAGAAAGGGAGCTCATACATACCAGGAGAATGAAGAAATTCCAATGAATTTCCCAGAAATCAGTTTTCCTTTCTGGCTGTTAGGTATGTTAACATTACACATATGAAAACAAACTTTCCTAGGTAAAAACACAGTACCATCTCTTGTGAAACTTCATAAAAATTAAGATAAAACAAAATATTTTGGTATGTACTCAGGCCTTTTATGTTGTCAAAATGATTCATTCTTAAGTGTGCACGTGCATTTAAATTGAGCATGCCAAATAATAAAGAGTCAAAAAAAAAAACCCAAAATGTAATTATAAGCATGCAATAATTTGAAGTGGCCATAGCTTTGTTATTTTGAAATATAAAACACATATATTATGGGAAACCCAGATAACTAAACAAGTCAAAACACTTAAAGTAACTCTTAAAATGAGATCATCATAGACACAGCACAAAAAACGACAGACAGTTCTTCTGGCCCCTCTAGTACAGGGGGGCAGAGGTTTTCTTTCCTTAGTTGCTTTAGAAATTAAAATAGAGGTGTTATTAGGTAAATTAAAAAGAAGACAGTTTAAAACACACATCTGCTGGCCTTGAAAGTGAGCCATTTATCAGAACAGGGAGTGATGAATTTTCCTTTCTTAATTTCAACATTTAGATTTTGAGTTCTTTCCCTACCTGCCACTCTCTTTTTCTGACATCTACAGACAGATTTTGTTCTCTAGCCTTGACTTCAGTCCAGTGATCTAGAGTCAGAGATTGGGGGGTGGAAATAGTCTGTCCCATGTTAGAATCGTCAGAGAGAAAGGGCATCAGTCCAATACTAAGAATAGTGAAAACAAAAAGTAAAACAAGACAGATTAGACAACTTGGACACAACCACCACAAATATGTCATGGCAGCAGTTCCTGGTGATAATCTTTCGGACCTCACCATTCAGACACAGTGGGACTCTAACCCACTGGGGGGACTTGAGCCCCAACGGGTAGAGGAGCCTTACGGTCCCTCTACAGTTAAGTGGGACTTTAAACCACCGGGCGACTCAAACCCCCATTTCTCCCTTCAAATGAAAGCGAAACCAAAGACAGAAAAACGTAGTACACAGAACAATCAGACACGCTGTAAGCACAGATGTCCCTGCAAGGCTTCTCCACGTTAGAGCAAACGCTTGTGAGCCTGGGAGAGAATACCTCGGGGACAAGGGGGCGTACGTCCCTGGCCCCTGTCCGAATAGCTGGATCATCCAGCTCAAATGCTGTCCCCGAGTTTGGAGCATCCTCCGTACTCTTTGAGGTGTATCGGCACATCTGCCCACCTCTCTAAGGGTATAGCCCAGACACCGGTCTCGGCACCCACAGTGCCCCGGCTACCAGATGCTGGTTCGGCACTCACAGTGCCCCAGCCACCAAAATTCAGAACCCAGGAAAAACAGGATTAGACAACCAGAGCGAGGCAGACACAACAGCATGCACAGAGATACTCACACACTGTCTTGTCTCGAGACGGCCTCCTATCTGCTCTTCGTGATCTCCAGTGAGGGTGCTCCCTTCCCGACCAACACACCAGATGTTGGAACCAAAGTTCCTGCACCTGATCGAGCCCTCAACTAAAGACACGGAGACGCCAGAATCGATGCAAAGGCAAGAGGCTTTATTCACCAGCATGCTGGGGTCACCCTGCTTTTCGGGAGCAAGAGTGGCCCCTAGCACTTAGGACTTGGGTTTTTTATAGGGCAGGGAACAAATTTCAAACAGAGTAAACCCAGCAAACAGGATAAAACATCTGGTTGTTGGTGATAAGGATAGCTCAAGGGAAGTCAGTATGATTAAGGGGTAAGGTACAGGTCAGTTCATCAAGAGTTAGCATGACTAAGGAATAAGGTAGAGGTCAGTTCATAAACAGGATTTCATGTTCATGTCCACATATGTTTATGTCCACAACCCCACCACGCTTGTGCAGCAAGAGCGCTCTATTCAGTGAGCCAAGCTGACATTTGCATTTCCGGTTCTCCAAGGAAGGAATGTGAGTGGCCGTGGGCTAGAAGATTGGGGGCCATGGTTTCTTTCACCCCAGTCTAGTCAGCTGTGGAAGGAAGAGCCTCATCAATGCCTTCCAAATCTTCAGGGGAGCTGCGAGCAGGCCAGACCCCGGCGTTGCCTTCTTGAGGAATGATTCATCAGCACCCGGCCACACCTGCCCACTTAACTTGCTGTCGCTGGGAAATTTCATATTTAACTAGCAGAACCGCGCATCTGTGGCAGTCACTGTGCATCCAGCAAAGCCAAAGATCCTGAGTTTGCTGAAGCCAGAACTGAACCATCACATGTCGAAACCCCATGAGCGCCACCAAGTCCTACAGAAACGCAAAGGGTGAGTGACAGATAACGGTCCCCTCCTCCCACTGGGTCTCCTCGCAAGACACGGCTGAGCCCTGGATGAAGTATTTGAACGTTCTAAATGTTATTTTCCATGGTGGCAGACTGCTAGGCTGTTCACGGGTACGCACGATGCGGACCGCACTGGTCCTGCTGGTCGTGAACGTGGGCTCTGCTGGGGCCCTGTCGGGACGGCAGGAGCCCAGGCAAGACGAAGCGCGAGCCAGATGCTCTGCTCAGCACGTCAACACCAGTAGCCCATCAATCCTCTCAGCAGCCTAATGAGTCGGCTCGGTGGCTGCCCAGTTTAACTGAAACCACGGCTTGGGGAGGGGGGTGTCTTCTCAGTCGGAGCCAGAGGCAGAGCCAGGATGGACCTCGAGTCTGCGATGGCAGCCTCCTGCCCTTCTTCTCTGGCCTGAGGGGTTTTATGTCAATCATGTAGTTAAGCCTTTCACCCAGGTACCAGCTGAGACCATAAATTCAAACAGAACGGTGTGGGGGGTGTTTTGGGGAGCAGGGATGTCACTCTGGCTATAGAAACACCATCTGGGAGAAGGAAGAAACCATCTCCACACAGACGTTCTGATTTGTGCAAAACAGATGAACATTCCGGAATGTGGCTGCTGAAGTCTCATATGTGTAACCAACCCTGACTAGATGGCCAGCTGTGGCCCAGTCCATCTCTTACCAGCCAGTGGACTACCCCTCCCAGCAGGCCTTGCAAGGAAGCACAGGTTGCCTTCAATGAAGGCAGCAGACTTCCTCTCCTAGCGACTTTGAGGAACATGCCGATGGTGAGGTGGGTATATTTGTTAGGTATACTTGATAAGTGAAGGCTGAGCTCTGGGTGCACTGGCGAAGAGTTCGTAGTTAAGACCAGCCTCTGAGCAAGCCTGCAGGATTCTGACGGATGTGGGAAAACCCAGCCCATAGTGGGGGGGACTATTCTTTGCATGGGGGGGTCAGATGGGAGGTGCTGATCTAGCAAAGCGCCACGCTTCGGCATACTTTGGACAGACTCGCTGTCTGGCAAGAGAGGTTCGCCCCTCTCTCAGCAATCCCTGTGGATACAGTACAGCCGGTTCCCTCAGCTCCTGCTGTTGGTAGGGGCTTCCCTGCCAAGTTGAACTGAGAACTATAACCAGATGATCGTAAGCCAGAATAAACTCTTTCATCGCCCCAAGCTGTCTGGCTGTGAATTTATTGGCCTCATGCAACATGCGAATTGCAACCATGGTCTTGTTCTCCCCAAAGGAAGACAGCAGAAGACGCGCTACATCCCACCTGACCTACCAGAACCTTCCGATCGTCCTTCCCCACTCTCTCCTTCCCGGCTCATGAGACTAAGAAACCCCCTGGAGACCTCAAAGGTGGCTGCAGATGGCATGGAAGATGGCAGGGACCCTCGGCAAAAGGAGCTGGGGTAACCTGAGATCCTCGGGAAGATGGTTGCTGGGGTGCTTCATGGATCCTCAGAAGAATGAGAATAAATGCTAATCGTGTGGAAATGCAAATTTGGGGTGTTGTTTGTTCTAAGGAGCTAGCATTAGCTAACACAGCCATGCCCCAACTTTGGGTCGTGGCTAAGATCGCACTGTGTTGCTTATTAGACACCTGGGTCCTGCCCTCCCCCCCCCCAGCTTCCCCGGAGGTACTGGCTCAGTAGACATGGTGTGTGGTCTGAGCATAGACCTTGTAAAGAACCCTTAGTGGTTTTGATATAGACTTGTGACTAGACATCCTCTGGTATCTAGACAAAACACCTTCATCTTCCACATATTACAAAAGGTGACATGCCAAGAGATCATTGCGTCCGGCCACACAGTTAGTCCAAGGGAAAGGTAGAACCAGAATGTAGGTCTCCTGGCATGGAACAGATAAGACAGAACCACACCCACAAATTCCTGGTCATATTCTCAACCGGCTCACACAACCGCTGGCCACTTTGACTCACAGGTGTCTTTTTCTTGCCGGGGTTCAGGTGCAACCAAGTGTACAAAAATACCTGACTTTCAGAGTCAATCGGAACGCTCATTTGCATGTGGATGCTCCACTTCTCCCCTTGAGGTCAACCAGAGGTTGGCCCTGGGCCCACCAGATGCAGGCATGTCTGTTCTGGGCACCTCCTTTTGCTCTCTGATGGCTCCGTGCGTGACGACCGCGGCGCTCCTGCCTAGGTGGAAAGACCAAAGTCAGGGAAGACCTAGGGCTGCTTTTCCCACCTGAAGGGGCCAAGCTTCTGAGTATTTCTTCATTTATTTCTCCATTGCCAGGCCTAGATCTTGCATTTGTTTAGATCTAGGTTTGTTCAAAGCCTCATTTCTGAATGGATAGAGTGTTATACTCCACACAACTTCACCACACTCACCTCCCTGTTTGAATACCAATTTCTCCTGGTTGGATGCCAGCCTTGCTGGTTTGCCTTAGTGTCTCTGGTTATGCAGCGCTGCTATTTAAAAGCTAACATGCTCTGGCTTTGTTCTGTCTTGTCCTGGTGACCCCTCCCCCAGCTCCTGTACTGATGTCATCCTTGTCAAACTATCCCTGTCTGGCCCCTCTCAGCTCTGTCTGGAAACCCCAGCTGTATGGAGATCTAGGTGCATCCAGGTCATCTATGAGCCTGCCTCTCTGCTCCCCACATAGTAGGTGGGCTCCAGCACACAGTAGGTACTTTTAGCACCTCTGAGCCTCAGCTCATAGTTCTGACCTGCCAGATTTTCCGTCAGCTTTTCTGACAACACAATCTTGGCTGCAAGTCAGTGAAAAGCTGGGCAGAGAAGTTGCCTCTGGGAATGTAATCCTCAACAAGACGGTTCGCGCTCATTCGATTTCTGCATTTATCGAAGGAGGGTGGAGGAGCCTACCTAGGGGGCTCTGAGGAAAATTCTATTCCATGTTTGAACATTGCAGGTGAGATATTTAATTTCCTAATGGATTTATAACAGGAGAGAAATTACCTCTTCATGTGGTATTCTGGCCAGACACCAAATCTGTTCTCTTCTCCAGTCGAGCCCCAAGACCTATGAGCTGCTGAGCCTTGTCCTTTGGCCGCTCAGCTGAACCTGGGGACACACTGAAGGGTCTCCCGGCGGCAGCTGAACCCCCAGAGTGAGCTCACTGGGTCCTCTGGCTGGACCCGCGCAATGCCTATGCAGCAGGCCTTCAGTCTACGCACTGTGGAGTGGCAGCAGATGCCCACAGCTGTGGTGTTAGAACTATGGAGGGAGCCAAAGAACAAAGCCTTGTTCTCGGGTGAAGGACAAAGAACTGGGGGGGGGCAGAAGCCTCAGCCTTTGAGAGTTTATTAAATGTAAAGTCCAGACTGAACATAAAGCTCTCCCCTTCACCAGCTTCCCATCCATCCAGCATTCACCAAGCGCCTCCCTGTGTAGAAAAACTGCTCTGGTCTCCCTGGGGCAGGACAGGGGCACAGGAGAAGATGTGGCTGGTTTTGCTGGGGTTTCCTTGCTAGGGTTCTCTGTGACTGACATCAGAGATGACAAAGACCAGACAGGGACCACGACAACAACATATCACAGATGGAGCCAATATTTATTTCCCACCATTCTGGAGGCTGGAGAGGGTGACAGCTGCCTGGATTCTGGCAAGGATTCCTCAGCACTGGCAAGCGGCGTCTTCTTGGTGTGCCCTCAAATGCGGGACAGAGAGCACGAGCTCTCTGGTGCCTCTTCCTAGGTGGACATTAATCCCGTCATAGGATCCCACCTCCCAGCCTCCCTGCTAAACCCAACAGCTCCAAAGGCCCCATCTCCTACGCACCGTGGTGGGGACCAGGGCGCCGCGTGTGAGTTGGGAAGAAGAGCGGACCTTGGGTGCTGGGACATGGAGCTGGGCCACGCCCGCACTGCTCTAGCTCTCTGGTCCTGGGGGAGAAACCAACATCCCCCGCCCCACCGAGGACCCCGTCCCTCACCTGCCTCCTAGCAAAGCAGGCACAGAACACGTGTGCAACTGCTTTCTCTGGAAGGACCTCCCCCCTTTAGGGGTTCTTGGCTTTCTCAAACATTGCTGAACTGGGGGAGCCCTGGGGTGCTTTCCAGATCTGGTGCTCTAGACCTCGAGGGGGAGGACAGCCGAGAACCCGCAGACCACAGGCCTGGCCCCTCCCGTCTTAGATGAGACCTCGGATACCTGAAAGGGCCTCTTCGGGGCTCTGCTTTCTTTTGCATAAACTCGGAGTCTGAAGGGAAGCAACGAGCAAGGGGCCTTCCGTCCCCACTGTTCCCCCGCCTGCCCAGGTCCTCCCAGCCATTTCTTTCTCACTATCCCTGACTGCTGGGGGGGGGTGGGCTCCCAGCTGTGACGCCCAAGGCACCCCGGTTCCAGGGAACCCCAGCGTCTGTGGATGAGAGCAGGCTCCCGGATCTTTCTCTGCAGTCAGTGACAGCTCCTGTTCCTGAGCTCAGCCACCTCACCTGCCCATGCCTCCCCCCGGAGGCCCGTCCAGCAACTAAGCAGAGGGTGAGGGTAGGTAGGGTGCAGCTGCCTGCAAAACCAGCATTCGACCTTTGAATCACGAATCCGACCAGCAGTCTGCAGGCTGCCACTTCACACCGCCACGTGTCACCCAGTCAACCTCGCCTCAGTCACCACAGCTAACCCAGCCCTGCATAATGGCTCACCCTCCAGGCACCCCACTTCCCATTCCTCTTCCTCAGAGCGCTCACAAGCGTGTCAGCCAGGCTGGGCCTTCCTCGCGTCCCCTTCCCCGTCTGGAGTATGAAGAGGACTCGGAGCACAGGGCCACAGCTGTCATCCCCCCCCCCACATGTCGGGGCTCTGCTGCCCGGGACCCCAGCTGTGATGGGGGCCAGCTGTGTGGTGAAGGTATCTATGGCCTCCCTGATACCCAGGGTGCCAGGCTAGATGCCAAGCACAGGGCCTAGAGGAAACCCTTGTGCAACCGACCTCAACCCCCAGTGAAGCAGGAGCAACAGGGAGGTCTTGGGCTCCCCTGAGCTGCTGCTGCTCCTTAGCGGAGCCCCGGCTTAGCACTGAGCACAGGGCCCAAGCAGGCTAATGCATGGCATCTCCCACGACACGCCCCAAAGCAGGGCATGGGACCAGGAACACAGCAGCAGGGCCGTCCCTAAGGAACTGAAGGGGGAAGGGGCGTGACAAAGAGAAGCCCCCCAGCACAAGCCTAGCTGCCCATGGAAGGAACGATGAAGGCAGGTCCCAAGAACGAGGGGAAAGTTGGGCATGGTTTAGACAGGATGCCAGCTTGGTCAGATGACCACGTGACCTCAGTCCTCTCAGACCAAGTCTTTTGTCTACACACAGCCTTGGTCACCTCCTTCCTCACCTGCCATTCACCCTTTCCAGAATGGCACAAGATTGCCCTAGCAAAGCCCGCAGCATGCCCGCCCTGGGCCTCATGGTTCCCATGGGCGGGCCCGAGGCCAGCCAGCCTGCCCTGGTACCCAATCAACTGGTGGCACTGAGGGTCTTAGTGGGAAGAGACCGCCAAGGACTAAGTAGGGTATCATTAGGCTGCTAGAGGTTCTCAGACCAGCCTGGGGTCCCCTGTGGGTCAGGTGTGGGGAAGAATTAGGATGGAAGGTGTGGGTTCAAGTCTCAGCTCCACCACCCAGTGCCCTTTGAGTAGCAGAAGGCCTTGTCTCCAGGCCTTGATTTCTTTTTTGGGGAAATACAAAGTAAGCCTCAAGAGTAGCTCTGAGTTCAAGGTTTTAGGATACAGATTAGCCGGCCTGGAAATCATCGAGGACGGATCCTACCTCCCCATTTCCCTGGTAAATGCTAGAACAGAATTTTTCCACTCCTGACTCTGGGTGGAGACGTGACATTATCATCCATCCCCAGGAGTACTAGGGGCGGTCTTGAGCTAAGCCAACTGGGCCTGTCAATCACCTGGCTAGAAATCCACCTCTCAGGAAAGCTGGTTTACCTGAAGACATGCATAGGAGATGGGAGGAATACTTGTCCTCTTCATGAGATCCAGAGGCCCCTCCCCCGGCCCAGACACAAGCAGACCTGGAAGAGGCTCCCAAAGCTCCTGTCAATCACCATCCCTAAGCCTGCCTGCCTTTGTGCGCTAACCTCAAAAGGCGCTAGTGTTCCTTTTCTTTCTATGCCTTTTCCCAAAGTCTAAGCCTGCTTCCTAACACTCCTGGCTTTCTTGTGCTTGCTTCTCCCCCGTTCCTTTGAGTTGTGACTGCAGGCTGACCAGCCTGGGAAAGGAGCCCTACTTCTTCCCTCTCCCAGGAGGTCATGGGTCCAGGCCTGCAAGCCTGTCCGGCAACCCAGAGCCTCTCTCCTGGGGTGCTGACTCCTTGGCTGGCCCACACCATGTATAATTGAGGAGCCTCGTTTCTCCCCAAGCAGAGCCTGAGATGCTGAGGCCGTAATGCAGGATGCTAAAAGCTTCCTGAGAAGCCACTGTTCCATCCAAGAAGGGTAATTAATGTAATAAAGGGCTTTCCGATTGTGCTGCTTCTTGCAAATTTCATTCTCTACAAACCTTCCTGAGAGGTTTCTAGAAGCACCTAGACCTTTAGGACCATTTCCTTCTCCTGCACCAGTGAAGAGACTCACATGGCAGATCCTGGGATGGGGGGGGTGTTCACCCTGGACCTCATCAGGGCTACAGACGCAGTGGGCTGAGTCATGTTTCTCAGACTGGCTTCTTTTCATAACAAGTTTCCCAAGGAGACCCCCAGGGAACCGAGACGGCCAGAATGTGAGGCTGGAGCAGCAAGGGCAGTGGTCTGCCGCCAGCGGGCTCAGCCAGAATCCAGAAGCTTCTGTAGACCAGTGGCTGGCATCTGGGCTGCCCAGTCTGCCGACACCCTAGAGAAGCAGGTGGGCAGAAGCTGTGGCAGCGCAAGTACGCGTCTGAGCCCAGAGAGGCCCGAATCACTGGCTGTCTCACCCGTGTATGAAGGCCGAGCCAGCCAAGACTCAAAGTCAACTGTTTCAACTACTTTTCTCTTCTTCATCCTCCCAAGAGCTAATGGCTCAATATGAACATTAGCTCCCCTGCTGGGCACCTGCCTCCCTATCCAAGCCGCCTCCAGAGCAGAGAAGCCACAGCCCCCTTCATTTGCCAGAGGAAGCTGGGGGGCCCATGGCTTTCCTGGCACTCAGGGGTGGAGGGAAGAGTCTCCAGCCCGAGTGTGCAAAGCCACACCTCACGCGCCATGGACTTCCTTGGATTTGAGATACCAAAGACTAGACTTGCTGTAGCCCAACGATCAGAGGCAGTTTGGAAAGGAAGGCGTCCCCCTGGGCAGGGGTCCAGTTCAGAGGCTGCAACCGGTGGGTTTCAGAGCCTGGACAGATCTGATTTGCTGAGCGGGGGGCGGGGGGAACTGAGGCAGCTGCCCAGGAAGACAGAACATCTCAGCACTGTGGAATGGTGGAAAGGTGGTATGTGTAGGTACCAGGGCTCATGGCCAGCGCAGGAGCTGGCACCAGGAACAGGCCTCTAGCTACGGCCTGTGTTGAGCTGGAGACACTCGGGTGGGTCACATTTGGGGGGATCAGCTCTCTTTCCCCTTTTTCATTCACTCGGTTTCTCCTCCATTCCTCTGTCAGACTCCTTTGGCCTCCTAGGCTTTCGGCTGTGCACCTGGGTATATGGTGTATTTGATCCCAGGAGGACTGGAATCAACCAAAACAGGAAAATAACAAGGGGCCTGGGAGCCCAGGAACTATAAGCAACAGGATGAGAAGAGAAAGGAGCAAATAAGTCCAAACTCGGAGTGGCTCGGGTGGCTGGGCCCCTGGGGGTTTCCTGCAGACCCTCAGACGCAAGCCATTCTAGCCCTGTGTCTTCACTTTCCCAAATCTCCCTGGAGTCATCCGTCTTCCTGGTTTGCCTCAGGCTGAAAGCAGGGAGCTCTTAGATGGTAAAAATGAACACAGCACGCGGGCTTTTCTTCAAGCCAGACTGAACGCAAAGCAAGAATGTAAAACGACAGCTGCTTTGTGATCTGCTTCCTGTCTCCCTTCCCTCCCGCCTCCCCTCTAGTTAAAGGGTTTTCATTCATTCACTGGATGGGGGGGAACGCAGTGCCCTGGGGACGCGTTTCTCAGACTGTACTCCCCCAGAAAGTGAGAATATACAACCTGATAGTGTCTGGAAGAAATTAGCAGGTCCTGAGGTCCTAGAAACGTATACGAAGTGTAGGCAAATAGCAAAGCCATCTTGTTATTATTTAATGTACTTCACAAGCTTATTGGGGGCTGGAGAAATAGCTCCGTGGTAGAGCGCTTGCCCTGAGTTCAGCCTTCAGCACCGAAAAATAATTAAGTTGATTTTACTGGCTTTGCTAATGCCGGCCGGCCTCCCCCATAAAGATTAGACACGCCACAGGAACGCCTGGGCATGCAAACACGCTGCGGACATCTGGGACAGCTGCACGTAGCAAGTGGGCCACGGACGTCGCTTGCACGAGGAAGGAAATGAGGCCACCAAGCACCTGCCTAGTAGTTTCAGATGTCACCTCTGCTTTGATGACACATCTCGGAAGAGGACACCTTCTCCCTGCAGACTGTAGCTCAGCCCACCAGTCCCCCCCCCCAAACTTGGCAAGACAAGCAGCAAGTATTCATGTGGCTTTAACAGCCACCGCCAGATGTCTGGGGGAACATCCCCTTGGGGCTTTATGTCCCTCGGATGCTCAGCTCCTGTCTTCTTAGGAGCCAACCCTCCTGTGGAGTTTGGGCACCATTCAAATCCATCCTCGACACTCTGGTCAGGGAGGACCTTGGCCAACTTTAAAATCACGCCCATCATTCCATGGGGCACGGTAGCGTTCCTGCACACCGCCGTCCACACCCCACCTCTGGAGCCGGGTGCAGCCTGGACTCTGTCTGTGGTCTGTCTCCCCACTTGCAAGACCTTGGGTTCAGGGTTTCCCCTAGCAACCTATAACCCAATGCCAGGCACTGTTTGTATCTGTTGAACAGAGATCTGGGGACTGTGTTAAATCTTGATTTGGTTCCTCCTATCAGCTGAGGACAACATTTGACGCTCCCCTTCCATTTCCTCTACCTTAGAGTGAAGCGGACATTTGACAAGCCTCTAGAAGGCTCCAGGCCTGGTGCTCTGGCGCTATGCTGGGGACACAAATGGGTGACACGTGGCATCTCCCCCCACCCCACCCAGGAGCCCCACCCCACCCAGGAGCTCAAAGCCCCTTAGAGAGACAGGAAGTGAGCCCAGTGCTTCAATCAATGTGGCTCTGCTTCCAGGTGCCTGCCCAGCTCCAGGGCCGTCCCGCCGAGGGGATTTCACTGGACATCTGTTTACAGCTTTCCCTGCCGTCTCTGTCAAAGCTTCCGCTCATTTCTTTCACCGATTGCTATGGTATTTATTGGATCATTTACCTGGGTATTGCTTACCTCCCTGCCAGAATTTAAACTCTGTGAGAACAAGAATATTGTCCGTTTAGTTTTTCCTTGAAATCCTACCACCTGTAAGTGCCAAATTACCTTCCTTTCCTCCCCCTCTCCTTCCTTCCTTTCTTCCCTCTCTCCTTCTTTCCTTTCCCCCTCCCTTCTCTTTTTCTCCCTCCCTCCCTTCCTTCCTTCCTTCTGTTCTTTCTTTTTTTGTTTGTTTGTTTGTTTTTTGAGGCAGGGTCTCATATGGCCAAGGATAGCCTCTGACTCACCATACAGCCAAGGGTGACTTGCACCTCTAATCCTCCTGCCTTTGCCTCTCAGTGCAGGGATACAGGTTTGCACCATCATGCTGGGTTTTATACAATGCTGGGTCTTGAGCCCAGGGCTCAAGCATGCCAGGTAAGCACTCTGCAGCTGAGCTACGCACCCAACCTCTCATTTTATTCTCTGGATCAGCATCTCCCTACTGAGTACTCACTAGTACTAGACTGATACTCACTACAGCATCCAGGCTGACCTGAACTTTTGGCAATCCTCCTGCCTCAGTCTCTGAATGTAGGGACTATAGACCTGAAGCCACCAGTCTGTCGCCAACAAGTATTTCTCACACGAAGAAATGCATATAGAGATGTCTTTTGGGACTGGCTTGAGACTCTTAGTCTTTTTTTACGCACACTCTTGGAATCCTTTCTTCATTGTTGTGTTTTGTCCCCTCTAGCGCAATTATTTACTGCTTCCCCCATGACACTTCTCATTCCTCCAGGGAATTTGTGCCTGATTTATTTCCTATGGTTCCCCCTGGTGCCCAGGTAGCACACATGGCCAACATTCAGTAGGTAGCCTTAACTGAATGAACTAGCTCTACGTAAGAGGCACAGGAGAAGGTAAGCTCAATATGGGCAGGAGATGGTGGCAGAAGACTTCTTGAGGAGTAAGTATGGCAGGGGTATTGGAGATTCCTCTAAATCCTAGTGAATTCATGTTCCAAGGTTGACTCCAGAGGTAATGGAAAACCCATGAGCATCAAATAGATGGAATTAGCACCCAGCAAAAACCACCAGCCCCAATGCTTCCACTGGAAAGGACAACAAGCTTATAACTGCTCGGCCTTGGGAATGCTAGGCGTGTCTCCAGCATCTCAATTGTAACCTTATAGAAATTCTTCCCTAGAGAAGAAGGAAGAAAACCATTTTGTGTGATTTGTACAACCTAGGTCATTAAACCAGATAAGGACAGAATAAGGAGGAGGAATCACCAACATCTTACAAATACTCAGTCAATGGGGTGTTAGCAATTCAAATTAATCAATCCCTATTCATAATATATCTCATCACCAAGTTAGGTTATCCTAGAAATTCAAAGGTCATTTTACATTAGAAAAATATTTATAATGTCACCATATTAAGAGGTTAAAGATAGCATGCTTGCCTAGCACGTACTATATAAATTGGGCACGGTGATGCCTGCTATAATCCCTGCACTCAGGGAATAGAGGTAGGAAAATCAGGTGTTTGGAAGTTCAAGATTATCTTGAATTAATTATTGAACTCAAGGCTAGCCTGGGGTACATGAGATCCCGTGTCAGAAAGGGAGGGGGGTTAAAGGAAAATCAAAGAAAAATATAAACATATAACCTCATTCATGAAAAACGAAACCCTAGCTTTATAGAAAAAGAGCAATTTTCTTAAAATAAATTTAAATATCTGCACAAGCATCAGTTTTGTTTTGCTTGTTGTTTTTGCAGTGCCGGGGATCAAACACGAGGCTTTGCGCATGCTAGGCAAGCGCCCTTCTCCTGAGCTATATCCCCAGCCCATCAACTCGACATTAAAACATCCTTTTTAAAATCATGACTGAAGCAAGAATGTCTAAGATCGCTGCTTTTATTCAGCAGACAATGTTGACTGATTATAAAAGGAAAGGATTGACAACTAGATAAATGGTGGTGAGAAATCTGGTTAGCCACAGAGAAAATAAATTAGAACCGTACCTCAGACTACATGCGAGTGTAGGCAAAAAGGAATAAATAAACCACAAAAGAAAGAAAGAGAATAAGTTAAGTCAATTTTTAAAAAGTCTGTCAATCAAAGATACAAAGCACAAGGGGTTTGGATGGCAGGGGAGAAGGTGGAGAGGGCAGAAGAGGGGACGGAGGAGGGGTGGCCTGGAAGCTGGGGAGGGGCCTGGACCAGAAGTGAGGGGGCTGCTCCATCCAGGAGCAGCAAGGAACGGCTTCAACGCCGCCGGAGACTCGCGCTTCCAAAGGAGTCCAGTGTCGTCGGCGTCCAGTGGGATGATCGCTCAGCACGTGGCTATGTTCAAGTGTAAAACAGGAAGTTCCTGGGCTGGAGAGATGGCTCAGGGGTTAAACCTCTGCCTCTCAAGCAGAAGGACCTGAGCCAATGTAGAAATGTAGAAATGGCAGTGGCCCGAACTTCTGGCTCCGGAAGGCAGAGCCTGGGAAATCCCAGAACCAAGCAAAAAGGAGGTAGAAGCAATCCAGGATGCTGCCGAAGTCACCCTTGGACCTCCACAGGGACATGCAGTGCCCTCTGATGCACACGCACCCACCAAGAAGAGGAGGAAGAGGAGGAAGAGGAGGAGAAGGAGGGGAAGGAGGAGGGGGAGGGGGAAGGGGCAGGACGGAGAGAAAGAGGAAGAGGAAGAAGCTCAGCCTTTCCCATGTGTACCCAGAGAACACTTAAGATAGCTCCGTGGGCCTTGGTGTTTTAATTACGTATTCACTGTCCTCTGCAGTGGTTCCTGCTTGTGGCCGTCAGGTCCTGCTGATGCTAAGTGGTGGCTTTTCTGGCCCATGTCCTCGTAAGGGACACGTGCCCTTGAACACTTACGAGGGAGCTGCAGGTTCCTAGGACAAATGACCTTCCAGCCCACCGAAGCCTCAGAGGGGTCAGTGATTTCTGAGTTTGATTATCTTCACTGACAACTCTGGACCAGGAAATGAGACATCTTGAGTTATTTCCAAATTGGCTGAATTATAATCGCAATTACAAAGCAAAGTCACAGAGTCCCAGACGCGTAATGCCAGACACTTAGCAACAAGCCCCGTTCTCTTTGACAGACGAGACTATGAGGTGTCAAGATGGAAGCTGGCTGCAGGGCCCGAGGCCACACATTTGGTCAGCGGCAGCCGGAGGTGGACCCAAAGCCAGCGTTCTGCCAGGTGCTGGGAACATGGTGGAGAATGAGTGGCATGCCTGCCCCAAGAACTGCCCTCTCATGAGAGAAAGAAAGAGAACAAGCAACGACGAATTCCAAGTTCCATGGAATCCAGCACTTAACATTGGTGGGTTCTTCTGGGATGGGGTGGGAGCGACGGATGAACTCTGAATGGTAAGGCAGAATCTTGGGAGCGCCAGCTGGTTCTCCTTTGGGGAAACAGATCAGGAGACGGGTTTTCCTATCTTGTTTACTTAAGTTTACTGTATATTCTAGAGACAGAGTCTCAGGTATCCTAGGCTGATCTTAAACTCTCTAGGCACTTCTAATCCTCTGGCCTCCACACTCCTAGTGCTGAGATTACAGATGTGCATAGCATACCCTGTTCATGCAATGCTGGAATCAAACCTGGGGCTTTGAGCATGCTAAGTAAGCATTCAGTCGACTGAGCTATAGTCTCAGCCCCAGAGAAGGATTTTTTAATACAGAGATCCAGTTAAAAAGGGGGCAGAAAGGACTGACCGTATGGTGGAGCTCAACAGAGATCAACTAGAACACACCCTAATCCAGGAGGGGCAGAAGGGGGGACAAGACTGTCTGGAAAGATCTGGACAATGGAGACAGAGCAGGTGCTAGAGATGGTCCCCCAAAGCAGAGGGAGACGGGGCCTAGGGGTCTGCCTTCCCCACTGCATCTCTCCTTGCTGAATGGAGTCAGAAACAAAGGGACAAGCGAGGGCTGGCAAGATGGCTGAGCAGGTAAAGGCGCGTGTGCCCAAGCCTGGGGACCCGCAGGGATCCCGCGGGACCCCAGCAGCCATTTGCTGCAGCCTGTGGGGATAACTTGCCTGGACGGGAAAGGAAGAGCATGGATCCTGAGGCAACAGGCAAAGGGTCAGAACAGGAAGCGAAGGAGTCAGGAACCTTGGCACAGAGGAGACACTCAAGGCCTGCGGGAGAGGAGCCAAGGATGGCTGCCAGCCCCACCTTATGGCCTGGGTCTTGCTTCACCTGGCCGACTCCTCCCTCCCGGGCTGCTTTTTGGCCAGATTTCCCACTTCTCCCAGAGTCACTTCCAGGAGGGCGGAGGGATGTGGTAGAGGTGGCAGCTGCTGTGTGGTCAGGTCCCACCATAGGGTATGCACCAGGATTCACTGGGGACGAACTGCTTGCCCTGAGCCAAGATCTCACACTCTTTACTGCTTCCCCTTGCTGGGTGAGGGGGCGTGGTTCTGACCCCTTGACAGGTGATACAGGTTAATCAAATAGCAGGTGATTCGCCAACTGAAAAACAATCTATGCCAATAAATATGCTTTCGGTTCAGTGCGGTAACTTACACCTGCAATCCCCACATTTGGGAGGCGTAGGCAGGGGGATGGCTGTGAATATGAGTAAAACCCTCCCACAAAAGAAATAAAGAGAAGTTGCAAAGAAATCCCAGAATCCCGTTCATATATTTCTCTACTGTGACAATTGTCTTGCTTTCTATCTTGCTAATTTCTACTCTTACATTTTTCATTTTCCTTCTTCCTTTCATAATGAAGGCCATGTATTTCCCTCTAAATGCTCTTTCCCCTGTATTTTACTTACAAATTTTCCCTGTATCTTTTTCTTCTTTGACAATTCTGAACTTCTGTGATTCCCACAGTGATTCCTCTCTTCAGCTCGTAAGTTACTTAAAGACATGAGTCTGTTTAAAAGGAAGATGCTTTCCTCAATGTTATACCCACTGATGATACTAGCGATTCTTGCTGGAGTTATGAATCATGTCAGGCATGTGAAAAGATTTGAAAATAGGAGGGAGTGTAGTCTGTCAGGGGGCATGTAGAACAGTAAAGGGAAAAGGAGGGGGATGGATTGGGGATTAAGGGGTAAAAATATCATAAATTCACAGCATCCATATATGCAACACTAAAAAATAATATATATTTTTTAAATAAAGAAGCAAATAAATGAATAAAAGTCTGTCTCAGTCCCTCCAGACTGCTATAAGCAGCATCCTATAACTTGAAGGACTATGAGCACCAGAAATTTGTTTCTTATATTCTGAAGGCTTGGCAGTTCCCATCAATTTCCAGGCAAATCCAGAATCTCAAGAGGGCTTTTTGACGCAGGAGGCAACTTCTTGCTGTGTGTTTACATGGAAGGGGCAAGAGGTTTTTTTGCTGGCTCCATTCAATCATCTCCAAAAGGCCCCACCCACTAAAACCCTGGACTCAGCAGGAGGGGTTCCAATGTCCTAACAGAGGGAGGAGCAACCATCCAGAAACATAACAACCTCCAATCACATTGCTACCTTTTTTTACAGACAGATGATTTTTAATTGCTTATGCTCAGACACAGTACATATGAGTTGTCGGCTATTTACCAAGACTTCATTCAAGATTCACTACATGACAAACTTTTGTCGATATATACACGCTTTTGAAAGTCTTATAGATCGGCAGCAGGGTTATTTATGTATCTTCCATAAATCAGACTCACCCGATATCTGATTGCTGCTCTTGGGGTGAGCTCAATCAATACATGTGTGTCAGACTTGAACACAGAGTTCTGGAGTTCTCGCGCCTCTGTTTTCTTCTGAAGATATTCGAGGCCTTTTATTGACTTTAACTTTAATTTAATTGGCTTTATTGCACATGCACGCTATAGCAGAATCCCTCATTTGTGCTCAGCAAAACTCTTGGGATCACAGGTCATTAAGCCAAGCAGGAACGCTTCCAAGCTCTGAGTCCTCTGTCCACCCATGGAGCTAGCTGGGCTTGGATCCCCTGGGTTCTGGTTCAGGGCATGGATATCAACTCGCTCTGTGACCTTCACAGAAACCATTCCAAGGTCATGCGTGACAGACAGACATCCAATGACAGAGGACCTTTAAGGCTAACACGGCTAGTGACACTGTTGCTTCATTAACCGTCTGCCTGCTCCTTGCCGTTTTTCAAGACATGTGCTTCTGAACGCTTTGACGCTTCCATTTACTTTTGACTGTGGCTAGATGTGCCCTCAGTTGAAATCTCAGGCCCTGGGGGGATCGATTTAAAGTGAGAGCCTGGGTTTTCCAGTAGATAGTGTGTCCAGCGTGGAGGCTTACAGAGCCGGCGCTGAGAAATAGCTCAGCTCCGGCGCAGCTGTCTGTGGTTAGTGCGCATCGCCCTGGGAAGAAAACCTCTGGGGGCTGTGGAGGGAGTGGTTGGTTTTGTGTGTTTGATTTTTTGGTTGTTTTTTCACTTCTGGGGTTTTGTTCTGAAATCCAGAAAGGAATAAATAGCATCGCTGCAAAAAAAGCCATCCCTGCCCAGATGTTTGATCTAAGCCTGGCAGTCATTTCGTTGCCCCTTGTGGACAGAGTCAGTGCAGAGTGGCTCACAACCCTCAGGTTTGCAGGGGCCGTGAAATTAACTAGTGCAAGTCCAGCAGAAGTGAGAGAGGCCAAGTGACCTGCTCAAAGACACACAGAAAAGGAGGGGAGGGGGGGAGAGAGAGAGAGAGAGAGAGAGAGAGAGAGAGAGAGAGAGAGGTTTGTCCTGTCTCTTTCCAGTCTGGTCAGCTGTCCCTGTGGACTTGAAAGGATCGTCCCCTGAAGCAGGACATCCGTCTATTTTGGTCAAGCAATGCTCTGGACTACTCTTTATTCTCTCTATTCTCAGGGGTTCAGATCAGGCCGCCTGAGGAAGGAGGAGAGGAGGATGGGGAGGTAAAGGAACACCTACTGGGACACCTGAAACCTGCCCACAAGCAATACACACTTCTTTCCCTGCTCTTCCCAGCATCCACAGGGATGCCCTCAGAGCTGCCCCCTGGGCCAATGCAGCTCGGCCCCATTGTACACACTTTGTGACAGACATCCCTGCTGTGGGAGCTCATGTCGACTCCGCCCTCCCTGAAGAGCAGGTGCTCTGGCCTCTTCGAGGAGCCTGACCCAGCATGGGCGCCTCAAACGCATCGATTAACCCTAATCGTCATCCTTGTGTGGTGTCCCCCTCCTTTGGGGGGTCTCTGGACCTCTAGCTGTCTGCGGCGGCCTTCTGGTCTTTCTTTGGTTGGACACCTAGTGTCCTGGTGGCTTTCTGAGCAGCACGGGGCCCCACCCTGACAGTCCTCCCATAGAGCCGCTGTCTGTGCTCAGAGGCGACATCCAGGACCAGTTCCGATCTTCAAGCCACGCTCACGAGCACAGCTCTGATGGGCTCTTTGCCCTGTGCGTCAGCGCTCGTGTGTGTGCATTTGCGCGAGTACAGCTGTTGCATTTGAATGTGTATTAAAAGTATGACTACATGGGGCTGGAGAGATGGCTCAGGGATTAAGCCTCTGCCTCGCAAGCAGGGGTCCTGCGTTCGGATCCCAGACTCCACATAAGCTACGCAGAAAAGGCTGCAACTTATACTTCTGACCTTGGAAGGCGGAGCCTGGGAAACTCCAGAGCAAAACAAAGAGGAAGTAGCATACCAGGGTGATTCCTAAAGTCACCTTTGGGCCTCCATAGGCAACACAGAATGCCCCCTGATACAACACACACACACACACACACACACACACACACACACACACACACACAGACAGTATGAGTAGGGGCTGGGGAAATGGCTCATCATAAAGTGCCTTACACGAATGGGACCCGTATATAAATATCTGGGTGTGGTGGTACTGGCTAGCCTAGCCTACTTAAATATCTGGGTGTGGTGGTACTGGCTAGCCTAGCCTACTTAGCAGCAAGGCAGCCTATTCCAAAGGTAAAGGAATACAGGACCCGAGGAATGACACCCCAAGTTGTCCTCTGGCCTCCAGGTGCACGTGGACTTTGACGCACACGCACATATGCAACTGCACACATAAGAATGCATGTGTGCGCCTGTCTGAAGTTGCCTACCCATGTGTCTTGCGCGAGTTTGGATGGGTGTTAGAGTGTCTGTGGGCGGCAGGGTTGCCACCGACCGCAGGCGTCGTGTGTCTGCGTGGGTGCGGGCGTGCCATGGCAGGGCACGGAGAGCGTGTGGCCCAACATGGCTGGCCGTGCGCCAGGGGCCTCCAGCACACGGGCCCCGCGGGCTTGGCAGCACCAGCCACAGCGGCTGCCCCAGGCTGCCTGGGATCTGGGCCTGTTCAGCCACAGCACCCTCCCGGCCCCCACCCCATTTCTTTTCCCGTGGGGGGCATTGCCTAGGGGTCGCTGGAGGGTCTTCTCCTTCCGTTTGCTCCAGCGGGAATACTTGTGAAGTGCTCGGCCCCGAGTTCTGTGCAAAGAACCGTAACGTCCTAGGGGATGCAGTGGCCACATTCCGTCCAGCACTGTGCAAGCCGCTCTCTTTTATAGATAAGAAGAGGAAATTGAATCCTGCATTGGTGGGAGAGCAGAAATGAAGGCCTGTCACAACACGTCTTGTAAGTCAGACGGGGGGTTAGAAGGGAGTGCGTTCAAATGCCAGACTGGCTCGACCAAGAAGGCCCATGCCCTGCCTGCCCCACTCCATTTCATGCCACACCTGCTCCTACCCCATCCTGAACACCACGGCAGAACAAGCAGGGAAGGAAACTGAGGCAGGTGACAGCTCAGGGTCACACAGACAGGCGCAGAGCCTGGCCTGCGGGTGCAGGACCACCTTCTAGACCCCAAAGGCCACCTGGGGACTCCCTGTACTCACTGCACGAAAACATCCTCAGCTGCGCGGGTGATGCAAGTCTCTGCCTGCTGCCAAGCGCCGCCACCAAATCACTCTAAATTGGGCAATTAGCAGCGTGGTCTGTGAAATGAGGAACAGGATATGGCTGACCCTTTCAACTTCTTCCCCGTGGAACTATCAGTGCAGATGATCTTCAGTTTCACACGGTGGGGGAGGGGGAGAAGGGGGGTGAAGACGGGGGAGGAGTGGGGCCTTCATCCAGGGGCTCACCCCACACTCACTTCTTAGAGAACTGTGTCTACCTGGAAGGTGGAGGTCTCAAGCCCCCTGCCGTGGCCCAGACCAGCGAGCAGGACCTGGAGCAAAGCGAGGTGACTCGTCCGCTGAAAGAGCAGATGCTACAGACGGGACCGGAAATGTCCCTCTCGGGTTCCCGTCTTGGTGGCTGGGCCCCGATGGCAGTGCTGCTTCAGAAAGTGGCAGAAGCTTCACGAGGTAGAACCAAGTGGAGGAAGACGGTCCTGCGTCACGCTGACGGCTCTTCTAGTCCCTGGTGCTGTTGCTGACGTTGATCAGGTCTGAGCCTTGGGCTTCCCTAGCAGCCTCTAGGCCCGCCATTAAGGCAGGCCATTAAAGTAATAGCGGAGAGCTGGAGAGATGGCTCAGTAGTAAAGCCTCTGCCTCCCAAGCAGAAGGTCCTGAGTTCACATCCCGAATCCCACGTGAAAACGCCAGGTGGAAATGGGGGTGGTTGGGACATCCCGTCCTGGAAGGCAGAGCCTGGGAAACTCCAGAGCAAAGCAAAGAGAGAACGCAATCCAGGGTTCCCGAAGTCACCCTTGGGATTTAGAGGCACACATAGTGCCCTCTGATACACACACTCGAGTAAAAATAAAATAAATAGATAAAGTAATAGCGAAAAGCAGAGAAAGGAAATTGATTCAGCATGGCCACTGAGGAAAAAGGAACAAAAAGAAGTCTAGGAACCCCTCAAATCCACCAGCTTATTCCTAGCTCTTGATATGTGATGCCATTAGCAAAAGGTCCCCATAAAGGAAGGAAGAGTTCCAGAGTTTGGTAAGCAAAGCTTCAAATCTGGCCCAAGACGAGGAGATGCATGTTCGGCTTCTAGAGGCAGTCGCCGCTCTGCCTCTGAATACAGTCTTGAAAACAACCAATGATTTTTTTTTTTCATTTTGGGCTCTTACTTCATCATGGAAGAAGTTTCTAGAATCCTGGTCAGGTCTAGCCTCCCTAAAAAGTAGAACTTCCCAGCCAGATTGTTCCTAGAGATGTTAGGATCCAAGCCTCTGGCAGCCCAACAACTAGACTCGGCCACCTGGTACCAATCTACCATACTGAGACAAGCAGTGGTGAGAAGCAGAGAAAGGTTTACTCGATCTGGTCACTTGGGGACAGGGATAGCTCAAGGGGGGTCCAGTGACCCCTAAGTCTATCTTCAGGGTCCTGGCATGAGGTTTAGATTTAAATAGAGGATGCGTCCTGGTCCTCAGGAGCCCTGGTCAAGGTGTGCAAAACTCAGCAGTTCTGATCAAGGCGTGCAGAGATCAAACTCAGGTTGCCAGGCTGGGGAGCAGGTGCCTACCTATGGAGCTATTTCGCTGGCCCCTGAAATTTTAATTCTTTAGTCTGAAAGCCAGAGGGAGGGTGGATGACACAATATCTCTCTTTTTAATCTCCTCTCCTGTCAGGACAGTGACAACAGATAAAAGTCTACACAGCAGTTTGGTTAAATTCAGACTCCCACACACCCCCTTTCCTCCTCAGCCCCCAGTTTCCAGGTCTGGATCAACTGCTCCAGGCTCCCGCAGGGTCCCGGGAAGCCGGCATGGAAGGGGAGTGGGTGAGCAAGAAGTTTCCGTTCTCAGATGACTCCATGCTCTGGGGAAAAGGCTTTGAAAAAGCTCTCCCCTCACCAGCCCTTCAGCAGGTTAGTTTAGCTTAGTAATTAGCAATCACGATATGAGCCGGGCTAATTATCCCCAAAAGTCAAAAGAAAAACACAGATGTTTTTAAAGCTGTGCCGCAGAGATTTTGCTTTTCCGATTGTAATAATTGAGCGTGCAAAATGAATCCGATGCAGGGTTTTCCTGGGACTTAATTTCCAAGGTAGGCTGAGACCGATCCTACTGTGTGACTGGCGAAGATGCATAAACACACATGGTAATTTTTTTAAAAATCCAGCAAGAAGCAAGGGGAGCCAGATTGAATAAATGAGTGGTGTTTTTTTTTTCTGCTCCTGGGATCTGAGTTTAAACTTTCTCACAACTGAAAACTTGTGGGCGCCCCTCTGTGCCAGGATAGAAGTGGCAGGTGTGTGTTTTCAACCAGGCATGGCTGCCTCGCCCTGCACTGAAAAAAGATGGAGCGCAAAATGAGTCTGTGGAAACCCCCCTACCCAAAACTAGCTCTGAGAAGAGCGGGGCTGCCTTCTGTGAGTTCCAGAACATTCCCAAGGATGCCGTATTCACAGATTCCCCCAGCCGCGGGAATACATGTACCGGGAAGATGTGAGTGGGAGACAGTTGCAGGACGGGGTTCACCCACTAGGCCTACATGACTCAAGAAACCTGTGTACCCCCTTTTCTGTCTGAGAGGTAGGGACTGGGACAGTCAGGGCAACCATGTGTGACTTCTAAGGGGCTCTGTGGGCCCCGAGAACAATGACCAGAGCAACAGTGGTGGACGACGTGGTCTCTCCAGGGCCGTTGATAGTCTTCGGCCTTCTTCCTATGCCAGAGTCTGGTCTTCCCAGAGGTCCCCGGGCGCCCACTCTGATGGAGCCAGCCAGGGAGCAAGGAGCTCCGCAGGAAGTTTCTCTGTGGCCTGGGAGGGGGCGCTGGGAAGGTCAGGGCAAGCTTGGTCCCCAGAAGGTTTTAAGGTCTCTCCGTGGAAGGTACTTAGCAAACCCACCTCCACCCTGGAAGTGAGGCGAGCAGCGCCCACAGAGGAAAGGAGGGGAGGGGCACCTCAGAGAACTGGACCCTGTCCACATCAGGTCAAGTGTCATTTTGACTTGGTCCTCGATCTCTCTCTCTCCTTCTCTCACCTTTTCCTCTTTCTCCCTATCTCTCTATATTATACACATAGTTGTTATGAGTATATATGTTCTTTCATGTTTTGGTGGTGCATGTGAGATGTGTGTGTGTGTGTGTGCGCATGTCTCTGTGTGTGTTATGGGTTTGTACCAGACCTACGTGTGTGTGCCTGGAGAGGCCCAAGGGTGACATCAGGAATCACCCTGGGTTGCTCTGCCTCCTCACTGCTCTGCTCCGGGGGTTCTCAGGCTCTGCTCCGGGGGTTCTCAGGCTCTGCTCCGGGGGTTCTCAGGCTCTGCTCCGGGGGTTCTCAGGCTCTGCTCCGGGGGTTCTCAGGCTCTGCTCCGGGGGTTCTCAGGCTCTGCTCCGGGGGTTCTCAGGCTCTGCTCCGGGGGTTCTCAGGCTCTGTTTCCTGGGGTGTGACCACTCAGCATGTTTCCACGGGATCTGGGAATCTGCACTCGGGTCCTTTTGCTTGCGAGGCAAAGGCTTTAACCCCTCGGCCACCTCCCCAGCCCCTCCGCCGAAGTTTTTTGAGAGAGGGTCTCTTGCTGAACCTGGAGTTGCTGATTAGGCTAGACTTGGCTGGCCGGCATGTTTCCTGGATCCCCCTTTCTTCATCTCCCCAACATTGGCTTCTTATGTGGGTGCTGTGGGATGGAACTCACGTGGCCCCGCTTGGGACCCCGGGAGTGTCTCGCTTCCATGGAGTCTTGGGCAGGGGTCGTAGGCTTGAGCTTCAGGTTTTCCACTTACTCGGCTTTGTGCCTAGGCTCGCCTCGCCTCTGGGCCTCAGATAGCCCCGGGGCGAAATGACAGCGTGAGGCAGAGACAGTGCCCGGGAAGCGCTGGGGCGGAAGCCTTGCAGTTGGTTCCCCGACACACCGCCTGGGCAGAGCCGCTTCTTTGGGGAAGAGCTAAGTGTCGTTCTGCGATGTGTCTTCCTCAGATCCCTCAGGGGACTTGCTCTGTGTCACGTGTTGGATGCTGGACTCTCGTCCAGTGACTGCCCGCCCTTCATGGAGCCCTCGGCTAAGCCTTGACTTCAGGGGATGGAGAGGCTGTGAGTGCACATCCCGGGCTGGCCGGGAAAGGGGCAGCCCCCCCCCCCATGCCGCACGGTATGCAGAGCTACAAGACTCTCCAGGGACAAGGGCAGATTTGGGCCACCATCGCACTGCTCCTCATTCGCTTCTTTCTACGGCCGTGATTTTCCCTCCCTCAGACAACATCTGCGTCTTAACGATGCCTCTCTTCCAGTTTTCTGGGGTGCTCCCACTGCTGAAATTTGAGGGAGTCTCCAGGAGTCCTGCAGCTGCTGGCAAAGAGGACAGAGGGAAGCCAGCCGCCAGCCTCGGTCGCCAGCCCCAAGTCGGGGCCTTTCTCAGAAAAGGAGCCCGGCGTCCAGAGCGCTCCAAGCCGACGGCTGGGAGACATCAGAGAATCGGAGCATCTGGCCTCTCTTAGCGCCACTCCCCACATGGGCCACGTGGCGTGGATGGCAGCACATGCAAGGGCGAAGCATGTGAGCATCCTATGCCACGGGCCTCATTTAAAAACATGCGATTGCAAGTCAATGTCAGCAGAATGTTCTGACCCACTCCCCTTGCTGTCCTCCCAGCCCCAATCCTGTCGCTGCGCTGCATCCCCGACCCCTATAACTCTGCTGTAGGAAGGTACTACGGGCCAACTGGAGGCCGATGCCCCCCATGGAGTGTGGGACCCGAACATATTTGTCTCACTTTGTACTTGTTTACTTGTCCTCCCTATGAAACACCGGATGTGCTAGACATAGACTGTTTGACCCGATTGTGTACGTGACTATAACCACAACCAGTCAGCTCCAAATTAGGAAATAATGTTCCGGGAGCCCCCCTAAACTGAAGAGCAGCCTTTACAGTAACATTTGGTCCTTGCGTAATCAACCACCTCACCAACTTTATCAAGGACAGCCTTGTATGATAGTTATAAAGATTATGAACCAAGCAGGTGGAACTGTCCAATTAGAAGCCAGCCACTAGCTGCTCGGGAAATTCCAAAGACCATAAGTAATGTAGGAGGTATTAGAAACTGCTGGTGGTCGAAGCTGACCAGTCTCCACTCACCAACACAATTTTTGCTTCAATTTGCCCAATCATGTATCTGCTAGATTAGAACCCCTTCTCCTAGAAGTAGCCACTATAAAAAAAACCTTGCTGTGAACAAAGACTCGGGGCTCTCGTTCCGGATCTGCTGTGTCAGTGATGGCGAGAGCCCGGGTTCAAGTTAAATGAAAGGCCCTCGTGTGATTGCATTGGTGTCAGCTCCAAGGTAGTCTCTTGGAATTCAGAAATCTGGGCACAACAGGACACTGGATCTGGGGCAGAAATCCTGGTACCATAGGATCTCTAAATAACATCCTTGTGATCTCTTCATACCTATAGACTTAACTCTGCTTTCCAAGAGTAACAATTTTTTGTTAGATATCTTGAATATTTTCCCACCTTTTCTAGTATCATAAGAAACACGGTAGCTCTCTTTGCGTACTCAACTTTGCCTAGTTCTTGCCTAATTCTCTTGGGATAAAGTCTTGAAATAGTTACTGGGTCAGATGCACCCGCATCAGAATGGTCCCTTCCACATGCTAACCCATTGCCTCTGAGAAAGACAGGCTGGTTGGGCCTGGGGAGATGGCTCAGGGATTAAGCTTTTGCCTCACAAGCAGAAGGTCCTGAGTTTGGATCCCAGGTCACATGTAAAAATGTCGGGCGGAAACAGCTGCACTCTAAACTTCCGGCCCTGATGAACGGAGTCTGGGAAATCCCAGAGCAGAAGCTCTGGTTCCTCTTCAAGTGGTAATGCCTCTTACCAACTTTCCCAGTGCCTTTGTCCTTTCGAGACAAAGACTTTAACCCCTGAAACATCTCCCTAACCCTCACCCTGCTATTTTAATTTTCTTTTACTGGTTTATTAAAAATTTCAACCAATTTAGATTACAGACGAAGTTTCCTGACTGGTGGGCATCTCACCCAAAACTGTCTGAGGGTCTGAGCAGAGGCGGTGGGCCTTGCAGGCAGGAAAGGGCTTGGGGAAACAGAAGCGGGGACCCAGCATTGGGCTTTCTCAGAGGTCTGCTCTCTCTGAAGGTCAGATAATCAGTTCAGTTCCATCCTGGTGGTTTGGGGCCATAGCATGAGTGACTCCATTTTGTCTGATTTGGAGTTTGCACAGAAGCTCAGTTCAAACCACGGGTCCCTTGTACATTTCACTTAACACACAGGAGGCAGGACAGGTTCCTTTGTGCTTTTGATCACCACCTCTTTCCTTCTGTGGATTACCTACTCATAATCTCTTCCCAAGAACCTGCACATCCACCTGGAAGTTCTTGTTCCTCTTCAAAGGCGTTGACCATGTTCATTTTTTTCTTTCATTATTATGACAAAATATCCGATATAAGGTCTTAAGGGAGGAATTATTTATCTGGCTCATGGTTTCCGAGGTTTGGGGCAGGGTCCTTGTTCCACTGAGTCTGGCTCTGGGCAAGACAGAACATTGTGGCAGCAGAAGCGTGTGTCCCAGGCTGCTCACCTCATGGCTGACAGAAAGCAGACACACAGGAAGGGACGCCAACCATCCTGGCAGAAATGAAGACAGTCTAAGAAGAGCAAAGGGATGTGCCCTTCCCTTCGGCTGCTGGTTACTGAGGTCACAGACCCCAAGGATTTGGAGTCGTCCCAGGAATCCCATGCTGGAAGAAAGGAGAGGATGAAGCCTGGGTTGACTTGTCTCCAGGATGAGATTGACATACGTCTGACAGCTTGTCAGACGACCTTGGGCTGACATATGATGGCTGCCTCGCCCTCAACCAACCATGTTGTTTGACAAGGAGAAAACTGCTTCAAGGAAGGCATTTTCTGGAAACAGGATATGGTTTATCTGGAATAAATATGGGGAATGTGGGGGTTCTGGGGCCTAAAGCCTGCTCTCTGGAGAATGACACATTAGCATCCAAAATGGGCAGTTATAAGTGACTTCTCCCTTTGTCTGCATAGATAATGGCAGGCAGTGCATTCCTGCTTTTTGTGAGTTGACTTTGCCTCCTATCCATTCTTACATTTCTTTTGTTCTTCTCAGAACTGGCTGGGTTATCACCTCCCCCTGCAGTTCATTCTCTATGCATTTGAGATATATTATGCACGGACCAGGTAACTCTGCTTTGAAGCATTCATTGTCGCTTCCTTTTAGCAACTAAGTGTCATGTCTGCTTTTAACTCTACCTGCAGACATCACGTCTGGTCCCACACAACAAGGAGATGCCACTCTTGCCTTTTCTTTGTTAGCCAGAATGGATATACTCTGATTCTGAAGAGATTGGAGAATAATCTCAAAAGTCCAAAAACATAGGTGGGTAAAATTCCCTCAAATATGACTCTTGCTGAACTAATTCAGAAATTCAATAAATATGAGATTATACCATCTGTTCACAAGAATCAGGACACAACTATTTCTCATAAAGTACATAAGTTTTTAGAAAATAGAAAGAAAATGAATCCTAATATAGTTCTACCATGATGACCAAATATAGGCCAGCTTATATGATAGCAGCTAGAATTTGATATCCTCCAAAAGGAAAAATTAATGTACAGCATGCGCCCCTCCAACAGATTCACCTTTACCATTTACAGAAATATATAATAGGTGTGGCACATGTAGAGTTAGTTGTAATGACAAACATGTTCCTTATTGAAATCTAAGTGAGCTCAACCTCCTAGGTGTATTTTAACTAAATCACAAGAACAGTCTTTATTAAAACAATGACAGCAGTGTGGACCTAGATTCTGCGGCTATGTGGTGGAGCATTGTAAAGTAGATAGATTTGGAGATACTGGGGGAATGGATGGAGCCCTGTTAATATGTAATGGACCATAATAGGTCCTATTTATGCCTTTACCCTTAAACAATGGGTTAGGTACTTGAAAATTGTTTATATAACATGTGGTTCCTACTGAGCACATAGAAGACTGGGAGGACACATGTCTCTTTGTTTTCCTGTTTGTGGGCGTAGCAACAGATTCTTTGCCCTCTAGCCTAGATTTTCTAATATAAGCTCTACTGTAAGCGTCAATAAAAAGTTCAGATTCACTCAGCCTGGCGTTGCGTGTCTGCTGTTCTCCATCTCCACTGACTCCTTGTCTACCTATCAGGATCCTGGATCCAGGCTGCGGCCAGACCGTGGCAATGGATGGGACACACTTTGACCAGGACTGCTGAGCTCTGCACACTTTGACCAGGACTGCTGAGCTCTGCACACTTTGACCAGGACTGCTGAGCTCTGCACACCTTGACCAGGACTCCTGAGTTCCACACTCCCCTTTTCTTCTATTTAAACCTAAACTTCATGGACCCTAAAGATAGACTTGGGGGGGGGGTCACTGGACCCCTTTAATGGAGCCTTTCCCTAGTGCAACCAGATCAAATAATGGTAGATCGGGGCCAGTGCCTGAACCTAGCTTGTTGGAGCTGCCAGGGATTTGGGTCCTAAAATCTCTCTGGTAACAGTCTGGCTGGGAAGTTCTACTATTCATGGAAGCTAGACCCAACCAGGATTCCAGAAACACCACAAACCACATTCTATGATGAAAGCAAGAACCCTAAACAGAGCGATTCAAAACTAGGCAGAGCAGCACGGGGACTGCTTATGCAGCTATGCAGAGACTCCTTCTGGATCAGAATTGAGACTTTCTGTGCCTGAAGCCCGGGTCGGAGTGAGGCATTCCCTCTGGGCCGGGGACACGACGGTGGTGGCCCACGGTCTGTCGCAGAGCACAGGGCTGAACGCAGCTAGCTCTGAGCCGGGCTGATGGGTGGCATATTGCTGGGTAGTGCTGCTGGGCACCGTGGGCCAGGAGATGGTAGAGGCTCCTGCTCGCCAGCAGAGCCCGACAGGGCTGAGGATGACCTCAGGAGACTGCCAGGGGCAAAGCAGAGCTGGCCCGGGCAAGAGAGAACCGGAGAAGGCCGTCGATCGCTGTAGATGTGATGCACTTGACTTTTCTGGAATGGCCAAGAACATGTGGGGCCCAGACCACCAAGGTTACCAAACGCCACCTCGCAGTGGTGCAGAAGAGTTGGTGAAAGCTCTGGCAGACCCGACCCCAGCGGCCCCTCCCTTCTGACACTCCACGCTCCCGCGCACACTCCTTGCCGTAACTCAAGCATGATGCGCTGACTTCGGGTTGGTCATCTGGGTACAAGGAAGACCCTGTCCTGCAATGAAGCTACAGGGGCACGGTCTGCACAGCAGGGGTGCAGGGCAGCGGGGCCCAGAAATCCTGGGCTTCGATGCAGCTGCCTAAAGGGTCCTGTTCTCCCAGGGTGGAAGGTATCCACTCACCCCGGAAGCAGGGGGGCAGCCTAGTAAATCAAGTTTGAGGAGCCGCAGGGAATTAACACAGTGGGGCTTCTAAGCGCCCCTTCCCAGCCCATGGGCCAGTCTCAGACTTGTGGACTCGGGATGGCTGTAAGGAATGCCAGACCTGGGCTTCTCTGCCCTGGAGGGTCCTCAGGCCGCGGCGACACCGCCCTGCCCAGCACAGACACCTCTTTCTTATTCTCCTGCAGACTTTGGTTGGGGGGACCTGTGAGCCTATTTTGGAGGGGCCACAGGGTTCAGCTAGTCAAGGCGAAGGGACCCAAGCCAGGCCGCTGGGAAGCTTTCTTCCTACATCGGGGAGTCTGGGCAGTGCACCCACATTCTCGGGCCCTGAGCCTTTTCTTCATGTTGCAAGCCATCTTCCCAGCATGCTCTTCGTCACTTCTATCAGTCAGAGGCTCTGCTGATGTGGCTGAGGAAGCCAGGCAAGCTGCGGGCACCTGGGGCCTGGGCAGCGAGCTGCATACTGTGACTCCCTGTCACCCTCCTTGCCATTCCTGCCTGTGCAGAAGTCATTTGACAACGGAGAACTGAGCCTTTAGGCATACTATGAAGAGTAATTCATTCAAGGCAAGGCTCTGAGCAATCCTGCAGGAAATCGTCTAACTGAAGACCCAGTCCACAGTGGGTGGGGCCATTCCTGGGCAGGTGGACTAGATGGGCACAGAACTAGCTGGCACGTCGGTAGACTGGCGAGCAAGAAGGTGCTTGGGTCCCTGCTCCTCACTCTCTTCCTGTGGGTGAGACGTGGCCAGTTCTTTGGCCCCTGCCAGTCACGCAATTCCTGGATCTATCGGCTCCACGGAACTGAGTCACGGAGGCCCAAGGGACGTGTCGCGGCTCGAAATGTGACTTGTGCCCACAGGCTCACGTGCACCTTTAGGAGGTGGAGCCTTGCAGGAGGAGGGCAGTCACAGGGGCGGGCCTTGAGGTGATGAGTCCCACCCTACTTCCGGGAGAGGTCTGCTCTTGCATTGGCATTTCGCAACCCCAGGCCTGCTTGATGGATGTGACTCAGGCCGCCTCCAGCTTCTGCCGCCAGCCACGCCTTTGCTGCTGTAATGGACTGTGTCTCCCTCTGGAACTGTAAGCTGAATAAATCTCCTTTTTCCCTTTCAGTTCTCCTGAGTTTCAGTGTTGTCTCATAGCAACAGAAGAGAGCAACTACTACAGGGTATGTATGGGGGGCTCAGCCTTGAGGAACCACTCACTGGTGCCCTCAAAAGCCAGAGTGACCCATTTTACAGCTGAGGAAACTGAGGCGAGAAGGACACAGTGACGCCAGAGCACGGAGGGAGAGAGGACTGTGCTGGGTTCGAAGCCAGCCTGCCTGCTGTCCTCACCCGGCCAAGGCCCCTCGACGGTTCCTCTCTAAGCAAAGCATGAGTCTCCTACCCTGCCGCTCTGTCCTGCACTCCTGCTGGCTCCGTGTGGCCAGCCAGGCTCTGGGCAGGGCTGCTGCGGGCGACAGAGGGGACAGCTCACGCTGACACTCTCAGCCACAGCCAGGACCCCAGTGCTGGCCCAGAGGGTCAATGAGGAGCCTCCTGGGGGTGACTATGGTTCAGCCAACGCAAAGACCACCCGGCCAACCCTCCAGGACAGTGTCCCATCCAAGGGCCATGTGGCAGGGGTGAGGGGTGGAGGCCAGACAACCGTGCCCCCCCCACGTTTGCCTCCCACATTGACGAAGCCACACACTCCCTTCCCAACCGGAGAGAAATTACAGACCTTTCACGACTGCATGGTTGTGAACACTGTTTCTAAAAATAGAGCCGGGCTCCCGTTTATAGCTCCTATTACACGTCTCGGGGGCGCCCCTCGCTGTTTCACAAGCAGCCTGAGAGAAGACAGAGACCAGGGGGTACAGCACGGGAGGGAGGGTGGAGAAAACATGCTTCACAGATGCTCCAGGATCCTGAGGGGGTCCTGAGACACGTGAGGATGGAGACACCTGATGGTCCCCGGGGACCAGGTGCGACATCCCATGGGACTTTCCCTTCCTGATTGTGCCCAGCCGTGCTCAGCCTGATGGAGCCTCCTGGAGCCAGCGACAGGGGTTCACAGACAGGACAGAGATGGCGGGAGTGACAGGTGCACTACGGATGCTCTAGGGGTCATTGCAGGGGCTTCGAAGGTGCCAGGGAGGTGGGAGGGAGGGACCCCCAGGTCGCGTTCTGCTGAGGAGGAGGAAGAGTGGAGCTGGCCCGGTTCGGGGGCTTCAGAGCCACCTGGTACCCGCACGGCAGACTTCATACTCCATGGGGGCTTCTCTCTGCCCCGCAGAGCATGCAGGGATCCCCAGGGAGCCTCGGACTCTGACACCCACTTCTTCGAGGTCTCCCACTCCTGTGCAAAGGCAGGGATTTCCTGGCGAGGTGAGTGACAGCTGTCTGTGATGACCCAGAGCTCGGGTGTCTCGGGGCCTGGGTCTTGGCGCTCCTGTCAAGCTGTCCTTTGGGGCCTGTTCTGGCTACTGCACAGAACGGTGTAAAACTCGGCTATCTGTTCGATCCAGAAGGGGGGCCGCTCTCCCATCCTCTCACCCCTCCCAGAGCAGAGCTACGGGGTTCTTTCCCCTTCTGGACTTCTGACAGCACCGGATACACTTTGCATTGAGACATCGATCACCTGTATCCCTCCCTCTAGGAGTCCTGGATGTCTCTGTAAGAGACTGCAAATACCTTAGCTTCCAAGGGTCTCGACTTCTAGTGGGGAGGGGCCCACAACACTTGAACCTTCTAAAGCCATGGTTGGACGGATGGTGGAGGGAATTTTCCCTCAATCTGAGCTGGCAGATCCTTAGCAAGCTAAGACACTCATCCTGTAAGGGGAAAGCTGCAGACAGGGGGGTCTCAATTCCAGCCCTCAGCCTGGGAAACCCTGCCAGAGACACGTTACACCAAAGCAGCTCACCTTTACATAAGTCTGGGAGGCAACTCAACAGCCCAAAACGCCCTTTCTTCCTGGAGAAATTACAATTAGGCAGATTTTGATTACACATGAAATTCTAAACTGCTCCGGAAGCCTTTGCCCGCTTTTTAATATATAAGCAAATGAGACTGCGTGCACCTGGCAGCGGAGCTGGGAGAAGCCCCAGAATCTTAACGGGGTCCAGCCCAGAAAGGTGGAAGCTGAGGCAGGCGATTGGGATTCGGATGGTGTCCTGCGGCAGCTTCAGTTGGAAGCCGTTGACCTTGGAGACTCTGGGGCAAGAAGCACCCAGCCCAGAGGGCATCTCTCTAGAGGGGCTTGGTTTTCACCAAAAAAAAAGAACTGCTCTCAAGACTGGAGATATAGCTCAGGAGGGAGAGTTGCCTAAGCCCGTGCCAAGCCCTGGGGTCTATCTCCCACACAGCTTTAACTGAGCGTGGGGTGCCTGCCCTGAGCGTGGGGTGCAAGTTCAAGGTCATCCTCAGCTGCTTACAGACCTACCAGTCAACTGAGCTGCGCACGAAACCTTGTCTAAAATAAAATAATCAAAATGCTGCTCTGGGTATCCAGTGAAAGACTCGGGTAGGGGTTACCCAAAGACCTGGAGCATGCCCACTTTTCCCCACCAGCATCCACCTCCACAAGGGCTCAAGCAAATGGATAACTTGCAGTTATTCTTCCAGACCACCCTGACACCAGAAGGCTTCGTCCCCAGTGCCAGAGGGCAGATTCTCAAGCACACTGCTCTGGCTATTCCTGTGGGAGGGCAGACACACACATCACAGAGGACCGGGGACGGGGACGTCCAGCAGCCACCCCCAAAGTCATAGTGGTCTCTCAGGAGACCAAGGTCCCCAACTCCCAGCTTAGGTGATCAATGGAACATTTCGTGGTCTGCACGGCACGCTCTTCTCCTTGTCTACCGGCTCTCACAAGCCTGGAGGCCGGCTAGGAGGCCCGCTTTGGAGATGAGGAGACCCCAACGTATAATAGACACATTTTACTTTATTTCTTTGATTTATTATTATTATTAATTATTATCATTATTATTTCACCGTGACTTCGGACACTCCCTCTGCCCTGGCACATCATAATGAATCTCTCCCCGGCGTTACCACTGGTCTTCATTGGATGATTTATGTTCTGAGGGCATATTTTAATGTTTACAAGACCGGCTGATTTAAACTCTCCAGGATTCAGCTCCAAACATCAAAAACAGTGTTTTCCTAACATCGGAGGAGGGGGATGGAAGGGATCAACTTACATTCGACAGGGTTTTTTGGTGTATATGTGTGTGTGCGCTTTTTTTCTTCAGCCAAGCATAGAAAGTTGAAGGAATCTCTTAACATATTGATTGCTTTGAGCACTATTTTAAATTAGCTTTCCGTTCCCCTCCATATGCTTTTCCATTAAATTTAAATAAATTAAAGTTCACTTCTCCGGAAGAGACAAGCTAGGACATCCTTGAGATCTGGGATGAATTTATCAGGCCTGTCTGCACTGTCAGAAATGCATGGGGGACACACACCAGCGGGCAGGGAGCCCCCCCCCAGCACTTTATGGGGACGGATGCCACCACCTCCCTACCCTGACCCAGAGGACTCGGGTTCTGCCTGTCAGCTGTTGAGGTGGCATGGCCTCCGAGGACCCAGGCTCCCATCGGCGCTCCGTGTCCCCGATGCACAAGGTCCCTTGCCGCCCCTTCCCTGCCTGCAGCCCAGATGCAGGCACACCTGGAGCCACAGTCAAAAGAGGGACAGAGGAGGACGCACCCAACCTGACTCCAACAAGTTTCATGAGGTCGGCACCTTTCACAAGACCAGACAGAGAGCTGGTCTGCCTGGGCAGCCCTTGGAGGGCTCACCTGAGCTGTCTATCCAAGCTCGCACTGCCCGGTGCAGACCTGTCACAGGGGGAGCATGGGAGAGCTTGCCAATGGGCCTCCTATCAGGCCGGCAGGAGACAAGGCCACTGCACCCTGGCATCTTGCGGACCGTGAGCAGAATGGCCTGCCAGCCCCCTCAGATGCCCTGGAACATGGACGCCACCTCTGGGTGACTTGCGTTCAGCAGTCCCGGGATTAAGAACTGGAACTAAGTCGGCCGTTCAGATTGGCATATCTAAAGTCCTATAGGATGGGCAAGGAGGAGGGATGATGAAGCCCTGGCAGACTGCCCGGCGGCCACCCTGACCTGGTGGCCCGCGTAGACGGGACAGACTGAGGCCTACTTAGCCCCTCCCCCGAGCCAATTCTCCTTCCCCAGATGCCCCAGCAGCACAGCCGGACTGCAGAGAGACCAGAGTCTGGCTAGGAACCAAAAGCCCTTCTGAAGAACCCAAGCTCTTCCTTCTGGACCCTTCTGGACGAGGGGGGTTGTGTAGAATGAAGAGGGAACCGGGTACCAAGGCTTCAGGGGTGGGCTCCAAAGCTCTGAGGCTGAGCAGCCGGCGCTCAGAGGGGCCTGGGGAAGGGCGGAGGATCCCGGTCAGCGGTCAGCAAGGAGAAGTAGAGGCGCAGGAAGCAGAGGCTTACAGAGCAGAACCCGCAGCCAAGGTGACCCACGGAAACCCCACTCCCCCCAGAGCTCCTAAGAGGAATGAATGGATAGAAAGATCCGGGGAAACACAAGGTCCCCTGTTAGACCAGGACACAGATGCCCGCACTGTTGAGATTGCGGCTTCCCGGCCAGTCTTAGGCGCTTTCCACCAGGAGGGAATTTTTCTTTCTTTCTTTTTTTTTCCTTCCCAGACCAGCCCAAAATAGTACTTGAGTTCATCTGGCGATCTAGCCATACCCAGTATACATGGGTTGCTAAATATGTAGGTTACATTCGTAATGTTTCATTCTTTGGATTCCTAGCTAATAGGAGGCTCGCGTGTTTGCAAGATGAAAGATGATTCCCGTTTCTTCCAGCTCTCACGGCTTCAGTCCTGTGAGACTGAAGATACTATACGCATTCCAGGACCCCCCCTCCCCAGTCTGTGGGCTTCATGCATGGTCCTCTGTGGTTGAGATGGAGGGAGGGAAAGATGAGAGAGGGAGAGAGAGAGAGGTTGATAAAAGATTCCCCCAAATTACTGAAATCTTAGCCCGGACCTAGCAACTAATATTAACTTTCATTTCCTCTCTGTAGTCAGATGACTAGAGACTCCTCGGAGTAGACGCGTCACCATGCAGCCGCCATCTTTTCTTCCTTTCGGACATTTAGGTCCTTTCCTTTTCTCCATTACTGTCATAGTTAAGCACAGGTGTCAACTTGACTCTTGAGGGTTTGAGCTCTGGGCACAGTTGTGGAGAGTTGATGGTTGAGTTAAGCCCAGAGCAAACCTGAAGGAGATTGTCTAGCTGCTGGGGAAGACCCAGCCCATGGTGGGTGGGATTAGGCCCTGGATAAATCACAGAGAGCTGGTTGAGAGAGTGGGCATCCTTCTGTATACTTGGCCAGACATGCTGGTCTGGCAAGTAAGGATTGTCCATCTCTCAGCCGTTATGGTGGCCAGTTCCCTCGGCCCTGGTGTTGGTGCGTGCTCTCCCATCAAGCTGGACTATGAACTGTAACCGGACTGTCGTAAGAAAGTAAACTCCTTGCTCCCTTAAGCTGTGTGATGGTCATTTATCAGCAACCATGCAGGCAGACTGCAACAGAATTTGGTACCCAGGAAGTGGGGTGTTGCTGATAAATCTATTTGGATTTTGTGTCTTTTGAACGGTTTCGCTGGACAAAGTTGAAAATGCTTGAGAATTTTCACTTTGTGGATTTACAAATACCGTTCTTCAGCATTTAGTGGGCCAGTTGCTGAGAGACATTGTTTGGGCCCAGTTTGTGATGAGGGAAACGAGGACTTTGGAAAAACTGAATATAAGGACGATGGACTGGTTTGCTTGACAGAGGAGAGCTGTGTTGGCAACCTTGGAGGTTTGGATGTGCAAAGGGCAGGCAGCAGAATATCAGCTGCTGTTGGACAAATGAGTATCAGTGAAGGAAAACCTAGTGACTTGCACTGAGACAGTGGATGACGTGGAAACCACCGTACGGCAAGTTCGTGGTTTGGAAGCTCAGATTCCTTCAGGGGGCGAAAGCCCAAGTTAAAGCAGTTTCTTGTCCTTTGCAAGTTTGGTTGCCTAGAAGAGAGGCTTTTCCAGCGTCAGCGCGTTGAAGTTGGTGCTCCAGTGGACTAAGCTGCGTTTCAACCTCACTTCGGAATCAGGCAGCGTCCCTCAGGTGATACTGGTTTTCGTGTACTACTGAAGGGTTTGTGGAGAGCAGCAAAAGCTTGGCACCAAGTGGCAGGCGTAGAGTTCCTGCAAGAGATGGTGAAGCTTAAAGCTGCAGAGGAGAACCCAGAGTTGTGTTTGAAATGCCAGAACTGTGGGACTGCTGCTGAGGACAACTGCGAGTGGAGATTCAGCCTGGTTCAGAGGAACTCTGCTCTTACAACTTCGAGCTGCAAACAGGGACTGGGATTGCCTAGAATCTTTGAGCCTCCTTGACTACGTGATGAGCAACAGAAGATGGACATTGAAGTACAGGATGTGGTAATTTGCTGGACTTTGATTTTAATTTAAATGTTTCTTATTGTAGATCCTTCTGTTTTAATGTTTTATTTGTTTTAAGGTTAAGAAACTTTGAACTTTTAAAATATTGGAACTGAAGTTTTAATGAGAGAACATTTTAAATTTGTCCATGGAATGTATTTATATTTTAACATCTGTGGGGACAAGGAAAGGTTACAGTTTAAAAGTGCTATTGTTTTTGTGTCAAGTTGACAAGGGGTGGAGTGTCATAGTTAAGCACAGGTGTCAACTTGACTCTTGAGGGTTTGAGCTCTGGGCACAGTTGTGGAGAGTTGATGGTTGAGTTAAGCCCAGAGCAAACCTGAAGGAGATTGTCTAGCTGCTGGGGAAGACCCAGCCCATGGTGGGTGGGATTAGGCCCTGGATAAATCACAGAGAGCTGGTTGAGAGAGTGGGCATCCTTCTGTATACTTGGCCAGACATGCTGGTCTGGCAAGTAAGGATTGTCCATCTCTCAGCCGTTATGGTGGCCAGTTCCCTCGGCCCTGGTGTTGGTGTGTGTTCTCCCGTCAAGCTGGACTATGAACTGTAACCGGACTGTCGTAAGAAAGTAAACTCCTTGCTCCCTTAAGCTGTGTGATGGTCATTTATCAGCAACCATGCAGGCGGACTGCAACAATTACGCTGCCTCAAGCGCGCTGTAAAGATGAGCGGCCTCTTTGAGCCTGTGAATTTTGCCTGCACATGATTGTGTCCTTGGGGCAGAGTTTCCAGGAAGAGAAGGTGGGTTGGCTTCATCACGTGTTACTGCAACAACTAAGCAACTGGGGGCGGGGGGTAGAGAAAAGGGTCCCATTGGCCCGCAGTTCCAGCTCACATGCCATCGGGCAGGCGCAGCAGCAGGAGCTGGAGAGAACTGGTCGCAGCCTGTTGCAGCCTGTCAGGGTATTGCCATAAACTCACAACGAAAACACTTAGGAAATAATGTGACTCCCAGCTACGGTTCTTAGTCCTTAGGATGAACTCTCAGGAGAGGTCAAGTCAAACCACCATACCAGAACTGCCGACACCATATCCGCAGGACGCTGAGAGAAGGGCAAACCTCACTTGCCAGACATAAGTGGGCCAACCTGTGCTGAAGAGTGCCAAGTACTGATCCAGCTTCCCTCATCCTATCACCTGCTCAGGGAGGGGCCCCGCCCATCCTGGGCTGGGTCTTGCCACTTCCATCAATCAATCTCCTGCAGGCATGCTCAGGGGCTCACCTGGACAACTAACTCTTCACAAGCATGCCCGGAGTTCAGCCTCGATTGTCAGGTTGGCACCTGTGTATCTAACTAGCAGGCGTCACATCCACAGTCGAGAGCAGAAGGCAGCGCGTGCTCGCTGGCGCGCACTTCTCTTGCTCACCCAGCTCTGCGTCCCCGGCCTGGGGATGGTCCCACCGGCAACAGGCTGGGTCTTCTCGCAGGCGTGCCCGGAGGCCCGCCTTGATCTAGAAGGTTCTCAGTGGGCCCTCGACCTGTCCCTAGGCTTCCGGTCGATGACAACACTGAGCATCACCAACATCCAGGCGATATTTAGATTGGATAAATGTCATGGTCTTGCTTCCCGTGTTGCCACCGCCGCCACTGCCATCGTCATCTCTTCCTGTTCCTTCTTCTTTCCTCCTCCTTCTCCTCCTCTTCCTCTTCCTCTTCCTCATTTTCTTCCTTCTCCTTTTTACTTTCCTACCCCCATTTTCATATTTTTTTTAATTTTTTCCTATCTTTACAAGCACCTTGAGTACTTATCCCTGCCTTCCTCCTCCCCCCCTCCTTCCCATCCCCTCTCCGCCCTTCATCAATCCCTCCCATTCCCTCACACCCTCCTGCCTGTCGGCTTCTATGGGCTCCAGAAGCTTCTCTGCTCTTGTGGGGGTTCAGGCCTCTGTGGCATACCAAGTGGCCCCTCCTCAGGCCGCCCCACTGATAGGGACATTTCCCTTCTCTCATTCAGCCCTGATCCCCAAGGTTTCCACTGCATGTAATTCTCTCTCCTGAGATTCTTGCTGGTCTGTGGGGCATGTTGGGATGTCAGTCATTCTGCAGGTCTGGGAAGGACAAGTCTCACTGCAGTGAGTTCCTGGATGCGGGAGTCCTGCCTTGAATGGAATGTCTTGTCCAACGGTGGACCTTCCCATCTTTAGACTTTCACAATCTCACTGCCCCTCTCCTGCCAGCGTTTCCTTTGCTTCCATCTTAATTTTGCTTTCCAAATATCTTGTCCCTGCTGATAAAGCTTGAGACCCAAGGTCAAATGGTTCCAGGGCAAAAGTGACCCATTCAGACAGAACAAGAAGGCATCTCCAGCTTCATCTCTAGCTGCAAGCAATCTTCTCCCCTCCGTGACCTCTACAGTTCTTTGTTATCCTCGGGGTCTTGGTGCTCTAAAAAGTCGAAACTCTCGGGGCTGGAGAGATGGCTCAGGGATAAGCCCCTGTCTTGCAAGCAGAGGGATCTCATCCCTGACCCTAGGTAAAAACGCAGAGCAGAAATAACAGTGGCGGGGACCTCTGACCCTGGAAAGTAGAGCATGGAAAATTCTAGAACAACGCACAAAGGAGGTAGAACAATCCAGGATAGTTCACAGTCATCCTTGAGCCGCTACATGCATACAGTGTCCTCGACACGCGCGCACGCACGCGCACACACACACACACACTACACCAAAAATGCTGAAACTTGTTGGATATTATTTGTCAGTCATATTTTTAAGGCCATGTTGCTTTCTGTTATGGTATAAATATTCTCCCAATGAGCCCACTCTTAGATAAATTTTTTCTGTAAATTATTCCAGAGACTGAAGACCTTCCACATTGAATGCAGCCAATCTTGATCTTTGCTGTTGCTTTCAGGACGTGCGAGATAAATAATTCCCTACAAATCTGACAGATATCCTCTTTCCCATCCCCTATTTTATATAAAATTCACTTTTCCTTATTTAATATTGTGTATGTGTGCAGTGTGTGTGTGTGTGTGGGTGTGGGTGTGTGTATGTGTGCGTGTGTGTGTGTGTGTATCACAGGGCACTGTGTGTGCTTATGAAGGACCAAGGGTGACTTCAGGAATCATCCTGGATTGCTCCTACTTCCTTTTTTGCTTTGCTCTGGGATTTCCCAGACTCTGCCTTCCAGATTCAGAAGCATAGGCCGCTGCCATTTCCTCCTAGCATTTTTATATGGGATCTAGAATTTGAACTCAGGTCCTTCTGCTCAAGAGGCAGAACCTTGACCCCTGAGCCATCTCTCTAGCTCCTTATTTAATATTTTAATCCACCTGGAGTTTACTGTGTATGTAATGTTAAGAAGATTCAACATAATCATTTATTTGGCATGTTTATTCTGTTATCCAACAATTTTGTGTGTGTGCCTGAGTGTGTAGGTATGTGAAGAAGTGTAGGGAGGTGTGTACATTTGTGGGGGGGTGAGAGCATTTGAGTGTATGTGCCTGTGGAGACCCAAGGGTGACTTTGGGAATAATCCTGGATTACGCTATCTGCTTGTTGTTTTGCTCTGGGGTTTCCCTGGCTCTGCCTTCCAGAGCTGGAAATTCGGGCCACTGCCATTTTGCCCCAAGTTTTCACGAGGGATCTGGGGATCCGAACTCAAGTCCTTTTGCTTGGGAAGCAGAGCTTTGAACCCTGAAGCCCGCGCTCCAGCCTCCTACGTAATTTGTGGACACTTCTTCCTTCTGCTTCTCTGGCGCGTGGACGCGTGCTGATCCTCCCGCCCGCCTGTCCCGGGATCCTGGACTGTCCCTTCCTGGACTGTCTGGGAGGAAGCCGCCCTCAGGTTTCCACAGCTTCGCCTGACGACATTCTTTCAGGCTCCCAGCCTCCGCCATCATTTTCTCTCCCTGCCCCTCCTCCCTCTCTCCGACTCTTCCCTCTAAGAACATTCTTTGAAATTCTTGCCAAGTCCTTTCCCTTTTTTCTCAGGAGGCTTCAAAGCATATTGACTTTTAAAACATCTTCTGGGCATTTTGATTGGTGCTCGATTTAATCTATGCATTACCTCGAGGGCAGATAGGCCACATTCAATACGCGCTCACGCCAACAGAACAGAATGCATCCCAGCTCCGGCTAATAAACTTTTTAAGACCAGCCTGAGTGACTCGGGGTGCAGAGTCAGGCTCTGGTCCCACCACCACCTCTGTCCCACCCCTTCCTGACCATGAAGACGCAGAGCGAGGGAAGAGTCCGGAGCAGCAGCGAGTCCCGACTCTCTCACACACGTGCTGCGCACACGCTGCTTCTTTCCTTTTCTAGAACCCTGGTGCTTGTCATCTTCCCTGTTTTGGATGAGCTCTGGCCACCTGCCAGGCCACGTCCTCCCCCGAGTGCTATCTACTCCACAAGCACTGCAGTCTGCACGGATCTGTCCAGCTTAGCTTGAGGGCTGAACATTTCGTCCCAGCCATGACTGTGGAGGTAGGAAAGCGGTGGCTGCTCTCAGAAGGGATGGTGGGACCCCAAACTGCCCAGCTTCCCATCTTCTAAGATGGCCACTCACTCGTGCACCATTGCGATGCCAGCCACCCGAGGCCTTCACCAGAGCACAGCTGGTCCATGCCCTGGAAGACCAAGAATTGTGAGCTCAAGTAACCTCCCTTCTTTGTAAAGCCACCCGGCCTCGGCATTGCATGACAGTAGCAGCATCTGACTCCTAAAGACTCAGAAGCTGACATCGCTCTGAATGGTTGATGTCCACACGTGTGACCCGTGTGTGGCCTGGTGCGTGACTCCTCGGCCCCTTTGCCTCTGAGGTCTCGACTCTCAGTCAACCTCAGACACCTACGTTCATCTCAGACACAAAGCCAGATCGCCTCCATGACCAGGAGCGCACGCCCCCTCCCAGATATTCAGCGTGCTGGCGTATGTGACCCTTACTGCAAGTGCTCTGTGTGCCCGTTAAAAGCCCCAGACCTGGGGGCTGGAGAGGTGGCTCAAGGGTTAAGCCTCTGCCTTGCAGGTGGAAGGTCCTGAGTTCGGATCCTAGACCCCACGTATAGACACCGGGCGGAAGCGGGGGCGGCCTGCGTTTCTGGTCCTGGTAGGGCGGAGCCTGTGAATCCCGGGGCAGAGTAAACAAGGAGGAGGTGGAGGCGTCCATGGTGATTCCCAAATTCGTCCGTGGTTCTACACACACACACACACACACACACACACACACACACAAAATTGAATAAATAATAATAATAATAATAAAGCCCCAGGCCTGCTGCCACCTCACCCTGCCACCATCCAGGTGCCCTTCTCGCCGCCCTCCTGACGCAGGTCACATGGCCCCAGCACAGCCTGCCCGATGCTGTCTCCCCACAGCAGCAGCCCCTTGTCTCTCCCCGTCTGCACGTGCTGGGGGGAGGCCCCGGGGTCAGAGCACTTGGGACCAAGTCGTGCCTCACGGTACATTGTACTGAAGTTGCAGCCTTCGGTGTGGTTAGACTTGGAGCAGGGACTTGAAGAGATAAACCAGGTTCAGTGAGAGCCAAGAGCAGACAGAAGAGAATGAACATCTGCTGATCGGATCTGACGCAGCCCAACATGGCCGACTACAAGCCGGAGCGTCGTCACGAGGAGCTGGATTGGCTGGTTTCTGGACTTGACCCTCTGACCTCCGGAACCAAAGATTTCAGTTGTTTAAGCCTCCTGGCCTATGGCATTTTGTTATAGAGTCCAATCGGACCACATATTCCATAGGGGAAAAAAGTTACAAAGATACTTTATGACTGAATTGGTATAGAGACAAGTATGTTAACTTTATACATTATATATTCTCTGGGCAGTGGGAATGGTCAGGCTCACAAACATAAAGACCTGAGTTCAGAACCCCAGATCCCACATAAAAATGCCAGGTGGATATGGGGGAAGGGGAGCTGTAATTCCAGCCCTGGAAGACAGAGCCTGGGAAACCCCAGAGCCAAGCATAAGGAGGAAGAGCAATCCAGGATGATTCCTGATGTCGCCCTTGAGCCTCCACGGGCGCGCACACAAGTACCCTCTGGTGTAAACACACATATACGCACGTGCGTGCATGTGAAATAAATAAGTAGACATTTTCCTCTTGAATCTGAAAGCTCATTTACCTGCGACGCTCATTGGCCCTAAGGCTCCCGTGTATCCAGGCTGTGTACTTGTCAAGACAGGTGGTGAGATTCACACCCAAGCCTCAGCTAAGAAGGCACGCGGGCTGTAGACAGCCCTCTGCTAGGGACTGAAGGGGCTCAGTGGGTGACTGTCCCAGCCTCCTCGCCCCCTGGGTGGGACCACGCTCAAGCGCATGCTAGGCTCTCTCACGCCCCCCAGTGAGCCCGACCTCCAGCCACCTCGTGACAGGCGACTGTGAGCAACTTTCGGCTGCTTCGCTCACTTCCTCCTCATCTTTGCATCATCAGTCATCCGCACTCAAGCTCTTGTGCTCATCTCTGCTTTGGAGGCGAATCCACGTAACATTCAGTCGCCCCCTCGCAGCTGCTGCGTTCGTCAGCCTCCTCTCCGGTAGAGACCTCCGCCAGCGTCTCTGTCCCCTCTGCAGACTCGATTCCCTGAGGAGGCCACCGCGCACGCACACTCTGCGCGGGCTGCTCTCCCTCCCTGCTCACTTCTGCTCTCGTCCGCCCAGTGCCACGTCTCCTCAGGGTCCCCCGGGGTGGCTGGAGCTGGTTTATTCCAGTTTTAGAGGATGTTGTCATCATGCAATTTCATTACATATTGTTTAAGCTCATGAAATATTCACGTGGAGAGAACGCCGCTGCTTCCAGAACACTCAGTTGCGTACTTGGGGAGGACTGGGAAAGACACACATCGTTGCAAATGCCATGGGTCACATCCACGCAGGCTGCCATCTGTAAGCACTGGAGGGAACGGCAAAAGCCTGTGGAATATGAGCCACGTAACTTCCCAATCCCTCTGCAGGACCCTTCCCACTGACGGTGGAGCCGGAAGAGGAAGGGGGAAGGTTATCTTAGGAAGAGGGGCGAGTCCTCGCCTGCTATTAGCTCCTCAACCCATCACCCCTCCTTGAGGTTTGGGTCAAAGAAGGTCACATCTACAGTGGAGCATCCATTGCCTTTGCTCTCTGCTGACTCTACAGTGAGGGTCCATCACCTCTGCTCTCTCTGTTGACCCTCTGCAACAGACTACATGTGCTCCACACAAGCTTCCTCAGCTCTGCCTCCTGCAGTGCCAACATCCGCCTGGCACAGCCGTGGGCACACCGTGCATGCTGCTTGAAGCACCAGCTGGTCAGCCAGCAAGGAGACTCCCTCAGGCTCAGGACGCTTGGGCCCCTCTCACCTTGGGTTTCAATTCAGAGGCTGGCATTTTCCTGGACTTGCCAAGGTCCTGTTCCCACACCGAACTGGGGTGGAGGGGGTGTCTCTGGAAGCCAGGAGAGAGGAGAGCAGGGGGTGGGTAAGTTACAGGGAAGACACGTCCCCAACTCTCCCAAGGTCCTTACGTGTCTTCAGCCCCTGGAGGAAGGTGGGAGGGCTGCCGGTGAACATGGCCGCCGATTGCTGGAGAGGCGCAGGTCAGGGGACCTCAGGCCCAAGCCAGGACGCCGAGAAGGAGCTAGAAGGAGGACCTGGCTGTGGAAGGCCAGCTGCAGAGACGGCGACGACTAGGATTCATGGATGCTGAGCAAAGCCGGGCAGAGACGGTCCTGCCTCTGCAACCTGACAGCTGGGGACATCACCCCACTGCAGCAGGCCGGAAGCGCCTACCTGTGTGGAGTTAGCGCAATCCTCCCCCTCGGTAGAAGGAGGTCCTCAGGCCTCTCCTGCCACCTGTGGCTCTGCCCCTGGGGGGCGTCATGCATTCAGCTCGCCGGCTTCTCTGACTTCCCAGGAGAAGCTGAGCCCCACGAGGACAAAGACCATCTCGCTAAGGACGGAATGTGGCATCCAAGTTGATGTCACCACCGCTCTGAGAATGAGGGCACAGCCTGGCACCCAGTGGGCAGAGGGGCATAGGGGAGCCTGCTCCTCCAAAGGAATGACATTCAGAGGTGATGGGGCCACAAGGTGGGGCTCCCCTAAACAGGATCGGTGCTTTTATAAAAGGGAGCACGAGGAGAACCACTTTTCCTGCTTGTGAAGATAAGAGCCCTCTTTCACAAGAACTCAACCACCACGACACCTGACTTTGGCCTCCCCGCCTCCAGAACTGGGAGAAACGGATTCTGTTGTTTATAAGCCCACATCTGTGGCCCTTTGTTCTGCCAGTGTGATGGACTGAGATACCATGCTGCCTGTCAGACTTGCCCAGAGTCCTGGTGCCAGCATGATGGTTGGCAGAACCATAGGGCACATGACAGTCAAAAACACATGTACTGCCAGAGTCTGGGGATAGCATGGGATGGCCCCACTGCACACACTTAGCACTAGAGAAAACTGACTTACTTTCTCTTTCACCCCTTTAGTGATCCATCTGGAAGCCTCGATTCTTTGGCTAAACACATAGCATGTTCGGTAACCACCTTGCCTGAGGTATTTTGAGGTTTTTCCCAATTTTACCATAAAAATTAAAAATTCATCTCATGAAAAATAAAAGGCAAGTGTAACTAACAAGAAACTTTGGGCCTGTCATGACGCACTGATGAGGAGCAGCCTCCTGCAGAATGCTCCCACGGAGTGCTCCCAGAGCCCCCAGAGTGCTCCCACAGTGTTCTCATAGAGTGCTCCTGAAGCCCCCACAGAGTCCTCCTGCAGAGTACTTTCAGCTCTGTGGGAGAAAGAGAACCTGCCCGCTAAAGCATTGTACCTGACACTAGATATGCTTATTTCTGGTCCTCCCCAGGGAACTGGCCCAGGTGGGACTTGGCTTTTCGTCTTGCCAGAAGGGGTGCTTTCAAGCCAATGTGCCTGAGGAGCGGTTGCTAATCCCCATGTGCACTCCAGGTCGCCTCTGTGGCCACCAGTTACTAAATGGCTGGACTGACTTCAGGGGGTTGGGAAATCACACCTGTCTGGCTGTTCTTGTCGCCTCTTAACATCTGGAAATAAAAGACTAAACTATCATAGACCTTGCAGGATACTGAGTATCTCTGCGGTTTATGACTCCAGATCAGGGCAGGAGCATCACCGTGCACTAAACTCACAGTACCGATGGTCCTGCAGCCACAGACAGCTTCCTCTCATCATCTCACTACCCCGGTCAAGTTGGCAAAGGAAATTATCAACCAGGTCTTCATTCTGGGCTTGCCTTTGACTTCCAATAGGCATTCTCAGATGCAGCAAGCACAGGGCCCGAATGTTCTGGAATGGCACCTCCTCACCTGTGTCTGACAGTCCATGAAACTGATGGTCCCTCACCCAGGACCACAGAGCAAGACATTTGGAGCATTCACACGCCCTGGGGGTGCTGGCTGGAGGAACGTGGTCCACCCATTTCAGCCTGCGAGCTGGACCCTGGATCCAAGAGCCAGAAACCTGCTGGCTCGAGTACAAGTCCAAGTGATGTTTGAAGTGACATGTTGGGATAGTTTGTTACGCAGCATATTATGACAGTATCTGACTGATACATCCTTAAGCTCCTATGAAGTAAACACGTGCATTCAGATGCCATGCAGTGCCTGCACACAACATTCACTCTCCAAACGCACACACATCAACACACACACTGTCTGTCCATCACAGAGCCAAACTCCTGAACTGTTCATCTTTTTGCCCACCACAACTCCCTTGCCCACCCAGTCCCCCACACACATGGGATGTGGCGAGCTCATCTCACTCAGAACTCAGCGTGTCCCCAGGATAGCCCATGGTCTTCTCCCCAGGACAGTCAGAGCCACTGTCTGGGAAGCCAATGGCGCCTTCCTCCTCCATCGCAGACTGCAGAGGCTCAGCGCTCCATACCTTTAATCTCGTCAAGTCGTTATCACATCCCTTTTGCCAAGAAAGTGTTGCTTTTGAAGCCTGGCAACTTGCTATTTTTTCCCTCTCTACCCCAGTTGCTGAGCGCCTGTCAGACTTGTGACATCCTATTCTCCCAGGGGGAAAAATTACAGCTGGGATGTATGCAAACGAATTCGGGGACACGCATCTTTCATGTCCTTGCTGCTGGCGGTCCCTCTGATGGTCTTGCTTCTCCTGCTGTCAGCAACACTGCTCCAAGACGAGCTGGAGACTGATGTGTGCTTTCATCCGGAGGAATGGGGTGCCCCTCCCCTCAGATGGCAAACTGCAAAGGAAATAAACCCGGCTGGGAACACCCGGCCCCTCCCTCACCTCAGACCCAGTGAGGACCGGGGATCTCCCTGCAAGATGCTTCCTGAGCCCACAGCTCAGGCACCAGAAGCAGGGGCCTGAGAAAGCCCACTAGCCTTACAGCCGTGCCTCCGTCCTGCCTCCCTCCTGCTAAGAAGGATTCCACTCTGCGTGCACTGTGGACTTGCCCTGGTCCTCTCTAGAAGCCGAGGCACACGGGAGGAAACAGACCCTAACCGTGTATGCGGCAAGGGCTGTCATCCTGCATCCTGCGCAGCATCTCAAGAGAGCGAGAGCAGATGGGCGTGCACCCTTATCCCAGGACTGCGTGCTTTGGGGGAGGGGGAGCATCTCTGTGGCAGATAATCTTTAGCTTGAGTCTCCCGGGAGAGTAAAGAGTTCCAGTGGAAGGGGGTGGGGGTGACAGGTGAAAATAGTGTGGGCGATGTGAGAATCGGTGTTTAGAGACCTGCAAGGGCTTCTGGGAGGCCTGAGCCAGGGTGATGGGGGGAGGGTGGGGCAGGAAACGGTGAGTGGTGCTCAGGAGGTGAATTCCTAAGGTACCGGCAGAGTCAGATTCCGACTACCAGGTTTGGATGTTTGCAACAACAGGAAGTCCCGGCAAGGTGAAAGGAAGGGAGAAGCAGAGGCAGTCTTCTTTTCTCGCTGGGTCCCCTGGAGAGGAGGGGGCAAGCAGCACCCAGGAAGAACTGCCCAGGGCAGGACCCTGTAAGGAAGCCTCACCCACAAGAAGCAGATGGGGCCACGTCTCTCCATGCCTGCCTGTCACAGTTTGCTCAACCCTGCTCATGCGCCAGACATCTGTGAAGGCCCGCGGGTGCCGCTGCTTGCCGAAGGACTGACCAGCCTAGCTGTCTCTTCTCTCCTTCATTAGCATGACGTCCCAGGCTCCATGATTTGAATCCCTGTGGATCTGTCTCTCTTCCTCTCGAAGCCAGACTTCCCTCCGCACGCTTGTCCCGCAGGCCCTAGAGGGTTGCCCTGCGCAGGGGTGGTCAGGCTGAGGCCCCGGGACTGAGTGGGGCCCGGGCAGGGCAAGGCGACAGCACGTGGTCAGCTCAGGGCTGGGGAAGAGCTTGGAGGAGTCAGCGATGGGAGTGGACACATGGACAGCAGAGCTCCAGGAAGGATGAGAGCACCCAAGACGGGTCGCTGCTTCCCTCCTCCCCATGAGGCTTAGATCACCACGGGGTATGTGGAGACCTACGGAGCATGTGCAGGTGCCCCCCACACCCCCACCGCACCGCTAGGCTTGCACTTCGTGGCTCCAGCTCGGCCTGAGCCCAGGGACAGCACTTGGGTCTGGAGCAGGACAGAGCGACCTGAGAAACCCCCGGCACCCCCACCCTGAGCTCCAGCAGGGCAGGAAACCCCGGGAAAGGGGTGCATGTACCCCACTGGATAGAATCGAGTGCCCACCAGCCCGAGAGGGCCACAGAAAGACAGTCTCCCCAGAAGAAAGGCCACTGAGCCCTGAGTCCCTTCAGGGATGGACAGCAGAGGACAGTGGTCCTGGACAGGGGCTAGGAACGAGGGTGATTTCACAGGACTGTAGCAGGCACTGCGGACCCCCCAACCTCCATGTGCAGACCTCCTTCCTGGGATCTCCACCATCTACCGTGCAGTGGAGCCAGAGACTGATCCCCAGTGACCCCAAGGCCAGCCCTGCACCAGCAATTCTTAGCTACCTGCCTGGCGTCCAGACCCCACTGAGACAGGGATTCTCCTGGCACAAGACCAACAATGCTCGGTCTCAGTTTTTCAGTCTAAGCAATGGGGATGAGGGGCCAGATAAATAGCTCAGCGAGTCAGGCGCCTGCCTGCAAACCTGGAGATCTAAATTCAATCCCCAGAAGCCCACGTGGAGGAAGGAAAGCACTGACTCCTGAAGGTGCTCCCTAGCTTCCATCAGTGTGCTATGACATGCATAATCATCTCTATTTCTCTCTCATAAATGCAAGGAATTTTTTTTAAAAAATGGGCATAAAATGTGGCAAGTCCCCGTGGAAGGGGTTTGCTTCTGACCCTTTACGCTTCTTCCTTGGCTCCCCCTCCCTGTGACCTGGACCCCAGCCTTTCTCTATTGAGCTTCACCCTACACCCCTTCTGATTCTCCCACCAGACTCATGACCCTTAGAATCTACTCATTTCAGGGTTGTGGAGTATTGGGCTCGACGGTATAATTATTTTTAAAATAAAAACAAACCACAAACCGGGGGCTGCAGCCATATCTGCACCCTGCTCCTCATTTCCTGAAAAGCTTTCGTTACTGCTCTAAAAATAGATGCTTTCATGCACCCTCGTTAAAGTGCCAGGGAAGGGGGGCCTGGTCTCAGACCCCCTTTCCTCTCAAGCACACGGTTCCCCTGTCCGCCACTGCAAAGGCATCAGGAAGAGCTCAGTCCTTGCAAGCGTGAGCCGAGCAGTGGCTGGGGGCACCGCAGCCTGGGGCTGACGTGCAGCCGGGTGGGACCTGCCCGGCATTCATTTGCAGCCGTCGCTTTGGATTTTGTCCTAAGTTCATTTGCATTGGTGCCTCTCGTGGGAGCCCCGAGAAGTAGAGAGACCCCTGTTCACCAACCCCCCACGGACACCGAAGCTACTCCCCATTAGTCTTCACGGCTGGGGGCCCACGGGAAGCTGTATCCCCACCACTCTGTGGTTTCTGGTTCCACCCCAGACGGGGCTCTGTCTTCTCATCAGGATTCATGGACGTGTCCCAGGCCCAGCCCTGTGTCCTGGAGAGCTCACCCCTCTAACAGGGGTCTCAGGACGGGAGGATGTTGGTGAGAGCATCTCCCCAAGGTGATTCAGGGGGCGTGGCTCACTCTTCCTTGACTGCAGCTGAAAACTCTGGCAACATGTGACGCCCCGCACGCCATCCCGCCCACAGTCGCCTGTCCATCAGGCTGCCAGGTCCTGCGCTGTCCTCTGCCTGGCGTGTCAGCCCTGGGGACGCCTCAGCGAGTCCTTCCCCGGCTGCCTGCTCGCCTTTGCTGCTTATTTTCCAGACGCTTCCAATGTTCTTTGGTTCCCACGCTGCTCCTAAGGACAAGGGCGACGTGTCTCCAGCACCCCTTCCTGCGTTCCCAGGCCCCACTTCAGGCCGACACGCGCCTCTCTCTGCCACAGTGCCATCGCTGTCCTGCGAACACCTGCCGTGAGCCAGGTGCAGCCGGGGCCCTTCACACAACTCTTTCTAACCTTCCCAGCATCCCCTGAGACAGATGTATTCATATCCCCATTCTGCAGACTGGGAAACTGAGGCCTAGGAAGGTGACGTCATTCCAAAGCTACTAACAGGGCTGCGACGGGCTGCAGATGTGTCTGACCACAAGCCGGCCACTCTGCACTGCCACCGGCGAGACAGCCTGACCAGCAAGGTCGTCCTGCGCGGACACCCGGACCCCGGCAGGTGAGTGAGGCAGTCTGTGCTCGTAAGGTGGTAGCAGACAGGCCTCCCCTCCCCCGGCACTCCTGCCAGTCAGCAGATGGGGTGCGCTCAGTGCCACCCGTGGGCTCCAAACCCCCAGGACCCAGAGCTGTCACGCCGTCAGAGCACAGCGCCCGCCCTGCAGCGAGCCTGGCGTCGTCCCCTCGCACGAAGGGCGGCTCGGGCTCGGTCTGTGGCAGCTGAGGGCGGAACGACCCAGACCCGTCCTCACGTGACCTGCGCCAGGCTGCTCTTCGCCCCAGAAGCTTCGATCTCAGGTGCTGGATTTCCACTTGCCTCCGTGAGCTGGGATTCCCTGGGAGTGGGACGCCCGCATCTGCCCGGGGCTAGAGGGCACAGGGTGGGTGAGGATGGGGGATAGGTGAGGGCGCGGTGTGGGCGAGGGAGGGGTGGGCGAGGGCAGGGAAGCCGTCTCTGTGCCAGGCTGCTAGACTGCAGGGCACAGCGGAGCTCAGTGCTGACAGCTGAGCGAGGTCTCAGACACACACACTCACGGGGTGATTCTGCCTGCTCCAGAGCTACCCACTGCCTTAGACCTAATCCTCCACCTGCTATGCCCACCCATGCCCCATGGCGACGTGAGCACCTACTGTGTGCTCTGCAGTTCAGAACGGTGAAGGAAGCAGCGCAGTGCCAGGCAGGTCCTGAGAGCCACCGCCTACCAGTAGTGCGCTGGGCTGCAGGTCGAAGACAAACCCAGCTGTCATGGTTTGAACCGAGCTGTCCCCCAAGGCTCATGCGTTTGCATCTTTAGCTGAAGTTAATGCTTGAAAGGGTCACAGCATCTTTAGGTGAGGAGCTGTGCTGGTGGAAGGCACGTGACAGGGAGTAAGTAGGCCTTTAGGTGGGTGGCCCCACCCCGCCTCCACTGCTACTTGCTCTCTCTCCCCCTCCCCCCTCCTCCCTCTCTCTCTCTCTCTCTTTCTCTTTCTTTCTCTCTCTCTCTCTTTCTGTGTTTCCATGATGACAGCTGTGACCTAAGCCACCTCCAGCTTCTGCCGCCTGCCACGACTCTTCTGCCGTAAAGCACTGTTTCTCCTCCACAACCGTTAAGCCAAATAAATCTTTCTGCTTGGGTGTTTGAGGTTGTCTCGCAGCAACAGAAAAAGTAATTTCAATACCAACCAATACTGGCTTTACAAGGGCACATGAGGGGCTGGAGAGACGGCTCAGGGGTTAAGACTCTGTCTCCCAAGCAGAAGGTCCTGAGTTTGGATCCTAGGTTCCACGTTTTTAAAAAAAAAAAAAAAAAACACAAGTTTGTAAAAATACCAGCAGAAACCACAGCAGCCTGCACTTCGGGCCCTGGGGGGTGGAGCCTGGGAAATCCCAGAGCGAAGTAGAAGCAATCCAGGATGAGTCCCAAAGTCACCTTTGGTCCTCCACTGAGACACATGTGCCCTCTGATACACACACACAAATAAAATAATTAATTAATTAAGTCCCCACAAGTGTGGAGGTTGCCAGAGGCATGCGGGCAGAGGGCTGCAGTGTCACGGCCCCGAGCCACGGAGGGCGCTCGGATGCTAAGCTGGGCACGTCCCTTGTGTCCGTAGTTGCTTGTCTCGTCGCCGTGCTGGGCTTGCCTCTCCTCATACTCAGTCTGCGATGCCAGTCCTGAGGGATGGTGCTGCCCACGTTTAGACTGAGCCTCCCACCGCAACAAAGCTAGATGACCACCTGGTCTCTCGGTGACTCTAGGTCCCGTCTTGTTGGCAATCAGTGTCATTATCCTGCTCTGGGAACACGGGGATGCTCCCTGTGGCCCTGGTGCCGGATGCTCACTGTCAGGCGCACCAGTGAGGCCCAGCCAAAGGGGCGACTGCTACAGAGCAGAAAAACTCACTCGCGTCCCTCTTGGAGGACAGTTCCCACTGCTGGTCCCAAGTCCCTGCCCATTGGTCAAGCCACACGGCTCCCCGTGGTCATGCCACACATAGTTCTGCCATCAGCCTCCTCCCATCTGTTCCCTGCTCCACAGGGGAGGGACACAGCCCTATGTGCTCGGGTCTCCTGCTGAAAGGGCGTCCCCCACCCCGAGCTCCGGGGAGGCAGATGTGGAATCCCACCTGTCCGCATGCCCAGTGCTCAACAATAAGAGACCCTCAACGCCAGAGAGGCAACAGGGACAAGCTCGCCATGCTGGGGGGTTGAGCATGATTTTACCAGGGGAATATCTTTTCTTCCTATAAAAAGACCTAACCTGTAACACGTGGTCACTATTGAAGTATTAAAATAAGGAATGCTAAATAAACAGAACCCCCGATTGCACCTGAATCATAGCTATAGTCTTCACTCTCACACGCACATAGAGACTGTGTAGAATAAACCTGAGATCTTCTGTAAGTCATTTGCTATTAGGACTTTACTTAAAACACCGTGATGTGCCCAGAACCGAGATGGGGCCGAGTTAACAGGAAGCGGGAAATCTCCCCCGCCTAGAGAAGAGCAAGGCTCCTCCAACACATCTGGTGACATTTGTGCTGTGGGAGTCCGAAGTAGAATGGCTAGAATTTCATAAGACTAGTCAGATTCATGGCCCCTGCTAGCAGACGCCTGTTCCCATCTTACCAATCCACCAAGAATAGGGTCCATCAGATGACCAGCCCACCAAGAGATCCAGAACCCCAGACAGAGGGAATCTACCGCAGCCTGGGGCCAGTCCAGGAAAGTACTGCCTGGATTTCTGTTTATATAAACCATTTGAGTCATTTAAATCAGCAGTACACTGTCATATCAAAGAAAGAGAGAGAAAGAAACTGAGGTAAGAAAGACTGGAAAGAGTATACAATACTCACATTATATAGTCCAGCTCACCAACCTATTTCAATGTACAGATGGTTAAGCTTTTACCTGGCCCCCTGAGGGGCTTTCTTTCCTCGTCTACAGCCCTTGCTGGACCCTCCTTTCCGTCTTGATCATAGAGCCAATGGCTACCAAGACTCCAGCGCCCCACGCCAGCATGCTGAGGACTCGCAAGATAACCTGGGAAGGTGTCTCATCTTGCTCCTGAGACCCGCGGGAACTGAAGGGTAGAGACGGAGGCTTGAGTTGATTATCCAGCTTGTCCAAAATCACCGCAGCTGGGAGTGAGCTTTGGTTCGAGGCCCAATCGCTTCCAGCCCGCCATACCTGGGCTTTTGTTTGCGGTGACTGCAGACTCTGTGCAGTGGGGAGCTAGGCTCTCAGACGCTTCTTAGGGACTGACGCTGCCAACCCTGTATCAATTCCAGTCCATCCAGGAGCAAGGGACACCATCTCCCCTTGGGTCCTTCACTGACATTCAGGCTGGCTGAGTGAACAACACAGGTGTAAGGTAAGTCTGTACTCCACGCGCTCTCATCTCAGCCTTGGCTGCTAACACACTGCTCTCTTTTTTAAGTCAATTTATTTAGTGTGTGTGCGGGCGTGCATGTGTGTGTTGGGTGTGTGTGTGTGTGTGTGTGTGTATCAGAGGGCACATGTATCCCTGTGGAGGACCAAGGGTGACTTCGGGAATCATCCTGGATTGTGTCTATCTCCTTTATGCTTTACTCTGGGGTTTCCCAGGCTCCGCCCACCGAGGCCAGAAGTGCAGGCCGCTGCCATATCCATCTAGCAGTTTCATGTGGGACCCAGGATCAGAACCCAGGCCCTTCTGCTTGCGAGGTAGAATCTTAATCCCTAAGCCATCTCTCCAGCCCCCACATTGTTCTGTGTATCTCTACTTTAGCCCAGCCTAGAACCTTCTAAAGATCAGGCCCCACTGTGCACTGCCAGCAGATCACCACCCACCTGTCTGCAGGTAAAAGAGCAGGCAGCCACAGGACATCTCCATCCCTCCCAAGTCAGGAGACCTTTTTCATTCCAACAAGCCCACCATGGAACCCAATCCCAGGTCCCCAGGGCAATAACTTGGCTTGTTTCTCCTTGCCCAGCCCCCAATTTCGGGGGCCTTGCTCTCCCACCTAGAGCCCTGTCCCCATAACCCTTGGGGAACCAAGGTCAGACAGGGCTGAAGAGCCAGGGCTTAGAGTGAGTGGCATGTGGACCCCCACCCTACCAAGCCTTGGCTGGGAGAACTTGGGCAAGTTACCTGACCTCCCCAAGTCGAGTTTGCTTTCCTGACCCCTCGAGGCTGCTATGATGGATAAATGAAATAACACGTGACACGACTTTGGCCCACGGCAGAAACCCAACACGACGAGTTCCTGTTTCCTTTAATATGTGTGTCACAGACACGCGAAAGAGGACTGAGCCAAGCTCTCCAGCGCCCGGTACGTTCCTGGCTTGGGTAGACACAGCAACCAAGCGCTTCCTCTCTAACCCCATGACCTCCTCTTTCATTTTAGCTTGTTTGAGGGGATGGGGGGGATCTGTTTGCTGCTGGCCAGTCTAAAGCTAGAGTTGGGGGTCGGAAATAAAGCAAGTCGGGACCAAGCTCATAGGCTCCCCCTGCCTGGAATTCTGTGCTTTGGGGCTCTGGGGGGTGTGGAGGCAGCTAGGCCCAAAGCATTTGATGTGACGGTCGCCAGCTGGTTTTCCATCTCCCCCTTTGAGGATCCCTCCAAATGTACCTCTCCCAGCCGCATGGTTTACTAGCAGAGCTGCATAGAGTCAGCGCTTGCTAAAAATAAAACCTGCACAGTAGAAGCTGTGAGAAAAGGAGCAATAGGTAAGAAGTCCAGGTCCTCCTTCCTGGCACGGTGGGGGGGGGCTGGGAGTCCCCCTCAAGCACCCTTATGGAAGACGCCCTGAGGACAACCGTGCTCTGAGGGGCACCCCAGGATCCGTGGCAACTGCTGTGTCCCAGGATTCATTTCCATCTCCCCCAGACAGCCTGACAAAGGGCCTTTCTGCTCTTCTGCTGGTCTCCACAGCATCCGACCATCGGCTGACGTCCAAATGGTCACTTGTCGCAGGCCGTCATCGTGTTTCAGTGTCCCGAGCGGCTGCCTCTGACGTGCTGTGCTGCTCAGGAGCACAAGTCGCTGCATGGACCCTGATGTGCGCGGAGCCGCGGGTGAGCTCCAGAGCTGTCCACTGTCCCATTCCACAGCTCACAGTGGGGCTCAGTGTGCATAACAGCCTAGGGGGCGGCTCAGCAAGGCTGCTGGCACACCGCGGGGTCTGACACGTCCATGTGGTATCATGTCTTACCACTCAGAATGCACCTCTTTCTCCTAGAAAATGAGGGTCCTAAAAGCCAAGCTGCGGGAAGCCTAGCACAGGGCTGACCCCGCCGTCTGCTTGCACGATAACCGCAAGATGTTCTTGCTGCAGTGTGGTGTCGAGCAATGCTTGGGTGGGAGGCGTGGCTCCTTGGGCACTCAGCACCTGTCCACCATCACGCACCCCAATACATAGGGTTCGTATTCTAGGGATCCGCATCTGGTGGTGGCGGAAACAGAGCCACCTCTGGACAGTGCCCAGGCAGAGACCCTTGTGATGCTATGAAATTACTAATGGAAACTGCTGCAGTTCACCTGCAGGATTGCTGATAAAATCAGGACAAAATGGCTTAAGAGAACAAGAGGTTCCTTCCCTCTTAGGACAGTCCAGTTACAGTTGCTTGCTCAGCTTGACAGGGCAGCCCACCCAACACCAAGGGTTGAGGGAACTAGCCACAGCCTATCTACACAACAGCTGAGAGAGGGACAATTCTCACTGGCCAGACAGAAGGATTCCTCAACCATTCACTTCATTTTATTCACCTGTTCAAGGCCTAGTCCCACCCACCACGGGCTGGGCCTTCCCCATCCACTAGACAATCTCCTGCCGGTTTGCGCTGGGCTTAACTCAACAAATCATCTGCAAATGTGCCCAGAACTCGAATCTTCAACCATCAAAGTGACACCTGTATCTAACTATGACAGGACTCCTCTCGTACCTGCAGGTGAAGACCCAAAGTAGTTCTCAGGGACGGGCCAGGGGACAGGCAGGGAGAAGGTCTGGGAAACTGCAGAGTGAAGTTGGAACGTGCAGAAGTCCACAGGAGCAGTTATGGCTTGAGGGATTCAAAGCAAGACAGGTGTGTCCCCATGCAGGGGGATGTGCTACTTGGAGAGCCAGGTGCAGAGCAGATAGCCCACGTCAAATCTCGGCTCCCTCAGTCCCCTACATCCCAGCTAGACCGTGGCCATCTGCTGGGGCTTCCACTGGGACTGTGAAAGAAATACAACAACAGGGCCCGTCACAGACCACCATGGCCAGGATTGAATGAGCAGGTTACATGCAAAAAGCCCTGCGTTCTGACCAGGTGTGCTAGTGGGGGGAGATCAGCACACACAGGGGGCAATAAAGCTGCCCAAAGCCCCTTCCTCTCTGAAGTCATCTCCTGCTGCAGCCCCAGCTGCCCTCACTGCATTCTAGTTCCCACCAGATCTCACCCATGAAGTCATGTCCATCCTTCAACCTCTAGACTAAGCAAGGAGATTCTAGAATCTACACGTTTTAACCTGTAGTGGCCAGGCCCCATTACAAGGCACAAATCACACCAAGGAATGGCTAGCAAGTATTAATATACCTCCTGTGACAGGCAACCCCTTGCCTTCTGGGGCAGTATATGGGAGGCATGGAAAGTTCTAGAAAGTTATCGCCCACCCTGTAGTTTTGTCCTTAGTCGACACCAGTCCGTCTCCGTGACTGTTCTGTGCTGAGTTCTCTGCTGGGCATTTATCCCCGGCAACACGGTGCTCACTGTCTAGTGGAGATGATCTAAGCCAAGCAAAGTGGATGCTTCAGACTGCGGGGACCCAGCAGGGAAGGCCGAGGCGGCAGAGCGCAGGCCACTGTTAGAGGATTAGAAATTCATTCCTCGAAGAACGACACGGAGAATTCTTAGAAGAACGAAGCAGAGAAAAAGACTCAGGAGGGAGGAGCCTGACATACCCAGGAACAGAGGATATTTCCATCCGAGCTGTAAGCTGAGTTGAGACGCGGGGGGCAGACCACAGCACCCCAGTAAGCATAGTGAGTTGTGAGCCCTGGGCAGGGGCCTGTGGGCCTGTGTGGCAGGTGGTAGAGAGAACGCTCCGTCATAGGCACAGGCGTCAACTTGATAGCTGAGGGCTTGAGCTCTCGGCACATTTGTGAATTAGTAGTTAAGCCCAGAGCAGGAAACCTGAAGGAGACTGTCTGGTTGATAGGGCAGACCCAGCCCATGGTGGGTGGGACTAGGCCCTGAACAGGTGAATAAAATGCAGAGAACTTATCTAAAATGTCAGCATCCTTCTGTACATTTGGCCAGTCATCCTGGTGTGGCTTAAAGTAAGGATTGTCCCTCTCTCAGCCATTATGGAACGGTGGTGTGGCCAGTTCCCTCTGCCCTGGTGTGGGTGTGTGCTCTCCTATCAAGCTGGACTATATAGACTGTAACCAGACTATCAGTAAGAAAGTAAACTTTTTGTTCCCTTAAGCCATTTGACTCTCATTTATCAGCAACCATGCAGGCAGACTGCAGCAGAATTTGATACCCAGGAAGTGGGGTGCTGCTGATAAATCTGGCCATGTGGATTTCAAATGTTTTTGTTGGAGAATTTTGGACTTTTTGTGGATTCAAAAACGTTTGAACAGAGTTTGGTGAGCCATTTGGAAAATAGAGATGCTGAGAGAGTCATGGATTGTTTTGGTCCAATTTGTGGTGAGGGGAACAAGGACTTTGGTAAAGCTGAATTGAAAGATGATGGACTGGTTTGCTTGCTAGAGGAGAGCTGTGTTCGCAGCCTTGAAGATTTGGATGAGGAAAGGGCAGGCAGCCAAATAGCTGCCGTTGTTGGAGAAATGAGCATCAGTGAAGGAAACCTAGTGACTTGCACTGGGACGGTGAAAACATGAAGGCCACCATATGGAGAGCTTGTGGTTTGAAAATGCAGATTCCTTCAGGGTCGAAAGCCCAAGTTAAAGACATTTTTTGCCCTTTGGAAATTTGGCTGCCGAAAAAGGCTTTTCCAGCAGCAGCGCACAACACTTGGTACAGCCGTGGCTCAAGTGGACCAAGCTACGTTTCAACTTTGCTTCAAAATCTGGCAGCGTCCCCCAGGTGGTACTGGTTTTAGTGGATGATTAGAGGGGTTCAAGGAGAACAGCACAAGCTTGGCACTAAGTGGCAGGTGTAGAGTTCCTATAAGGAAAGGCGAAGCTTACAGCTACAGAGGCGAACCCAGAGTGGTGTTTGAGATGCCAGAACTATAGGACTGCTCTGAGATTGACTTTGAGTGGAAATTCAGCCTGGTTCAAAGGAACTCTGCTTTTACAATTTTAAGCTGAAAACAGGGACTGGGAATGCCTAGAATCTTTGGCCACCTTGACTACGTGATGAGCAACAGAAGATGGACATTGAAGTACAGGATGTGGTAATTTGCTGGACTTCAGTCTTAACTTGATGTTTTCTTATTGTTACAATGATTTTATTTGGGATATTTAAAGAAAGACTTTCAGTTCCAACATTTTAATAACTGAAATTTTAATGAGAAGATATTTTAAATTTGTTCATGAAATGTATTTATTCATAGATAAATTTAATACATATGGGGACAAGGATTGAAGGTTACAGTTACAAAGTGATACGTTTTTGTGTCAGGTTGAAAAAGGGTGGAATGTCATAGTCAGGCACAGGTGTCAACTTGACAGTTGAGGGTTTGAAAGCTCTGGGCATATTTGTAGAGAATTAGTAATTAAGTCCAGAGCGAACCTAATAGAGATTGTCTAGTTGATGGGAAGGCCCAGCCCATGGTGGGTGGGACTAAGCCCTAAACAGGTGAATAAAATACAGAGAACTGGTAAAGGAGTCAGCATCCTTCTGTACATTTGGCCAGACATGCTGGTCTGGCAAGTGAGCATCGTCCCTCTCATAGAGGGACGTCCCATTACATAGAGATGATGTGGCCAGTTCCCTCGGCCCTGGTGTTGGTGTGAGCTCTCCTGTCAAGCTGGACTATAGACTGTAACTAGACTATCAGTAAGAAAATAAAACCCTTGTTCCCTTAAGCCATTTGATGGTCATTTATCGGCAACCATGCAGGCAGACTGCAGCACTCTCTTAGAGCACTGGGTACCAGATGCAGTTACTTTGGGGGACCCGTGGTGGCAGCTGGAGAGGATGCAGACAGTGGGCTTCGTTGGGGTCTTCTGCATGCACTAGGACAAGGCCCAGGGGAGGTGAGCAGTGTGACTCAGGCGAGGCACTAGTTAGAGGTGGAGGTGATGGAATCTGGTTGACTTATCTCACAGGGAGCAAGGCAAGCTGGGGCCCAGGTAAGACGTGGCCTGTGCCTGGAACCAGCTCTTGGCAAGTGGGCCCAGACAGGGACCGTGACGGTGTCTCGCCCATCTTCTGATACCAGCCTGGTCCCCTGGGCATCCCAGGATAGAGCCAGCAGTGTTAAGTGAGCGGAGTAAAGACACCTGTGAGCTGAATGGCAAAACTATTGAAACCCCGTGGGAAATAGCAGGCAGAGGCAGGTCCAATGATTGACAGGTCATTTGGGTGATACACAGAACACCAGACCAGTATCTCTTCCCCTAGGCCAGAAGTCCTCCAAAGTGAACCTTGGTTCTAGAGGGGGAGGGGAGAGATTTGCTATAATACTATTGTCTCTTCTTAATCTACATTTCCACACCTCTAAATGGACCCCAAGGTCCTGTCTGGGGTGAATAACCTGAAGGCAGAGAGAAGGGTGTCTGAATCCACAGTGGTGGTCTCTGCTAGGGACCACCAGCAGTTTCAAGATCAAGAAGGACTTTGAGGGGCGAGAGACCTGCGGCCATCTCCGGGCTCTGACTCAGTACCCAGAGTCCTCTGCACGGCCAGCATGATCTGTATGGCCCCTGGGAACCAGCACATAGCTCACCTAACGTTGCAGCCTCTGTCTACCCTTCCCCTTCCCTGCCTCCCCCCCACTCACACATTCAGGAAATGGACCATGATACATGTAATAGTACATTTTAATGGTCTGCTGCATCGAAGGCAGCATGAAGAGCCATTTCTGTGGTAGTCGTGGGTTAACTCCTTCTTTTCTGGTCTTTTCTAGAGGCTTCTAGCTAAATGAAGAGGGGAGGGGAGAAGGGTGCTAGGCTTGGGGAAGGCAGGACCTTCGTTGAGACGGGGGGGGGGGGGGGGGCGGTGTTGGGGCTTGTGCCGTCTACACTTCATCTCCTGGGATCTCGCTCTTCTACTGCTGGGAGCATGCAGAATGAACTGGCCCTTTGTTTGTATCCAATTCATTTCTTCACTTTGCCGGGTGACCCTTCCATGTCGTGACGCTATGTTGGTAAAACCTTTAGGCCCTGATTCATAGCACTCACTAATTACTATGGTGCAAATTCTCTCCTAAACTCTGCTGGAAGGTTGTCCTTACACCCCAGGCCCGGCGGGTTAACAACTCTTCATAGCATGGGAATCACTGACCATTGACATCAGGAGTTTTCTAAAGGGGTTTTCATAACTCTCATGAAATGAACAGCTCAGCGTGCATACACACACACGCAAAAACAAAAAGTTACAGTGGCAGAGGTCACAGTTAAATAGTAGATGAGTTTCAAATATTTATTATCTTTGTCTTTAATGTAGTTTTAAAAACCATAGCTATATGGTTTCGTGTTTAATGAGGACTGTGATAGTTAAGCCTGGGTGTCAACTTGACACACCCGGTATTAACTAAGCTGGGCTGAGACCACCTCTGGAAAGGATTAACTGAGACCACTTGAAAGGATTATACCCGCCCCAGATCCTATCAGAACCTCCAGAGCTCTCATAGGGTCCTCCCAGTACTGCATCATATAAAAAGGAGCCACCAAGGAGAACAGATGCCTTCTTGCAGCTGTGCTAAGAATCCCTCTTCCTTCCAGCCGCCCGGTTTCTTCGACCTTCTAGCCTTCGACTAGACTAAGACTCTAGGAGTTCTCCAGCCTTCAGCCATCACCCACTTGACTACCGAACTGAGCAGCTAGCTATTGGCAGCCATCGTTGGAACTACCTCGGCTACTGGCAGCCTTCGCTGGACTACCTCGGCTACTGGCAGCCTTCGCTGGACTACCTCGGCCATATCATTAGCCAACTCAATACATTTCCTATATATATTTTATATATATACATATTCATTCTGTGAATTCTGTGACTCTAGAGAACCCTAACTAATACAATGACCTCATCTCAAACACTGGTCTGTGGAAAGAATGAACTTTAGACTGTGTTAGTGGAAATGACCAGAAGATGCAGACAACCTGTCACTGAATATTTCAAGAAAATGCAATGGAAGGCATGCAGCAGGCATGCAAAGAGCATGCAGAGGGCATGCAGCAGGCTCCCTGCTCGCCCATGTTCATTGCAGCTCCACTCACAATAAGACATGGACTCAGAGTGGCTCACCATCAAGACATGGATGAAGCAAGAAGGCTCCGGGTGCACAATGGAGAGCCGTTTGGCCTCAGAAAATGAAATGCTGTCCTCTGCCAGCAGATGGAAAGAACTGGAAGGCATTATGGAGATGAAATAAGCCAGACACCAGTAGATAACCACCCCACGTTTTCTTTCATGTGTGGAAGCTGAAAAATGATCAACCCGGAAGTAGAATCGCGCTTACTAGAGCCTAGAAGGATGAAGGAGCAAGGGAAGGGTTTCCATTCTTGATTAATTCACATGTGTGTGTGGAATCGGCTCACCGAACCCCACCAATGACTCATACATATTAGTAAATAAAATGTAACTAATAAAACGAAGGCTTTGCTTAGCAGCCAACTTTCAAATTTCCCGAGAATGTCATGATCCACTGTCATGGGACAGCGCAGGCAGGTCCGCACACCGCCGTTCCCACAGCAGAAAGTCAGCGGCCATATGCCACCTTTACTCACCCGGGCACCAAGAAATGGCCATTGCACAGACTCCCTGAACCCAGCAGCTCAACTGGGGGTGGCGGCTAGCCCAGCTGAGAAGAACCCCCTCCTTGGTCTGGTCACTGACTGACGGTACTTCCTCTCTCATCACTCAGCCCCAGCAAGTGCCAGCCCTATGCGATGCTGTGACATCTCTGCAGGTTGAGCCCTGAGCTCCATGCCCAGGTCCTTCCCTCTGAAGTGTGCCAGGGGACCCATGATCCAAAACGTCCCATTTTACTCTTCCCAGGGAACGGGAGGCCCCGCCTATCACCTCTACCACCAGGCTCTCTTTTGGGGGACATGAGACGATACCTAAGGGATACCCTGCTTTAGGACGGGAAGAGTCTCTAGCTTGGAGGAGGTGAGATCCAAGATGGCGCCCAATGATTCGTCTCCCACCCGGGGTACAGTTAGACTAGGGGACGGTGAAAGAAACAGAAGAAGGCTTCTGAGACCAGGTCGCAGAGACCATGAAAGGCACAGGGCGAGCATTCTTCTACTCTTGGATTGTTGTCTCCAGGAGAAACCACCATGTCACAGGGAGGGGACCACCTGTTCACAACCAGCACTGCGCACCAGTGACTTGGGTGAGCGGCCCCGGAAGGGGATCTATCTGCCAGCAGCACCCACTCAGCACCACCTCTGGACAGAGGTCTTCTGGGGCAATGGAGATGAAAGAAACCAAAGCCCGTCCCTCCCTGTGCTCAGGATAACGTCCCCCCGGGGGCTGTGTCAGCTGGGAGTCAGTTTCGCTGCGTAGATCCTGCTACTGGTCTAAGGCCAACAGCCTAGCAAGAAGTCCTAAGTAAACAACTTGCAGAGTGGACAATCCAGATGCCTGTCCCACTCCACCACGTCAGCCACGCACACCTCTTCCTTGTGCTCTACCGTGGGTAAAAAGCAGACGTTACTAATGCCTCTTCGCTTATGCCCACTGGCCAGCACTTAAGTCACTCAGCCTGGTTTTGGTTAGCTTGTTTGCGCAGTGTTGGGAGTTGAACCCAGGACCTTGTACGGGCCAATCAAGCTCTCTACCGGAACTCTTCTTAGTTCTTTAATTCTGAGACTTGATCTCGCTGAGTGGCTGGGACTGGTCTTGAGCTAATTTGGCGGCCCAGACAACTTTGCACTTGCCCCAGAGTACCTGGCATCGCAGCTACCAGGCTTGACTCTGGGATTGAGAAGAAAGAGAGCAGAAACGGCTGTGCAGTCAGGGGGCTTCATCTCCAGGACCTGCAGGAGGCCTTGTGGCTACCCAGCCCAGAAGGAGCGGACCGGCCTCTTTGCTGCATGCAGCATATTGGCTAAGACATCCAGTGAGCTCTCCCCACCCACTTCATCTAAAGCGCAACCCACAGGGCTAGGGAGATGGCCCAGGGGCTAAAGTCTGCACCTCGCAAGCAAAAGAACCTGAGTTCAGATCCCTAGATCCCATGTAAACACACCAGGGAGGTGAAGCCCTGGAAGGCGGAGCCTGGGAAACCCCAGAGCAAAGCAATAAGGAGGCAGAGCGATCCAGGATGCTTCCCAATGTCACCCCCGGGCCTCTCCAGATGTACATGCTCAAGTGCCCTCTGATACACTGCCCACCACACACACACACACACACACACACACACACACACACACACGCACACACACACACGCACACATACACGCACACACACGCACACATACACGCACACGCACACACACACACAGATAAATAAACTAAAGCACACCCCCCTATTGTTCCCTAACTTAGCGTTCTTTTCAGTGGCTTCCATCTGCAGGATGTCTGCAGGAGTAAAGATTTCCATCTCCCTCGTTCTGCTTTGAATTCACAACCCCTGAAGATTTGCTGAGTGTGCAAGTGTCCGGCCAGCCATAGACACCCGGGCTTGTCACTGTGGTCAGCAACAAGTTCACACACGTGCTCCTGGTTAGAGGAAAAACACTGCTACAAGCGGGGCAGGCCTGCTGCCGAAGCCAAGACCAGCTCGGAGGTGTCACAAACCCTTGCTCAACGCTGTGCACAGAAACGCCAAGGCAGCCTCGTGCCTGCTTCAGCACAGACGCCGGGCTGGCTCCTAAGGAGCAGCACCATCTTGCCAACCACCTTTTCTTTTTAACATAAGCGAGGTAAAGAAGGAAAGGAACTGAGCAGGCGAGCATTTTCAGAATGCTTAGATGTTCCCCAGGGAGCCAGGGTCTGCGACACACATGCGCAGCCCCAGAGGAGACGCAAAAGCACAATCGATCATGTCAAGCTCTCAGGGAGCTGTTTTTGCCAAACCGGGTTAGACATTAAAGGGGGGAGCAAGGAATGATGTCCAAAGGGCTGCGAAGCACATTTGAATGGGAGGGACCTGACGGGACTCTGAGCAAAGCTGGGCGCAGGCCGGGTCCTCCAGCACCATCCACAGAAAACGGAAGGATGCTGGCGCAGACAGATTCAGGGAGAGTAAAGAAGAAAATACCGCAAGGAAGACGAACAGGAAAATGAATGACATTCATGAGAAATTCAAGAGCGCAAAATCTATGACACAAGATCCAATTCTATTGGTTATCAAATGGGCTGCTCTCACCTTCTGACTTGCATAATTAAAAAAAAAAACACAAATATGTGACACTGGTAAATTTGGCAAGATGGTCACCTGCCAATCTAGTTGTGCACACAGTAGTGGAATGCAAATCAGAGTAATTGTCTGGACAGCAGTTTGAAGCATTCGTGTGAGAACCTCAAAGGGACATGCAGGACGCGGTAGTCCTGCTTCCCACATTTACCCTGAGATGCTCGTTCATTCACTCACAATTCTTTGGGTGCCCATTCATTGTCATGCGCTGCGTTACAACCAAGTATTTGTGGGTGAATGAGAAAGATGTGTTTCCTGACCCTGTCGACTTTGCTGTAGAACAGAATGTGAGAACAGATTTTTTTTTTAAATGAATGAATGAACAGGTAAGTAAAAATGCTGCTCGCGGCTCAGAAGAACGCGGTGTGATTGTGACATGCTAACAGTTGGCTGGGATGGTTTCCTTTGAGGGGCGCATGGGCTAAGATCTGACTGGTGGGGAGGCCACAGTGGGGAATAGGAACACTGGGGTTCAAGATGAAGTCAGCAGAATGTGTTGTCTTTGGGTAGATAGTCCAGACGAAGGTCACCTGCTGGAGCACAGAGAACAAGAGATCGAGAGAGAGGACTGCAGTGGTAGGGAAAGAAAGCCTGGGGGAGGGGGATTGCACCTCATGCTGGGGACCACGGGAGCCCCTGAAGATTCTTGAGCAGGCAAGGAGCAGAATCAATGTTGATGTTTTATAAAAATCAGAGGCAAAGAACAGGAAGCCAGGAAGCTTCGCTGAAGGCCGTGACTGCCCGTGGCCTGCGGTCCCGGAGCTTGGCAGAGAAGGGGCATCTCCAGGTGGAAAGTCATGGTTTGGCCACGGAGGCTGGGGGGGTCTTGGACCCAAGAGAAACGCGCCCAGATGCCACAGGGCAAGAAGGTCTGAAGGAGGGAGAGGAGGGTTTGCTCATGGGGGTCACTGGTAGCTTCTGTCTCCAGGGACCATTCAGCTCCATCACTCTCCTCAGCCCTCAAGAAAGCCAGCATCTCAAGTGTGATCCACGGTGAGAATCAAGAACCAATCAGAAGCCTCCTCCCCCCACCCCCACCCCCATCCCCGCCAGTTCTTTCTGTTCGCGATTCCAATTAATTAACTGCACACAGGTCGAACATTTCCCTCCAGAATTTTTTTTCTGGTAAATCTTCACACTGAGATAACCCCTTGCTCCCCGATTCTGGCGTGCAAGCTCTCATCAGACCTTTCTGTCCTTGAGCCCCTCCAGCCCCGGGGTCAGGAGCCCCTAGCTGCCCAGCACTGTCTACCCAGGTCACCTTCCCATCAACGCCTTGCCAGCCGTGTGCATCTGTTTTTAAAGGGCGCTGGTGGGATGAGGGTGAGGGGACTCCGGTGGTCCCCGGAGCCTCCCTGTTCTCAGGCGCTGTGGGGCGTCTTGGCTGCCAGGATTCATTGCCTGTGTTTCTCCTCAATAAAATGTGGTGGGTCACACGATGTTCACTTCTCTGGAAGCCGTGTGTGGGCCGAGGCGGCGGCTGCGATGTGCGCTGGGCTGCTGTGGGGAACAGCAGTGGGGGCCAGTGGGTGGGCACAGTGAGACAGGGCAGAACAAGCAGGGGGTCGGCTGCCGTGGGCCAAGCGTCCACACAAGGATCCTGGTGAGCCCAGAGCCCCCAACACAAGTGTGTGCGTCTGGCTCACGGCGAGTAAGGAACGCCTGTCCCCCAGAGGAAACTTACTTGAAATGAACCAACTCCTGATTTTGAACCTGGGTCTCCATCTGTGGACACAGTGAGAATGGGGCGGCCAATAGATCAGCTTATGAAAATACAATCCTGTCAGCGGTCCAAACAAGGTTCTTTCCAAGCTCTTGTATGGTCAGGAGCAGGAGGGATTTCTTTTTCCTCGCGATTTTCAATCTTACATTCGGATGGACATGGGGTGAGAAAACAAGATGTTTTACATGCTGAGGAATGGGTTTTTCATACTGAAAAGCCTTCTTATCGTAAATCCAGCAGACTGAGGGGAGACACCACTGGACTCTAAGTTCCTCATATCTGCCTGGAAGCTACCAAGGATGTACATGGAAAGCAATAGAGCCTCCCTCTGTGACTGCAGAGAGACGGACTGCAGAGGCTTAGGAGGGGCCCCTACCACAGAAAGCTGTGGGCACCACACACACACACACCCGCAGACATAGAGGCACACACACACACACACACAACACACACACACACACACCCAAACACACACACACAACACACATACAGACACACACAACACACACACACACACAAACACACACACACAGACACACACAACACACATGCAAACACAACACACACACACACATACAACACACACACAGACACAGAGACACACACCACACACCCACACGCAACACATACCCAGACACAGACACACACATACAGACACAGAGGCACACACAGCACACACAGCACACACACAACACACACCACACACACACACACACAAACACACACAGACACACACAACACGCAGACACACACAACACACAGACACACACACACACATACAACACACGCACACACACAGACACAGAGACACACACCACACACCCACACCAACACATACCCAGACACAGACACACACATACAACAAATATACACACACACCAGACATACACAACACACACACATACATGTGTACAAATACAGACACATATATATACACAGACACACATGACTCAGTGACACTCAGACAGACACAACACACATACACACACACAACACACACACCAGATACACAAACACACACGCACATGTACAAATACAGACACACGTATACACAGACACACACACATATACACACACATCAGACACACACAGAGACACATATACCTATAGACACACAACACACACACACACACACACACACACATCAGACACACACAGAGACACATATACCTATAGACACACACACACACACATACACACACATCAGACACACACAGAGACACATATACCTATAGACACACACACACACACACACACACACACACACACACACACACAGAGTCAGCACGCTCTCCAGAAAACCACAGATGCAGGAAAACGGGCTATTTTCTAGAGAGAACCCTGAAGAGGCAGAAACCGACATCTTCTCTTTCTTCTCTTTCTTCTTTGTTTAGAACAGGCAACATTTCCACCATAGAGGAAAAGTCTAGAAAATTCGTGTGACTCTCCTCCATCGAAATCAAGTTTGTGCCGCATCTCCTTCGGGCCCACCTGCCCACCACATGATTGGGAGCTGGACACCCAGAAATGGTGGGTCACTTGATCTTGGGCTTTTTTTTAATCTGCTTACTACAAATGTATAAAGCCTCCAAACGCCACGCACCCCTGTGCCGCACGCGTTTTAAACCTCATCTAAATGATAATCATTCTGTATGGAGCCTCCTGGAGCTTCTTTTTTTCCTCTCAAAATTATATTTCAGGAGAAACGGTACACCGCGCCACTGACTACAGAGACCCGCCGCCATAAAGATGTCCGTTCCGACTAACTTCATCTGCAGACTGAACGCGAGTCCAAGGTTTAAAATACTACCAGATTTTTCTTCTCCCCTGGAGCTAGGCAAAGTTGATTATGGAGTTTATTTGAAAGAACAAAAAGAACCAAAGCCGGCCAGGAGATCCCCGAAAGCAGAGAGCCGTCTGGGGGGTTTGGGGAGGGGATAACACCACCAGATTTTAACACATACTGGAAAGCCTGTAATTAGGAGTTTGGTATTGGCACGTGAATAAACAGAAGAACCGATGGGACCCACAGAAACCCAAAAATAGACCCTACGGCATCTGGAAAGTTATTATATGAGGAAGACGGCCTTGCAAATCTGCGTGGAGAGATGATTGCTTTCTTTCTTTAAAGCAAGTGGTATTGAGATAATTGGATAGCCATATGGAAAAAGTCAACCCTGGAACTTGTAGCACACACTGGGATAAAAATCCAAAATGGATCAGATGTTTAAATAGAAAAACTAAAACCCACTAGGGATTAGAGGACACCCTGGTGAACGCTTATGCGCCCTGGGTGTAGAAAACATTTTCTTAACCAGAAGCAGTAGGAGAGACTCTGCTGCGTATAAACGCACTGGAACAAAACCCTGGAGGCGCGGGGAGCATTCGAGGAGAGCAAGAAGAGCTGTGGCAACCTGTGGGCTCTGGTCACAAAGGTGGCATCAGGGACAGCCAAGATCATCTGCATCGGGGGTAGCTGACCTCACTTCCTGGACATGGGGCCACTACAGTGCCCAGCTGTGGGGGTCCTTGGCCTCCAGCTCCCTGTGTTAGAGTCTGGCTCCTGCCATGAGATGACGGGGAAATATTCAAACTCAGTGGATCTGAGTCCAACTCTATAATGGAAAGAGAATCCCAATACCTAGCTCTGCAGAAATAAGTAAGCGTGCGAAGCCTTCAATTAATACTAATTCCTGATTATCTCCCCATCTCCCCCCCCCCCCACACACACACCCTGGGACAGGCTCATATCATGTAGCTCCCGATAATCTGAGAGACTCAGGATCCGCTTGCCCCATCTTTGGAGTCCTGGGATTGCAGGCCTGAGCCCACTGCACCCCACCTGCTTGAGACCCACAGCTTCCTCTAAAACCATGCTCAGCCGCATGCTGGCTGCTTACAGACCTTCACGCCGCCCTTCTCCGGCTGAATTCCAAATCATTCCGTCCTCCACCTGCTCCGCTAGCCTAACAGGAAACAAACTCCAAAGTCAACTGATACTGTAGCCAAAGCGAGCCTCCCTTACGTTTCTAGAAGAAATGCTTAATATGGCTTCACTCTGTTTCTTCCTAATTTTTCCGTCTTGCCATTTGTTTCTCCATTTGGTAGTTATTTTCTTTAAAAAAAAAAACAAAACATTGGAACCCATGGAAAGCAAGGATATCTTCCCTCTTACGGACATGTAAACATTGGATCTGCTTTGGGCTTTGCCAGTCCCCTGAACTCTTTATACTCGATGTGATGAATTTCCACCCCTGACCCACCAGTTCTCCTACTTCTTTCATTGAAGTTGTTCTGTGTCATATTTTTCTCCACTCCTGAATTGGTTTTGATCTTGTTTATTTTTGAGACAGAACCTTGCTATGTCTCCCCTAAAACATGTTCCTCTTTCTGCACCAACCACCTTAGATCTAGGATCCAGGTATAGGCCTTGCTCCCTTGTGTTACATCCAACCACTTGTTTTTGATCCTTCTTCTCTGATTTTTTTTACACATAAGGCAATCCACGGTGTTAACTCCATCCTGCACTCACTAAAGGATTATGGCAGTACTAACTACCCAGCCACAGATGCCCGCTGCCCTCCTAGCTACAGGACAATGCATTTCTTCACGCACTTCAAGTCTGGCCACACCCAGATGGGAGTGTAAGTGATGAGAGACGCATCAGGTGACTTAGGGCTCTTCAGAGCGATCCTGCCTTTGAAGCTTCCGGGAGGTGGAGGGGTGGTCCGCCCGGGTCTCTGAGTAAAGGTGAGGTGAACCACATTGCCTCCTGGCTGGTGACGGGCTGCAGCAGAAGTGACCGCATTGCCTCCTGGCTGGTGACGGGCTGCAGCAGAAGTGACCGCATTGCCTCCTGGCTGGTGACAGGCATGTGGCAGAAGTCACAAAGCTCATGTTAGGTGCACACGTGCCAGCCCAGCACCACTGGGGAGACTGAGGCAGGAGGATCGTGAGTCACAGCAAGCTGCGTGGCACGATCATTGTTCCAGAGGAGGAGGAGGAGGAAGAGGAAAATGAGAATACGGAGTTGAAAGAGCAGGAGGACTAGGAAGAAACAAACATAAAAAGCCACTGAGCGCTTGCTTGGCTTGTTGTCTCAGCAGAGCCTCTCACCTGATTCGTGTGGTGCTTTTACTATTATTGGGCTTAACTTATTTTCTAACTTCCACAATAATCTCTTTTTTAACATATGGTTTTACAGTTTTGTTTCCCACTATGCCACATGGGGCGAGCCTTGAGCTTTGGTAGCCCAGCGCTGCTTCCTCTCAGTTTGCTTTTTCTGTCTCATCCCAGCGACAGTGACCTGAACCAGCCCCCTGCTTCTGCCTCCAGCCACGCCTTCTGCGACGTGATTTCCGCCGTAACAGACTGTATCCTCTCTGGAACCCAAGCCAAACAAAGCTCTTGTGCTCCCTTGCAATGCGCATGCGTTTTGTCTCAACAGTAACAAAAGTATCTGCAACACTAGGCTGTAGCCTAAAGGAAATGGGGTGCCCCTGGAAGGTTTGGAAGAAGCGATCATTAAGCAAAGAAGTGAATCTGGAAGCATCCATAGTCAGACTATGATGTGAATTTGACACAGAGTGTGAGACACATGGAAACTGTCAGAAACGACCAGGAAAGACGGCGCGTCTCAGTGGATTTGAGAAGGAAGCACGTGGATGTTAAAACTTCAAGTACCCACCATGTCAGCCCCGGGCCCAGGATCACGGCTGGTGTCCAGCCTTGGCATCCTGTACGGTGCTTACTAAGCATCTTGGTCCCAAAATTGTGTGTGGAGCACATTGTGTTCATATTTTATAGATGAGGCGGCTGAGGAAGGGAAGAATTTAGCATCAGCTTCCTGCATCCAGCAGGTCAGTAGCAGGGCCTCAGGAGGCCGTGTGACCTTGAGCCCCTCCGTGAAGGTCCCGGGAAGCAACACTCGGCACGCAAGGCACACGCAGGAGGCTCCACAGCGGTTGCTCTTGTGACGGTTGCTATCATGATACCGCACACACTGAAAGGACGGCAGCCAAGACCAAGGTCCAAACTCTGAGGTCAGGAACATGTGGGTCTTCTCAGTCCATATCCTGCCAGTGAGCGGAATCTGGTCTCTTTCCACCCAAGTTATCCATGTGGAAGCTCGAGGTCTTCTTTCTGTCCCCCAGAGATGAGCCTGTGTCATTTAACATCGGCATCCTGGCTTCCTTTCTAGCCACAGCCCCGGGATGGAACCAGAAGCAATTCCTTCCCACAGCTTTCTCACTGGTTCTGCCCAGGGAATGAGAAGGGTACCACTGAAATAGACGCAGCCCGGGCTCAGGGTCTTCTTGGATGCCAACCTTTCCTCTAGTGGACTCATTTCTGTTTAAGCTGATGCAGATTCCAGACTTTAAATAGAAATGATAAATTATTGACTATCATGGTGATTGATTCTCAGACTGTCTGCTGACCACCAAATTGCTCCGATTGTCTCCTGAACAAAATTCCATAAGTCATTAGCATGCACCCGACCGATATCCGTCACCCTAACGATGCGGCAGCAATCGCTCCTTGACACTAATTACCTTTTCTGACTAATTTTGTATGTGGAATCTCGCTAATGACTGAGGCCCGATGTAAAAGGCTCCATTTTCCCTAACCGCCCTATAATCGATGAGCTTCATGCTCATGTCACGATTAACACTGCGCCCGATCCTGTCTGCTTGCCTTGCATTGGTAGCTTTTGAATGGAGACCTCTGTATTCCAGGATTTTGGAATAAGTGTCATCTTATCTGGAGAGTTCTCTGAACCTGTGTGCCCAGGGAAGCAGGGCTGTGTGGAACGACTGCTGCCTTAGAGATATGATCATGAAGGCTGAATCTATAGCCTTTCATGGGTGAACATAACTGGGCTGCCGTATGTGAATGCTCACTTGACTGTTCATGTTTGCACACTTGTGGTGCATGTGGACATATGTGCCTGCCATATGGAGGTCCAAAGCTGATCTTAGGTATCTTCGTTGACCATGTTCTACTTTTATTATTAAGGTGAGATCTTGGTTTTATAATTTAATCACAGTAATAATTTCAAGAACTAAAAAACTTAGGGGAGCATGGGGATTTTAATTGGCATACAATGTCAGTTCATCATGCCAGGAGAGCGTGCACACACACACACACACACACACACACACACACACACACACAGCAGAAGCAGAGAGAAGCAAGGAGGGACGGAGGATCAGTGATCTGATATCCACTTCAAGGGCCCACCCTCGAATGACCTAACTTCCTTCCACCAGGCTCCGCCTCTAAAAGCCTCCATCACTTCCCAGTAGGACCACAGGCCGTGACCAAGCCTGTAACATATGAGCCTGTGGAGACATTTCAGATTGAAACAATACAGGGAACAAAACTACGCCATTTTACACAAGGGATTGGCGCATCCGTGGGTTTTGGCATCTGACGGGGAATCCTAGGTCTCCCTGTGACTTCTGAGGAACAAGCAAGCCAACTGAGGAGTCCAGAAATGCTGCTGTCTACAAGCTGGCGGCCCAGGACAGGCAGTGGTGGTGTTAGGTCTGAGGCGCTGGGGAGGGTGAGCGCTGGGGAGGGCCAGGCCGCTGAGATGAGAAATTTCAGGCTCATCTTTTTTTTTTCAATTTGTATTATTTCAGGGTTCTATGCATTTGTGCCATTTTCAACCGTTATTACCCACTCGTAATCTCCATTTTTTCCCACTACAAACTTTCTTCTTCCCTACCTATCTCTCTCCTGCTCTCACATCCTTCTGTTGCTTATGTGGCTCGCTGAGCCCCGTCTGGGTTCCTGTCAGTGACATATGTCTGGGCACTTGGTGAAGAGAGAACAATATGCCAATGGGCACGCCGCTGTGTGTCTGGGGGGAGTTCCTCCTCCTCTCCCTTCCGGTCTTGACCCTCCGGAGAGGGGGGAGTGATACCACTCCAGGTCTTTCCCCTTTCATGATCTAACAGGGCAAATCTTGCTCAGGCCTCAGGAAGTGGACTCATCTGCAGTGAATTCATGATCCCAATGTTCATTTTACCTGGAAATACCCACGGACCCACCAGGAAAACAATATTCAGCAAGAATCTGGGCGCCCAGATCAAAGTCACGCATGACATCAAGAGTTCCCGTCCCCAACGCACAGAACATCTGAACAATGATCCTCCTTCTGCAGGGAAGACAGAGAGGTCTAGAGTAGGAGGACACCCATCCCCAGTGCCCACCCACCAGCACAACGGCCATTTACTACAGAATGAGCAGAGAATGCCAGAAGTTTCTGGTCCGGTCCAACACCTACCACGCGCTCCCGCGCAAGAGCCTCGTTCCCCCAAGCCTGTGTCTCTTTTCCTTCCGGGCGAAGACAAATAGCCCCAAACCCGCCCCAGCAGGTACAGCAAGGATTAACGGTCGAGGCTCATCCCTGACAGGTCCTCAGACATGCGCGAATTAATGGTAGACATGGTTGAAGGATTGATGAGCGCACCCTACAGGTTGCAGAAATACTACCAGGAGCCACGCGTCTAATTTATATGGCTCTCTAACCCACGAATATAGCCAGTCTCCTCCCTCACAAAAATCCATACCATTTTCTGAAACATTTCAAGATTGATGACACCCTTGGCCAGAGCATCAAGCGAGGCAGCCATCAAACGTGAACCAGGGTCATCTATTGCCCACGTGTCGATAGCCCACAGTGAGACGGTGAGATTTGTTGGCGTGGGCCCTGGAGGGTCCATAAAGCAGGAGCGGCTGGGCAGAGAGATCTGCGTAATTCTCGCCTTCCAGTGGGTTGTTATTCAACACATCCTCCCTTCTCTCATCAAGTAAATCACAGGCTGCCATCGCCAACTAAGGAGACCCACGGGCTGGCCGTGGCTGTCATCCACGTCCTGAAAGGCGTGAGCCGGCGCTAACTCATCCCCAGGTATCAACAGGCAAATTTGATTCTTCCTGGAGGTGGTTCCCCCCACAAACCCTGACTGGTTCCCAAACTCCTTAAGATCCATCTCCATTAATGTCTGGGGGAAATGGCCTCCCAGTTTGAAGTTTGTGTTCATTAGCAGCTGAGACCAGCTGGAGGTGAGCTGCTGGCTATAAGCAGGGCCCGCGGTTGGCTGGGAAAGTAATGAATTCTCCTTCGTCGCCCTCCTGAGCTGCGTAATCTACAGCCACCGTGGGTAAACAGTCAGCACCCAGAGGAAGCATTACCGCAGCAAACAGCTCACATGTTCTGCTTAATAAAGTAGGACCAGCTCGGCCCGTAGTCAGGAAGGACTTTTCAGTGTGCTTAAAAAACACACTTAGAAGGAAAGGCATATCATGTGGGGCTATATCGGGCAGAGGGGGGAGGGGACAGAGGAGGGTCTGCTGGGCCTTTCGGGTGGTCCAGGGCTGGCAGGAGCAGGAAGACTGAGCGGCACAGTGTCCCTGGCAAGTTCTCTTTTGTCGCGTTAACTGGGGAGGCAGTCCTGATTCCCACACAAAGCCCCCAGTCCTCAGAGTCCGTGGATGGGGGTATCTGAAACAGCCCCATGCTGGTGGCTCCCACGAGAGCTTTGTGCTACTGATGGGAATAACTGGGAGAGCCGAGGCCAACCCCAGCCAAGAGGGCTGTTGAAGGCCAAGAAGACAAGAAGGAAACTCATATTCTAAGGCCCGATTTGCCTTTTGAAACTCCGTCCCTTACTGACTTCACTAGCAGAGGTAAAGTGCTTACCCCTGGGTAAATGGTCTGCATCAGACTAGGAGAAGCAGGTTCCCCTCGTCCAAAGCTCTAGGGAAGACCCACAAACTTCCACCTAAGGGCACCTCTCCTTCCCTCCCCTGGCCTTCCACTTACCTGAAATGCCAGGAAGCTAAACACAGCCTGTTGTTTAGACCCCACTGAAGTCAGGTGATCATCAGGATCAGGCTAGCAGGATGCAGACCAGCTATCCTGAGCCCTGTATTCCTCTTTCTGACTAGAGCACAGGTCAAAGGTTGAAGGTAAACCAGCTATTTGGAGGCCATGAGGTAACAAACTTGAGGACAAAGTCAGCACATAAAGAATATGAGAAGAGGGCTGGAGAGACGGCTCAGGGGTTAAGACCCTGCTCACAAACAGAAGGTCCTGAGTTCGGATCCCAGGTCCCACACAAAAAACTCCAGATGGAAACACAGAGACCTGCACCTTCAGCCATGGTGGGCAGAGCCTGGGAAACCCCAGAGAAAGCAAAAAGGAGGTAGAAGCAATCCAGGATCATTCTCGAAGTCACCCTTAGTCCTCCACAGGGATACATAGTACCCTTTGATACACAATCACAGATACACACACACAATCAATCAATCAATCAATAATTTCTTAAAAGAATATGAGAAGAAACAGGAGTTTGGGCCTCTACAGAACCATGGTAACAACCTCACACCATCGACCCTGAGCCATGTATATTCAAAAGAAACTAGATCCCTTCCCATCTAAGTCAACAGAATTTTCTATCGCCCTTACTGAAAAGTATCTCTAGCCAAGACAGTCCCGCTGTGCAGGTCAGGATCCAAGGCTCACGAAGGAGACCTGCCACAGGCCACGGAGCGGGCAGCGGCGAGCGGGGTCCCCTGTGACCTGACACTGCTGGCCACTCAGTCTTCCCTGTGACCGGGAGGAAGAAGCGTGCATGCGACTTGCAGAAGTGCGGTAACTCACCCCCGTCTGACGGGCACAGAAGATGCTGTGTCTACAGAGACACACGGACGGCCTCCACTGCGTTCGCAGGACGGCGAATCCATACAACACGGCTGGGGCAGGGGTGGTCCTGCCATCCGCTCCACGTTCCTTCTGCCCTCCGGGAAGGTGAAACCAAACAGGCCTGGAGCGGGCATGAAGCCCCAGGATGCCGGCAGGAGCACGGGGCAGAGACCGGCTGACGTGGGCCACAGAGGGCTCCTTGATTGGGAAGGTCCCAGGATTCCCCTCCTGTGGGGTGTGTTCATGCCCAGAGGAACCTGGAGACCCGCTGACCCCACAGGGTCTGTGTTCCCATCATCCCCTGTGGCCTGTGCAGGGAGGTCTACTCAGAGCTTCTGATGAGACACTCGTGTCCCGACACAAAGGCTTCCTCTTCCGGCAGAACCCCTCGGCCTTCCGCGCCTCCTCCCTCTGCCCTAGCTGCCCCAGGAGAATCCTGCCAGTGTCTGTCTCACGGGGACATTGAGGAAAACACATGAGAACATCTGCGAAATGCACAACACACCAAGGCCTCTCTCATCGCCATCAGCAGCAGCATCATTATTACTAAATCACGAAGTGTTACAGTCAGCTGGGCGGGAACCTTTCATTCCACTCAGAGAGAAATCACGAGAAGGCAAGAAGCTCCCCGCCTGTCAGCAGCCTTGGTGGCGAGTGCCAAAGGCCTCTGGGCCTCTGGGCCGCTGCTCCAGGTCCCGGACTATGACTCATGGCTCCAGGCTTAGACACCAGCGGCTTATGGGCCTTGAGATCACAGCTCGAAGCCCAAGAACCACAGGCTCATGGCTCCAGCTGTGACAAGCGGCTTAGAGGCCTCAGGATCATCGCTCCAAACCCTGGGAACTCCAACCCATGGCTCCAGGCTGTGACACTAGCGGCTTGTGCTCTGAGTCTCGGGTCAGGGCTCCGCCCCAGGCTTTGGTGCTGGTCCCGCGCTCGGCAGCCAGTGTAGTCCTCAGCAACTACTGACAGCTCACAGTCCACAGCTTCTAGGGGGGTCAGTGTCACAGCTCTCCAGGGGTCAGGCCCTGGCAGCTCCCCAGAATTCTTCCAGCAACTAGGGCCCCCCAGTGCTCCATCTTTAGCTCTTCTTGACCATCTCTATATCTGTACCTTTGTCAACCCGCCCCCTTTTCTTCCCACCATCTTGCCCCCCCCCATTCTCTAGGACTCTACAACTGCCTCATGCTGTCAGTACCACTGCCTCCACTCCTGCCATCCCCATCAGCCTCCGCTTCACGTTACCAGTTCGGTCTACTCTACTTGCACTGTGAACCCATGGCAGGCAAGGAAAAGACCACCTGGGAGAAACCTTTCACTGGGCTTCATGTTGTCAGGACAAGGGACAGCACAAGAGGGTATCTCCAGGCTGAGCAGAACATGAACTGAATAACCTGGTTACGTAGTCAAGAAGAGGAAGGGTGCTCGCACAAATCACAGCTCAGCTCCTCCTGCAAATGAAGGATCGTGTTTGCACCAATGGCAGCCTTTCCGCTGAGCCCACAGGAGAAGTGCTTCCCTCTGACTTGAGCAAGAACAACAGGGGTCAGAGTTCACTGAGGCTTGTCTTGCTTAGAGGACCTGTGAGTGTGCCTTCGGCCGTGGTTGCGGTGGTCCTCTGCCGCTGCTGGAGTGTCTTTGGCTGATTCTAAAGTATCTGAAACAGCTGGGCTGCCATGAGGGCATCTGAGCCAGCTGCCAGGGTGAGAGACACTCAGTCAACAGTTCCCTTCTCCCACCTGAGTACTACCAGGCCCGACCCTGCTCAGCTTCCAGGATCGGACAAGATCAGGTGAGTCCAGGGTGTTGACAGTTCCCTACTTCAAGCTTCCAGGCATAAAGACAGGGCCCGGCAAGCAGCGCACTCGGACAGTATTGATAATTCACACCAATTGTTTCAGCTACTCATTGGTCATTGTGATAGGATACTTTGACCCAAGCAAGGGTTCCAGAGGCGAGGAGTCCGTGATGGCAGGGAAGGCCTGGAGGCAAGAGCAGGAGGCTCACATTGCAGCTACTCAGACCTCAAGGCCCACCCAGAGCCCGACCTCCTCCAGCAAGGCTCCACCTCCTAAAGGTTCCACAGCCTTCCCAAACAGCGCCGCCAGGTGGAGAACAAGTGTTAAACACATGCCGTGAAGGACATTTCACACTCCAACTGCAAGACTAAGTACTAAGAGTGCCTACAATAACCGAGAGCTCTGGCAGCATTCGTAACCCCTGACAGCATTTAACAATGCTTCACTCCTGTCCTGGCGCCCCAGGGAGAGGCGAGGATCCCCTTTCTCTGACTGCAAAGATTTTGACAACACTTGCAACCTCCCGGGAGAAGGAACGAAGGAATACCCTTTGGGCTAGCCAAAGCAGAAGGAAAAGGAATGTTTCAGAAAGATGAAAGTTGGGATCCGGAAGGGTCACCGGGATGCCCAAGGTCACACAGCTAACAAACACAGCACCCTTGCCCCCTCAGGCAAAGCCAGTCAGTCCTGCCCAAGTCTCCAGTTCACAGTCTACGGCAGAATCGCAGACCCGGTCAAGGGCTTCTAGCTTTCTCTCAGAGGGTTCCAAAGTCCCAAGGACTCTGCCCAGGGTACAAGGGAAAGGGAGGGGCAGTTTCCAGGAAACCCACTTAGGCTCCTCATCCCCCCCTGAACCCTGCCCGACTCCACAGAAAAGCATTTGTTAGCAACTTGGGAAATGCTTGTGCATTGCACAACCTGCCTCCCCAGCAGCCTGTTCCCTGCAGTATGTGGGAAGGAGGCGGGGTTCTGGCAAAGCACCCCAGGCCGGCTGTGCGAGGATGCGGCAGCACCGGGGTCCTGTGCTACGTCCGGACTGACCCACGTGGAGTACATCGGAACCATGAGACGTGACAGCGTCCTGCGGCAGGTCCTTGACCCCGGATGTCTGTCTTCCACCCGTGAGAAAGCGCCATCATTCACCACTCACAGAAGCCAGGATGAGATTTTTAAGCTTTATTCTCTTTGTCTGAGCGAAACAATAGGACTTCCTTCTTAGCGCTCTAAACATGAGCTTCAAGCCTCGAGCACGCCAGGTCAAGCCGCAGCCAGGTCAAGCCGCAGCCAGGTCAAGCCGCAGCCAGGTCAAGCCGCAGCCAGGTCAAGCCGCAGCCAGGTCAAGCCGCAGCCAGGTCAAGCGCAGCTCCCGGCTTCCCAATGCACATTACCGCAGAGAGGTTGACTCGCGGATGGAACAGATGGCCCAGGGGTGCTGAGGCCCCTGGACCACACACCACCACGTGGACTCCGGAATGCTTGCGGACAGCCCACCTATCTCTAGACCAGTGTCTGGTGTGCAGCCTTCACTGCATAGTGTAGTGGCGCCCACTCCCAGACAGGCAAACTGGGGTCGCATGAGACTTAACAAGCATGATTCTGGGTCCCTCTGGGGTCTGTATGTGTCCAGATCCTTGTGTTTGGGACTTGAAGATTGAAACCAGAACACATGTAGAGGAGGATTAAGGCAGAGCTTATGAGAGGAGAGAAAGAACGGAACTCATGGACACGAATCTGTGAGGGGCAAGAGAGCCCTGGAGAACTCACAGACTCCAGGCGTGGAATCCATGAGGGGAGAGAGAAAAGTCAGGTAAGAACTCATGGATTCCAGATGTGGAGTCCATGAGGGCAAAGGTGCCAGAGATGGCTACCAAAGTCCAGAGTGTTTCTACCCTGAGTCGGGTTGGGGGGGGTGGCTTTTCCTCATTCGTTAGCTCTAGTTTGTGATTGGATCTTTTGGTTCTCCACATCTCATTGGTCTGTTCATATTGGAGCTCCGCCCAGTTGATCTTATGCTTGCTCTCCAGTGGGGCTTTTCTACAATGAAGAACTCATGTCCATATCCTTTAACGGAACAGAGAGTTGGGGAAAGTTGGCAACTTTATCTCTGTGAAGGGAAGGATTAGAGTCAGTTCCTTTGGAGCAATAGGGTGTGTTCCTTCCGGGCAATCTCAGCTGTGGGGAACCTTTGAAGACCCTGAGACCATCCCAGCATGGCTGCTCTAACATCGCCTAAAGAAGAGTGTCCTGCACGCCTCCCTTCACCCTGTCTCCAGACACTGGACACTCCGTGGATGTCTGTGGAAGAGACTGGAAAGAGACCCCTGCTGGGTCCATCCGGAGCATGGAGGGGCGTTGAGAGAGAAGGGAAGGGGTCCCCCGAGACATTTGAAAACATCAAATCAGCCTGTGAGACAGAGGGCACACATTTGGGAGGGCACGCCCAGATGTTCACACTCAAGTCTGTCATGTAAGGGGCGGGGGGGGGCAGTTCATTGATATGGCAAAGTCCCAGGAAGAGCTCGTCTCAGGCCTAGCTGGAGCCAGGGTCCTAATGATGACCGTGGTTCACCCCCAGTGTTACCTCAACCCTCATCCCTGAGCAATGGCCCATGGCCTACTGGACCCAGGCAGGGTGCGGAGCATTCTTTAACTGGGACTGTGCCTTGCGACGACGCAGAGGCCAAGTGAACGCTCTGACCTTTGCTCTCCTGCGATCACAGGCTACGTCTCCCACAGGACCCCATCCAGATTCCACCCTCTGAGAAACAAAGCATGCTGGATCAGAAAACATCCACGGCAGGAAGCCAGGGCTGCTCGCCGTGGCGGAGGGCTGCTTGCCGTGGCAGAGGGCTGCTCGCCGTGGCAGAGAGCTGCAATTAGTAAAATCTGCTGGGGGGAAAAAGCTGATTGATGATGCAAAGCGCCTCCACAGATTCTAAATGCAAAAAGAATTGATCTCCATGAAAATTATTTCAGCCAAATGGAAATGGAAGCATTGGAAATGGCTTCACTGCACCACGCAAAGAGCTGAGAGAGGAACAAGCGGGCTCCGGGGAGCTCCCACCGGATTCTGGTTCTTTCCAGATGAAAAGTCAGAGCTGTTGGGTAATTGATTAAAATGCTTCCGCCCAAAATCCTTTGGGTGTCAGGATTCACTGGAGAGAAAGAGGCGGGTCAAACGCGCGGCCAAGGAGTGGGGCGCCATCGCCAGCGGTGGAAAGAGAAGCTCGGCGCACAGACCGGAGCCCAAGGAGGGATTGAGCCAAAGCACAGGAGGAGGGCGCTGGAGGCCTGGCCCAGGGGAGAGCCCAGCACAGGGAAGACCCCCCAGAATAAGCCCCTCCCTCTACTTCTCCACCCTGCAAGTGGCACAGCCCGAGGATAGACTCAGGCCTGGAAAAGAGCTGGGAAGACCCTTTTACTCTCTGCTAGCCCCTCAGTTCCCTCTCCCCCCACTCCTCAGCCTCCTCTGGGGTCACTGTGATGTCAAATAAGACCAGCAAGCGATATCCAAAGCAAGGGCTATTTTTTTTCCTAAATGACACGCATCATTTTTGTTTTTCTAACCATAAGTATAGTGTGGTGCGATGCTGAAATGTTAGAAGATAGAAGAGTGTCACCGCATCAGACGGCGGCTCTTACTGTGTTGCCAACCAAGGGCCTCCGTGCCTGCTCTAGGAGTCTGGTATCTTCATGGGTCTGAAGGGGGCTCAGGTCAGGAGAAGCACCGCGCAGCTGGTGAGGCTGGATGCCAGGCAAGGCGGGCCTGCATGTGCCCTGGGTGCTCTGGGCCGCACTTGCCACTGTGATCTGAGGCCCATGGGCCACAGGCATAAGAGCCACTGGAGGCTTCGTAGGCACACAGGGACCACCTGTGGTCTCCCCCACAGCTCCCAAGGAAGCCAAGAGACAGAGGAGAGAGGGGGACGGAGCAGGAAAGGAGGAGAGGTGGGATGGAGAGGAACAGGACTAAGACTCACCCTTGGGGGCAGTGGGGACCCCAGCCAGCCACAACTCTCTTCCATAGATTCTCATTTACAAATCCCAGGGAAGAACAAGTGTCGTTTTTGGAACTTGGCCAGGGAATCTCTTGGGTAAAAAGGATCCATTTCTCTTCTTGTGTCCAGGTTAAGAGTCACTGAAGGATAGAAAAAAGATTTTTTAAGATATTACCAACTATTGGGTTACAAGCTGAGGTTGGACAACTAATGCCCACAATTGGCCCTCTAAGAGTCTGAGAAAGATAGAAAGTCGCCTCTGACCCTAGCCAGACCCTCGGGCAGGACACCCCGCCTCAGGGGTCCCCGTGCTGCTCAGACCCTTGTTCTCCCACCCAGGAGCCTGCACTCCACAGCCTTTATTCAGGAAGCCAAACAAAACAGCTGCTATTTTGGAAAAGGTATTTTTGTCAGACAATCTCTGGTTTCCTTCAGGAATTTCAGCCCCAAAGCCTCCTTGGCTGTGGGGTTTCCGTGGGAGTCCACACACATCCGATTGGGCAACTCGAGTTTGTGGCTTCCGTCCTTCCACCCTGCGCTGCTTCTGTTTCTTCTGGCAAGGCGTGCCCTGACCCGGCAAACCCTCCTCAGCTCTCTGAGGGGCGTCACCAGCATCGCTCACCCCGCCTCTATCGGAGGAGTGGGATGCCGAGACCCAGAGAAGCACAAACCCGGCACCGTGGTGCGTGCTGTGCGCTCAGCACTCGGAAGGTGGAGGCAGAAAGACCCCAGGTGTGAGTCTAGCCTAGGCTAGTGCGACTCTCTATCTAGAAAATAAAGCACAGGTGCGGCCCCACCTCTCAGGAGCTCAGACTGGAGACCAGCACACAGCCCCGTACCTATGGGTCACCCCTGTAATCCCAGCGCTTAGGAGGCAGAGGGAAAAAACGGTTGCTGCAAGTTTGAGCCCAGCCAGGTCTATATAACAAGACTATCCAGTGAGACCCTGTCTCTAAAAGAAAAGAACAAGAAAAAAGAAAACCTGATGCACACAGCTGCCCTTGTGTTCTTCAGTCCACCCTCTTGGAGACCCCATGTGTTGGGTGCCAGGCTGGAGGTCTGAGGAGGTGCCAGCCTGGTCGCAGCAGATCTCAGCAGTTCATGGTCCAAGTTGGGAGGTACCTACACCCGGGGTCAGGGCGCCCAGACAAGTGAGAATTGCAGGTCTACCCCATGGAGGTCTGAGGAGACGTCTCCTAGGGTGAGACAGACTGGAGCAGAAACAGAAACCAGATGAGAGTTGAGGGATTTGGTGAACTCTGGGTGAGAGGCCAGGGGCACAGGACCCAGGATGGGGGGGGTCCTCAGGACACACTGGGAACAAGTCGGGGTTACCTTTCCTCCCATGCCAGATGCCCTCTCCTCCACCATGAACTGCGAGTTTAGAGCACTGTGGGTTAGTTGTACCAGCGAGTATTCTCAGGGCCGTAGCCACAGGACGTATGTGTTTCCAGAGCTTCACCGCTGCTCACGTTGAAGGCTTGTACACAGACCAGAGTAGGCACAGCCTAGACTCAAGGCCAAGGCTCGGCACTCAGGCCTGGATTCAGAGTCAGGTTAGCCGGCTTCCACGGCACGCAGGTGCCCTATCTGAAGGGGATTCGTGCATGTTGTGGGCACCATGGAGTAGGGGGCATCCGATCAGACTCTGGGCTGCGAGAGCCTGGAGAGAGCACACGCTAAAAATCCGCGAGGGAGCACGGGCCCATGAGGCGCGTCGCTGTCTTCCACTGGACGGTTGGGCATGTCTCTGCTTGCAACACGTTCACACACACATGGCTTGGAGGGAACACACGCACACACGTAAGCACAGACATACACACGCATATACACAGACATGCACGTACAGGTAAATGCATGCGTGCACACACACACAACTTGGAAAACCTGTGCACACACTCACATGCACACATACAAACACACACATGCAAGCAAATGCATGCATGTGCATGCACACATACATGCACACCCAGCTGCAAAAACACACACACATGCACACCCAGCTGCAAGAACACACACGCATGCACACCCAGCTGCAAGAACACACACGCATGCACACCCAGCTGCAAGAACACACACGCATGCACACCCAGCTGCAAGAACACACACGCATGTACACCCAGCTGCAAGAACACACACGCATGCACACCCAGCTGCAAGAACACACACGCATGCACACCCAGCTGCAAGAACACACACGCATCACACACTGCTTCAAAAGCCCTGTCTCTCTCCTACATCAGGTGACTTCCATGGGAGGAGCTAATCCCAAAGATCAGCTGCCAAGGTGCATGGTGACTTGACCGCCTCCCCCAGGACCGAGGCTCTGCTGAGCTCCGCTAGCCAGTTCTCCAGGCAACCCAGGAAGGGGAGTGCCCCTGAGCACCACCAGGGACTGGGTGGCGAGCGCCTTGGGAATCAGTCACAGCTCCGCTCTTTCCACGCTGCAGCGGACGCCTCGGTCCCCGACTGTGTCCGGGATGATTCAGAGCTGCAAAATATTTCACGGTCCAGCACTGCATGGCCGGGATGAAGTCACGAATCTAACAGAGCATGAAAAGTAGGTGGTGGTGGGTCATCGCTCCCCCCACCATCCCCCAGAATCTGGATTCAGTGAGAAGTTGAGAGGCCGCGGCTGGAGGGCCAGAAGATGTGCAACCCCCACCCCCCGCCCCTGGCTGCCAAGAGCGGCTCCCAGCCTGGCGCAGTCTCCTCTCAGATGGCACCATGGGCCGTGGACAGTCCCTGGACTGCACACTCACAAGTGCTGCCTGTTTGGAAGAGAGGCAAGGCGGAATTTCTCAGAGTCAAGCTGTCCCCTCGGGAGCCTTTGCTGAGTCAGATGCCAGCGAAAGCTCTGAGCATCCCCAAAATTCACAAGTCACCCCTGCCCTTTCTTGGCCAATGGCTCATTTGCATGCAGGCTGCAGCCTTTCGGTTTGTTCTGTAAAGTGCAGCTCCCGCAGTGTAGAGGCAGCAAACTTTGCAGCCCCAGGCAGCTGAAAAAATAGGTCAGGCCCTGCCTCGAACATCTATAGTACTTCTTCCCCAGCGCCGCCCCGAAAATCAAATTAGCAATGTATGGAAATGAGCTGGGAGAATTCATTACACTAATTTATCTAATTTTAGAAGCAAACCTGAAATAAACAGCACCTCGCTCTCTAACACTTAACCTCATGGGGTATTGATTTCCGAGTTACATAGCCCCACTCAAGGGATTTTATAGCCCCCAAGGGCCACAACAGTAAGCTTCCTTATGAATACAAATGCCCTGCTTAGAGGCCCGAGACATCATTCTGTAAGGTCATTTCAAGAGGTGACAGGCTCGAGTAGGCTGCCCAAAGTTCACGCCGAATCCCCAGGCCACGCTGCTGCAGCACCGTGCAGAGCCAACCAGATCAATGCTCTGCATCGCAAGTGGACTGGCTGAGCCAGGCGTGGGACGCAGGTTAGCCCAGGGTACTCTTCAGGGCTTATGGTAGCCGTCTGTGCCCTCGGTGCCTCGCAGCAGACCCTGGACATCTTTAGAGTGACATGTCTCCCCTTGTGTGCTGGAAGCAGCCATTTTAGCTGAGTCCTTAAACACTCCTTGAACAGGGCTGTAGATCACCCGGCCAGTGCCCAGTCCCTCGAAGCAGCTGAAGCCGGATGGGGATCTACTGGGAGCCCCTGGACCCGTCTCTGTGTAGCTGCTGGATGCTAGGATTTCCAGCCCCCGGGCCGTAGAGCTGTGAGCACACCTCTCAACTCCCATTTTACCTGGGCAACACTCAATGGGCCAAGACTGGCCTCTGACCTCTCCGTGACTCAGTTTCCTCCCCTGGGGCGTGAGCACCGGTGTTGCAGAGCTGACTGAGCAGGTGGCACCTGTCACACAACAGTCACACAGGCTGGAACAGAACAAAGTGCTGTTGCCCTTCAGGAAACTTCTGGGCCCCAGAGCACCATTATGAAGCTTCTAGAACCATCTTCAGAGAGAAGTGCTACAGACGAGAACGGTGGCTCTCTGAATTCCTGAACACCCTGAAGGTCTTCCTCACTGCCGGGTGGACACAATGGACCACCCACGCCCCCCGTCTGCCATTCATCCTGGGCTTGGCCACATCACTTGCTTTTGCTGACGGGGTTCGGGCAGAAGTCGGGGTTCCAGCTCTAAGGTGAAACCTTCAAAGGCAAGCTCCTTTCATTAACCCCTTAGGAAGTCCCATCTTCCCCCCTGAGGAGAGCATGCTCCAATCAGCACCGTCCTGGCCCCCTGGGCCCTAGAACGAGTCTAACACAGTGCCTCACACCTCTGCCCCAAAAGCTCAGCTAACGCCCTCAAAGGCCAAAGTCCTGTTGCACTGGGCTGAGACAGGGGGTGGCAGAGCCACCTGGGGAGCGGTAGGTGCAGCTCACGTCCTCGACCGTGGCCGCTGTCTGTGTTGTGCCTCCAGTGCTCCTAAGTTCAGGCCGGTCACACTCATTCCTGGATCTAACATGAGCACGTGAACCATGCTCAGCACTGTGGTTTGAGCTTTCAATGACTATGCAGTAGAGATCAGCTACCGACTCAATCATCCACTTCCTCCTGGACGCCCAGAAAGCCCACGCCTGCCAGCCTCCCTTGCAGCTAGACGGAGGAGACCCTAAGTCTCAGGCTTGGTCCACGAGATGTTTGGCAAGCTGTGGCTCTTGTCTTTGTGCCGGTTAACACACAGTTGGCTGCTGTATCTCTAGCATTTCATCCACTTCCTAAATGGGAAGTAAAAGGACAGGACTAAAGGCCGGCAGAGTCTGTCCCTCCAGCCAACCGTGACATTCCAGTGACCAAGTCAGAGGGCACCAGCGACTAGCCATGGGAGTGACTAGGCTCTGCCCACTCAGTGCAACTGTGATCAGCCCTTAGGATTGGGCAGAGCCACCCCACTGAGCTGCGCAGATCTGCACGGCTGCCTGAACACGACAGGAGAGAGCTCCTGTCATGGCCGACAGCAGCCTCTGTGCCCGCCGCCATCACGTGTTCTTCCTTCTGTCATAGCTTCTCCCACAGGGCTACGGTACAGACGCTAGACAGATGCCTGCCTGCAAACTCTGCCTCCAATCTCTGGGCCGCAGCTCAGCTCACCCCACGGCCCTGTGTCATCTGCCCAGAGGCCTGGTTCTTGCAGAGAGAACTGATCCGGGCTAGTGATCAGCACGCGGCGTAGCACCTTACTCCGAAGGTGGTGCTTCCTGCAGCACAGGTGGCTCCTCTGTGAGCCAGCCGGGATTCCACGGCTCCCCTTCATTAGCAGGGCTGCGCATGGGTTCGTCCGCTCCATGAGGGGCTGGGGAACGGCCTGCTCAGAGGCTGCCCGCGGAGGGCAGACAGCTGGAGAGTCAGCCGGCATCCCGAGCAGTCCACAGTCGACTTTGACCTAATAATTCTCCGTGTGAGAAGGTCGCCTGTGGGAACACCTGGAATGAATACTGTGCAACCAAGACATTCCTAGCGGGACTATTCCTAATGAAGGAACAGTGAAACCCTTAGAGACAGAAGAAAGAATTGACCTCGGAATATGCATGTATGTATGCAAATATTAATATTGTCTGTGCAGTAGAGGTGAGATATGTGATAAATAGATAATAAACAGATAGATGAATAAATGATAGGTGATTGATAGATATAGATTATATAGACGATAAATAGGTAAGTAGAAGAGAGATAATAGATAATAGAGAAAGAAAGAGAGAAAGAGAGAGACAGACAGAAGAGAGGGGGAGAGAGATGATAGATGGTAGGCTATGGTGCACTGGTTGGCTGGACAGGATCCAGTCATCTGACGGTGACAATCACAAAATATGATTGCAGGAGGCTTGGGATGAGCCGCTGTTCTGGAAAGACCTGAGTTAATACAACATGCAGGAGTACATGGAAGAGCTTGTGATACAGGTTCTAGAATGTAGACCCCCATGCTGAGCTTGGATCTATGCGGGGCTCCGGGATGCAGCCCTGGGTGCTGGCGGGGGGGGGGGGGGGACGCAGCCCCGGGCGCGCTGAACTTGGATCTGGGGTGGGGCGGGACACAGCCCCGGGTGCTGAGCATGCCCGTGTCTGTTCCTTCCACTTCATGCATTTTAAATTTCCTCTTTCCTGAGCACTGAGCACACCCTGACTTTATAATGAAAACGACTTAGAAAAACACCGGAGCCGCTAGGGGAGTGTGGAGAGTGCACAGGGCCGGGGCAGTTTGCTCAGCTGGGCAGTGTTTGCACAAGCCGCCCCGCCCTGCTCTGGACGTCCTCTCTGGTGACCGCAGCCGTCCTGTGGCCAGCTTCAGGGTCTCCCTGGGGCACAGCCAGCTTCTCTGTCTGGAGCTGCCGAGACCCGTTCACAGGTCGGACTTCAGCTGCGACCCATGCAGACCTCCTACAAATGTGTCCTCTTGAGTCCTGGTGGGGTGTGGCCACTCCTTCCTCCAGCTGCACCCCGAAGAAGGATCTTAAGATATGGACTTGCCATGAATGTTGATGTTGGTTATTCTGCTCCACTTTGGCTGAATTTGCCCCAAATGCTAAGCGGACTTTCGTTAAGTGTCCTACATACCAAGTAAAGAAGAGATCTGGATTTCCTCCAGTTTCCATTTGAGGTTAGATGTAGCGACACATCCTTAATTTGTTTCCTAATTTTCTTGCATTTTATCACAGGACCACAACTGATTTGCCACTTATCTTTTCTGCTAATCCAACTCCAGCTCTTCCAACACTTTGATACAAGGAGCTGCCTAAAGCCAAGGTTGTGAAAGTCAACTTTACAATTTACAAACATGGTTTGAAATGTGTGTGGTCCCCACTGGCTCCTGTGTGTGAATCTTTACTTGTTTGGGAAGGTCATGGCACCTTTAAGAGGTGGAGCCTTAGGAAGGCAGTCACAGGGGGTGGGCCTTGAAGCTGAGTAGCCCTACCCCACTTCTGAGAAAGGTCTGCTCTTGCAGTTAGAAGTGCTGAAGCTCTCATGACTTAAACCACCTCCAGCTTCTGCTGCCAGCCATGTCTTTTCTGCCATAATGGATTACAGCTCCGGTTTGGAACCATAAGTTACATAAATCTCCCCTTTCTCCTTTTAACTTATTTGAGTTTGAATCTTGTCTCACAGCAACAGAGAGGAGTAACCAGTACAAATGCCAAACTCCTTCCCAAAGCAGCAATGTATTTTGTGCCTCAAACTCACTATGGAATGGAGGATGTCTGCAAACTTCTGCTCTTCCCCCTTCCACCTCCCAAGTGCTGGGATTACAGGCCTGCACGGCCACGCCCAGTTTATTCCAGGCTGGGGATCAAATCCAGGGCTTCATACGCATCAGGCAGACACTCTACCAATTAAGCTACTTCTCCAGCCCCAGCAATACAATTGGAGAGAAAAAGAAAGCAAACCCAGAGAGGTCTGCAACCCCTTCATGTATCTTCGCCACTTTTCTACTCTTAACACATATGTTTTCTAAATTCAGAAAAAGAGTTTATACTGCATAATACTATTTTTGAAGTTTAAAGCTGACCGCATCTATTTTGGGGCACTACACTAACGTGTGATCAAATGAACAGCAGGGGAATGATAGCTTGTGGGATTGCCTGGGGGAGGGGATGATCCCACCCACTGTGGGCTGGGTCTTCCCACATCAATCATTCCTGCCCCAAGCCTAATTTTCTTGCATTTTATCACAGGACCACAACTCATTTGCCATTTATCTTTTCTGCTATGTAAATAATCTAAATTATTTAAATAATTCTTCCTAGGTGCCGCCCAGGGGCCACCTTTCAAGCAGCAAGTTGACTATCACAGGATGTAAGATTCTGTCTGGGCAGTGCGACCCATAGAAGATCGGAAGCCCCAGATGGCAGGCCACCTGGGCACCCGTGAAGCCCACGCTCCCTAGAGTGTCCCCCTGAGACTCTGGGAAGGTGGCTGCCTGGTGCAGCCCAGCTCCCAGGCGCTCTGTGTGCTCTGGAGGCTCCGGCTCTCATCCCCGGGAAGAAGGGATTAGACTACAGCGTAAAGCGCTCAGCAAAGAGAGGGGAAGGTGTCATGGAGAACACATCGGCCTCACAGCTCATGTGCATGGGGCATGTGAAGACACTTAAATCCCCTGCCTAAGACACGCCCCTCTGGACCCGGACACAGCTCGTTCCAAGCAGCTGCCTGGAACCTGGAACCCGAACCCACCCCCACCCCAGCCCTACCTGCCTCACATGCCAGGACACACGTTACTACTGACAGTGCTTCAGCTCCTTGCCTTGCCCACGGCCTCCCCCAGCCCATCGCTACTGCTGCTGCCACCTGCGTCTGGCTCCACTCCCGCCCCGGCTCTCTTTCTGCAGCAGGAGAATGACTATCTCAGGTCCCTGTCCAAAGCCCCTCTGAGGCCGCCGCTGTCCCTGTGCAAGCAAACTCTACACCACACGTAGCACCCAAATCTGTGCACCCAAAGTCTAGTTCCAGTCTTTCCCCCACACCCACAGAACACTCTTCCCCTCCCAGGGAACCGCTAAGAGCTGCCCAGTCTCCCCCTTGGGGACTTGTCAGTCAGGTACCTGTTGCTCTTAGTCTTACCTGTACACGTGCAGTAGCCTCTCTAAGGTCTCAATGCACACACATGACCACACTGAACATCTTGAGGGGGGGTGCCCCCCCATCCCAATGACCCACTCAGAAGTCACTGAATAAATGGGCGACTTGTCTCTTCTGACGGGCAAAGGTGAAGACTCTCCACTCACCACATTACAATTTTCCATTTTCTGGTTCAAAATCTCGCCCAGCCTGGCAGGAAGACAGGCCAATGGAAAACATCTGGCTATTGAGGCGGCCCCGGGTGGGGACAGAGTACAGAAAGAAATCTGGTGTGTCCTGTTTACCACAAGGCTGAACTTGGAAAGAAGAGGCTCAGCCACAGCAGGCTGGATGGGCGGAGACCATGACCTCCGCCGCTGACCGGGCAGACGGGGCTTCTGCAAGACCGGGGACTTCATGTGTACTAGGCAAGCACTTGCAGGGGACCAGCTCTCTCTCTCTCTCTCTCTCTCTCTCTCTCTCTCTCTCTTTCTCTCTCTCTCTCTCTCTCTCTTCCCCCTCTCTCTCCCCCTTCTCTCCCCCCCCCTCTCTGCCTGTCTCCCTTTCAGGATGGAGATGGGGCTGTCTTTCAGGTCATCTCCTTCATCCTCAGTAAGAGAAGTTGGCATCAAAATCCCCAAGGGGTGCTGCCACGTTTGTAAAAGAAATAAAATTCACATGGAGAGAGCAAGTGGGCCCACACCACCTTAGAGAGGGGCGTTGGGAAGGAGAAGTGGCTGAATCTGAACTCACTGTCCACAGCTGGTCAGGACCCAAGGCCTGACAGCCAGCCACACTGCCCCTCAAGTGAAAGGCAATGGTCCCCCACGTAGCCTGCTGGCCTTACTGTCAGCACCAAACATGTCCCCAGAGAATACTGACAGTCCCTGCAGCCAAGGATGAGCTTCCTCTGGTTGCACAGGAGATGGTGAGTCTCTAAGGCCTCAGCCATCCTCTCTGCTGACCAACGCCACTACCACTGTCCCGGTCCACGACCTGCTGCGAGCTGCGCAGCCTCTATCCTGACCCTGAGAAAAGCCAAACTGTTGTGCCCATTTCATAGCTGAGGAAACTGAGGCCTAGATGCTGAACCTGATTACCACTTGCCCAAAAGGCTCCCCTGTGCTGACCTCCCCTGCTGACCTCTCCTGCTGACCTCCCCCTGCTGACCTCCCCTGCTGACCTCCCCTGCTGACCTCTCCTGCTGACCTCCCCTGCTGACCTCCCCTGCTGACCTCCCCACGTGTTTCACGCCGGGGAAGCAGTCGAGGGGGAAGCCAAGGCCCTGGCTGTGCACTCACGGCACAAACTGCCCGAGCTCAGCTGTCCACCTATAAGGTGCATCTTCAGAGCACAGCCTCCGCCTCTGTTCTCGGGGTCAACTGACCGAGACAGCGCCTGACACGGCACGCAGCCAAGCTCCACGTCAAGGACTGCCCACCCAGTGCCCAGAGTCCATGAGTGCCCGCCCGGTGCCCACAGCCCGTGAGCGACACCTTCCACAGTGAGAGGACCAGGACACACGACGCCCTCCTGCAGGCCTGGTGTCCACGTGGTCACATGGGCCCGTCCACAAGTGAGGCGGGAGCGTTCGGCTCGGAGATGTAAAGACAAGCAGAGGTCAGGGTGATGGAACCACAAACCAAAGAGGTGCGGGGAGCCCTGGGAAGGTGGGAAAGAGGGGAGACTGGGCCCTCCCTCAGCACCAAAAGGGGTTAGTCTTGCCAGCACCCTGCATTCAGCCAGATGAGACCGGTCTGGGACTTCTGACATCCAGAACATCAAGATGACAAACTTGTCTTGTTTAAAGCCTCCGAGCATGTGGTCATCTTCTGCCCCAGTGAAAGGAAATGAGTTCGAATGCTGGCATTATCATTACTACCACCACCTGAGCTCAGATCCGAGCTGAGCCCCCCACCAGCGATGAGTCAGACGCGCCCTGGACCAGACAGACTGCGATGCCGTCCACAGCACCACCCGCCCTGCTTCACCTTGACCGGGACAGCTCTTCTCCGCCCGCCCCGCCGCGTGGGCAGCTCTTCTCCGCCCGCCCCGCCGCGTGGGCAGCTCTTCTCCGTCTACCCCATTATGTAGCTGAGAATGTGCACCACCTCAGCCACCCAGAGGGCCCAGGGCTCCACCCAAAGCCCCACTCTGTGCATTTCTGCTTGCAGGCCCTACTAAGTGACAGTCCTCCCCCATGGCCTCCTCTGGCTCTCCAGGGAGCAGGCTGCACTCTTTCTCCTCCCACAGCCTAGTCCAGCTGACCTTGAATGCAGAAACGGGGTGTGGCTGCCAACGCAACCACTCGCAGCTTAAACTCTCCACCTGATCTTACTTCCTGTAAAATGGGGGCCAAGACCCTTCTGTGGACTCCAAGGAGCCCCAGGATGTGACCCCACCTTCCCTCCCACGCAGGGTGTCTGCACATCCATAGACCAGCCCTGCCTGTCTCCTGACCTCTGTCCCCCACGGGGCCTACATGACGGCACTCGTCCCTTGAGCTGTCTTGAGAGGAACCTGCCTGTCACCAGGAAGGAGATGCGCCTGCTCTTACACCTGTAGCCCCGCGCCTTGCAAGGCAACAGGCACTTTGGAGAACATGACATATTCGCACATTTCTCCCACACCACCATGTAAAATCCCAAAACACCACATAGCCAAATTCGTCAGCAGCACCAGTTCTCCGGCACCAAATTCTATTCTAGTTTCTCTTCATGTTGCTTGATAAATGCACAACTAAACCACTTCGAGAAGCCTGGTTTTATTCTTGCTTCCAATTCTGGTTACACTTCTTAGTCCAGCTTGGCAGGAGCCCTCATGCCAATTCCAGGAGCCCAGGGAACTGACCACCCTCTCCACCCAGATCACTGAGCGAGAAGGACAAGCCTGACTTGCCAGAGTGTGTGTGTGTGCGGAGCGTGATAAACTACTGGACTGGTTCCCTCCCTCTTGTCCCCCCTCTACGAGGGACCGAGGGACCGGGTCGTCCCGCATTGATTACACAATCTCCCGCAGGCTTGCTCAGGGCTGGCCGTCAGTCCCAATTCTCAGACGCACCTAAAGCTTCACTCTTCGACTGTCAGGTTGACATCTGTAACTAGCTGGTGCTTAGTCAAGTGAGACTCAGACTTGGATGTTCCCAAACATCAACACACCAGAACTCATCCTGCAAACCTTCCGGATACAAACTATGGGTGCAAAGACCCCCCTACCCAAGGCCTGCTGAGTCGGTGTGTCAGTGACACTGATACAAGTTCAAGTCGGTGAGAAAACTGGCTGGAAGAGGGGCGTGTCCCCAGGTCACCCACCAGAATGTTCTGTGCCGGTCCCAGAAATGGAGGATGGCTTGCCTTGAAGGGAGAAGACCAGAGTGAGATGGCGCCGCCCCTGCCCGTCACCCATGCTCTGCAATGCGAGGCTGGCAGAGGCCCTCGAGGGGCTGCGCCTGCCTCCCTGGATGGGAAGAAACGCACTGCTCCCTCCCCTTGGCCCCTCTGAGCGCTGGGTGGATGGGGGGGGGCTGTGGGGGCTTCCCCAGGAAACACAAGCTGAGCTGGGGGCTGCACCTCAGCAGAACGAGGGGCACTGCAAGCACACACAGCCCCTCAGCTGAGCCAGCGCGCGCGCCTGCAGGATGGGGCCAAGAGGACGTGTCCGGCCAAGCAGGACGTCCTTGGCCGAGGTGATGCCTTCCTGTGTTTGCCGACATGGGATGCGTCCTGCGCCCTCGTCCTGGTGACCTCCTGGAATGTCGCCAGCTTCCCCCGTGGGAAAGCGCCAGGTCCATTGCGAGGGCAATTATGTAGGCCCAGAGGAGCACGGGGCCGGGCCTGCAGGGCAGGGAGAAGGACTTCCCTTGCGCTGTCTGTCCGTCCTCAGTTTGGCCTCCTTCCCATGAGGATGAGCAAGGATGGTGGACCCTCAGCTCTTCTTCTCTAGACTTCAGCTGGATATCGAGGCGCAGCAGGACTTCCTGGAGCCCACGCTGCTACCGCATACCCTGGGCTGGTCCCCTCCACTAACGTACCTTAGCCTCGGGGCGATCTCAGAGCTGGGCTCCCAGTCCCCTCCAGCCACGGTCAGCCCTGGCCATGCCCAGGATGGACAGGGCCGTGGAAGGAGGAGGCAGCGAGGACTACTGCTGGCTGGAACCATGAAGACGGAGCAGGGGCGTAGGCAAGGCGGGAGGAAGGGAGGCCAGGGGAGACTGAGGGAGACCAGGACCCCAGTGCACGGTATCTTCAGCCTACAGAAGGGAACAGATAAGCCAGAATGGCCAGAGGGGACCGACCTTCCCAGACACAGAAAGGAGGAATCTCCTCTGGGTATTTCTCTGCCGGCACCCACAGGAGACTAGGAGCTGCCACCCCACCACTACCTCCGAGCCCCCTTTCTGTTCTGTCTGCCCTCTGAGGACAGCTGAGAGATGGGGGGCAGGGGCAGGCTGGGACAGGGTAGGTAGCAGCTCTTGTGCTGAGGAGGGAGGGGCTGGCACGTGACAAACGAATCACAAACAAGAACATCACAGATGAGGAACGCGCCAGACAGTGGACGAGAAAGGTCTCTTGTCCCTGTGGACAGGAAGGAGCAGGCACCAGGAGGGCTGGAGGAATCTCGCCCGCCACCGCCAGTGACGGAGGCAGACGCATGGCTGGGCTCCGAAACAGCGAAGCCGCTCTCGGGCCTCAGGGAACAAGTAGTGCACAGCAAACTGCGGGAATATGGGGACTTGGAAGGACCCAAAAAGTCATCACAGCCCCCATGGCAAGGGACAGAGGTCTCCCGCCAACAGTCGGTGGGAACCTGACAGTCCTGGGCAGACCTTTGAGGACAGCCGAAAAGGACTGGTACCGCTCAAGCCACTCCAAGTCTCCAACCCTGCAAACCGTGACTGTTCTTGCATCCAGACCCTCTGCTTTGGGGCGATCAGTTCCACGGTGATGGAAATCATGACCCTCCATCCAGTGATTACTGTGTTGAGATCATCTGGCCACACTGAGTCAAGCTTAGTAGGACCCAAACCCCCAGAGGGGCCGGCGAGCAGCTGGCTGGCGGCCCTGGGTGTGAGGGGGTGGCAGGGCGTGGGGACTTAGACACTTCCCTCCCATGGGAGGGAGGACTCAGGGGGGTGAATGAACCATGGCTGTGCCCCCAGCCAGCAGATGTCTGCCCCGAGCACATGCCTAGCCATCAGGTGGGCAGGATGGTGCTACTAAAAATAACCACTGTCCAGACTTCTCACCGTGACGTCAACGCCCAGCCAGCTGTCCAAGGGCCTGTGCCAAGAGGGGATGGGACGGTCCTGCCAGAGAGTCCAGGTCTGTCCCAACGGAAGCTCTGGAGAAATGTCAGAGTCCAGACATCGACTGGACCTGGGCCTATGTGAACAGCGCGCTCCCCCACACCAGCTCTCAGCTCTGTCCCAGCTCTGTATAGCTGTAACAGTGGCACGGCCCGTGGGGTGCCGTCTCTGAGTCCACACCACCGCCTTCCACGGCAACTGGCTGAAGATGAAATTGACACATAGGAGAGGTCTCTGCAAATTGTGAAAATAAACATAGGAAAAAAACCCTGTTTTTTCCATAAGCAACCTTTCTGCCCATTCTGCAGACACCAAGACACGTGGAGACATTGAAGCTAAAGCAAGGTGTAACACATCAAAGGCGCGGCACAGCCAGAGACTTCTCGCCATTTCTAGACCCCAATAGAACAGAGTTCCGTTCTTAGACTCAGTTTGCAGCCAGCTGTGTGACCTGGGGCGAGTCACCTTCGCAGATATTAACAAGGAAGTGGGAGAGGCCAGCGTTCTTCTAAGGCCCAACCACCCACGCCAGGCTCACTCAAAGGGCAGGGATTTCTTGGGAGCAGCAAGCCGAGATGCCCAGAGTCTGCCACCCACCAGTGCCACGACATAAGACTTAGAGAGTTCTCCAGGGACTAAGGATGCTCAAGGGTTCCACGGCGCTTCCCAGAGAAACTGGATTCACCTCAAGCAGAAGGTTCAAGTCCAAAGTTCGAGTCCAAAGCCACTCTCAAACATGTGTCCTCAGTGAAGAGCAACAAGCTACACCAGAGGCTAGCCAGGGAGACTGGACGACCAGGGGAGAAAATCCTCCCCGACAGCTACACACACCCCCAGGGACTGATTTGCTACGTCTATCTGGGCCTGGACTTAGCTGGACCACAGTATGTCCCACTCGTCTCCAGGCATCTTCGGAAACAACAAGCCACTGTTAAGTACCGTGGTCAGCAGTGTCTAATGTGTGGAAGGAGGGGCCCGCTGAAGGAGAGATCGGAGGGCGCAGGCAGGTAATCCAGGGAAGGCAACAGCACTCGTGCCGAGGCTGAGTGACTCCAACACAATGCAAACCTCCTCTGACCAGCGTGCTCTAGGACACCGCTCGGTGCATACACTGAGAGCCAGCGAGCTGTGCCCACGAATGGGCACCTATATCAACAACATCTCAGCAAAGATGGCGATAAACTTGATGAAGCTGCAAACAAATAACCGACGTGCACATCGCAATGTTATTCCAGAGAGCTGAGCCTTGAAACAATAAACACAGAAGTAAAAGACCCCGACAGCAGGAAGCACTACTGCTAAGCAGGTCTGGGGTGGGGGGGGGCTCACCAATCTTGCTTCTCTTAGGAACTGTTTGGATTTCTGCCAAATGCTTCTTAGGGACCCCCACAAAGCCTCATCCAACGCATTGTCGCTGACTTGACTCCCGTGCCTTTCAGATAGGGAAGAAATTTCTCTTAATGTCCCCAGAGAGCACCCCATCCCTAGGGGTCCCTGCTGAGTCTCCATCCCCCGAGTTATTCCAAACCAGCACCCAAGAGTGCCATGGCTGGTCTGGGGTTTGCAGTCCGCACCCAGGAGCGTTGTATATGCAGCTCCCCCCGCCCCAGCAAGGAGAAGGCAGCTCTTGGCTATCAAGTTTCCACTCTGTCCTGGGGAGACACCTCAGTTCCCCCAGATGGCGTGGGCTGGACACTGTGGCCCCAGTGTGCGCAGAGGGACCCCGGGATCCGCTCAGCTGCTGACGCTGGACTGGCGCCTTGTATGCTCACTTGGTCTCTGCTGGGCGTGGCGCCTGCACAGGTGACTGAGGTGCCACACGTGGGGTGCTTGACTCTCCTCTCTGTCCTCTGTCTTCCTTGCCAACTTCCGCTTCCGTTCCAGACGGGCTTCCATGCTCAGAGGCGCACTGGGCCAAGAGGAACCCCGGGGTCTCCAGTTAAATCCCGCTCTGTCTGATTTCAAATCGACCGCAAGGTGAAACATAACTCCCGCCAGTGAGAACACACAGGACCTGGCCGCTTGGGCCTGCTCCCTGGGAAGGGGGCCCCCCCAGAGCTGCAGGGGTAGCGGAGCTGGGGGTGGGGACAGCGATGGAGGGCAGGCCTCGAGGAGACACGGATGGCCTCTGGTGTTTACAAACCCAGCGACCAGGAATCTTCTTAGAGAGCCAGACAGGGCCGTTTCCTTACGTCAGCTTCCATTCCCAATACAAATATTTGCAGATAAGATCATTAATCCTTTTTGCCCAGTTAGGGGGTATGGCCCCAACCCTCCCTATGAAATGCCTGACTCACGCAACTCAGCGTGGTGAACCATCACTTGGCTGGCATTTAGGTGCCCCGTGGTACCAAGAGCCTGCTGCAGAGTCTCTTCAAGTTGCTGATATAAAACATGACCGAAACAACTTAGGGACCAAGAGGCAAACAATTCTTGGTGACGCTTCGTCAGTGTGGCAGGAGAGTTCACACCATCATCAGGAGCCAACGAAACAGCCACACCATGGTCGCAGGAACTGCCAAGGAAGAGACGTACTCTCTCACTTGCCAGTCTGCCGACAGGTCAAATTCCAACCAGCTCGCTCTTGGTTTTATCCACCTGCCTAGGGAATGGTCCCGCCCAGCATGGGCTGAGTCCCCCCATACCAGATCATCTCCCACAGCCTTGCTCAGAGCTTGACTTAACGACTAATTCTTCACAGATGTGCCCGAAGGCTCAGTCTTCCCTGGTCAAGTTGATATCATCTGTAGCTGACTTCCACAGAGACCTCCGGGAGTCTGCCCAGAAACACTGACTGGCAAATGTGGGGAGCCGCAAAAGGGCCCGGGGTCAAGCTAAAGTCACAGCAAGAACGAGGGAGCCAAGAAAAAGCTGTCTGTACTAGTGGCCGACGAGCAGGTCTGTGGTCAGAGCAGCCCAGGGACGAGGTTCAAGCACTGCCCAGGGAAGTCCCCAGATCCACGGAGGACCTTCGCTCTCTCAGGCATCGTTACAGAAAAATGACAAACGGGGACTCGGAGATGCCACATAGCAGGGTTTGCTTCCCCGGGGAGAATCCAAAGACTGAGCACAGGACTTTGTTCCAGCTGCCTTTTATACAGCATAACTTTCTGGTCCTGAGAATTCTCACCCAAGCAGCCCATATCCTTCCCCCTTTGCAGGTGGCCCAGACTTCCTGCCACACAGCTGGGCAGGCTAGATGACAGCGGCAGAAAGGGTAAAGTAAACATTTTACATGAAAGCCACCACTTCAAAGACGACGTCACCACTTTGGCGCAAGAGGATGGGTCTTAGCGCACTGATAAGGATACCTACATCACCCTGGTCTGCTGCAGGACAGGACAACAGAACGCCCTCAGGATCACGGGGTGCAAGAACCTCCCGCAGGAAAAGCCTCTGCAGGGCGTCCTCTGAGCCGCATCCCTCTCTTCTCTGGCCCCCGGGTAGGTTGAATGATAATGTGACAGTCCTCACCCCCCAGACTTTATTAGGCAGTGGGGCCAGTTCACGTGTCATGAGCAGCATTCAGGTAAGTCTGTCTTGGAGTGAGCGGGTCCCAAAGCAGTAAGACCGGCGTTCCTGTCAGAAGAGGCACATGGGAGAAGCTCCACCTGCTCACGGAAGTGACGTTGCAGCCGCAGACCAGGGGCCACCTGGGCACCAGAGAGGGGGCACCGTCCTCGCCGGTCTGCTGCAGCATGGCTCTCTGCAGCTTGGCCTCCGACCTGCAGCTTCGTGAACTTCTGTCCCTTTCAGACACCAGGCTTGTGACACTGCTCTAGTTGCCATGGGGAAGCGAACACGGAACCCACGCTCTGAAGCTCCGCCCCTGAAGCCAAGCTGGAAGGGAAGATCTGTTCTTGGGGATGGGGGCATGAAAGGGGAAAAGTTCCCCCACATCCCCAACATCCTTGTTTCATATTAGCGTACTTGAGAGTCAGGGAGATGGCACAGGATTTAAAACCTTTGCCTTGCAAGAAAGAGGACCTGAGTTCAAATTCCCCAGATCGTGTGTAAAAATGTCAGACAGGCTGAAGGTGGGGCCTGGGAAAGCAGAGAGTGAAGATATAAGGGGAAGAGCCATCAGAGATGCTTCTCGAAGTCACTATTGGGCCTCCACAGCACACATGCAAGCCTTCCTGCACACACACACACACACACACACACACACACACACACACACACACTTGATAACCTCAGGGTTTCTCCTGCTGTACCCCAAATAGTAAATCCCCCACGCAGTGCACACGCCCTGGGCTCCATGCTGCCTCCTTGGCCACTGTAGCCCCAAGTCTCCTGCCGACACCTGCAGCCCCGAGTCTCCTGCTGACACCTGCAGCCCCGAGTCTCCTGCTGACACCTGCAGCCTGAGTCTCCTGCACTGACACCTGCAGCCCCGAGTCTCCTGCACCGACACCTGCAGCCTGAGTCTCCTGCACCGACACCTGCAGCCCCGAGTCTCCTGCACCGACACCTGCAGCCCCGAGTCTCCTGCACCGACACCTGCAGCCTGAGTCTCCTGCTGACACCTGCAGCCTGAGTCTCCTGCACTGACACCTGCAGCCTGAGTCTCCTGCACTGACACCTGCAGCCCCGAGTCTCCTGCACTGACACCTGCAGCCCCAAGTCTCCTGCACTGACACCTGCAGCCCTGAGTCTCCTGCACTGACACCTGCAGCCCCGAGTCTCCTGCACTGACACCTGCAGCCTGAGTCTCCTGCACTGACACCTGCAGCCCTCTCTCCTTCAGCAGGGAAGGAAAAGCCAGTCTCAGTCTGAAAAGCAGAAGGAAGATTACAAAAGTGTCTCAGCCCCAGGCATCCTTTTTTTTTTAAACCACTAACTGGGCAATGAATAATTTATAGGCAAGAATATTTGTGGGGGGATAAAATGTTGACAAGTCAAGAAAAGCTCTTAGCGGCCTAACGGAGCCATCCATCTTTAAGAAACAGGTTCCAAATGCATAGCTTGCGAAGATCTGGCTACAGTTGTTTTCTTTCTCTCCCCTCTCTCTTCTTTCTTTTTTATCTATATGGAAATTGGTGGGTACTGAAATATGTTTCCCTTCAGCACCAGCCTGGCCTGAGTGATATCCCAAGCAAGAATTAAATCATCGCTTCATGCACCAGGAAATAAACACCCGAGCGGAGGGGGCCTCTCAGCCCCTGTGGTGGAGAGAGGCTCAGCGGATCTAGCTCCAGGCAGACCACAGCTCGTCTCAGCTTCATAGAGCGAAAGACGGCTCAGAGAGCTGCTGAGATGGCTCGGTGGGTAAAGACGCCTGTGTACAAACTTGGTGCACTGAATTCCATCCCCGGAACCCACATGGTTGAAGGAAAGAACCAACAAGACCAACGTCCAAAAGTTGTCCTCTGACTTCCATCCATATACTACATGGTCTGTGTGTGAGCCTTCTCTCTGTCTCTCTGTTTCTCTGTCTCTCTCTCTCTCTCTGTCTCTCTCTCTCTCTCTCTCTCTCTCTCTCTCTCTCCCCCCCACCCTCACCTCCATCCCTACCTCTCACACAAACATAAAAGGTGAACTGACCATAAAGTACCATAGAACAACAATCGGAAGGAAGCCCATCCTGCAAGCTGGGCTCAACCCCCCATTGAGACTGAGCTAGGAAACTTTTAACCCGGTTGCTTACAAGGGAACTCACAAAGGAAGGACGAGCTAAAGGTCAGAGCACAATGGCTGTCCAGGAACTGCTCACAGCAAACACCAGATGGTCCCAACATGCAGCCATCTTAGTTCCCGTTAACATTCCTTGGTAACTGTCTGAGAACTGGATAATTGTCAGAAGGATTGCTACATTCCTTAGTAGATAATTGTCAGACGGGGCTTCTTTTCTTCCTTTTCTTTTTTTAAATCAGGACATAAAACTGTGTAATAACTCACTCGAAATGTTGTCTGGGGCTTTGTTTGGGGCTCAAGTCCCTCGGTGAAGGCCGCTGACCAGTGAATAAATTGGCTTCAACTCCATCCTGGCATCCGGAGTTCCATTTCTGGCCAGGGCACCTTGTAACATTAGGAAGACAAGCAAAGCTTGGGTGATTGACCAATCAAAACCCACCTCATTCGGAGATATGTCACCCTTCAGATCTATCCTAGGCCAGGCTCCGGCTGGCACCGGAAGGGCTTCATTGAGACTGGCTGGGACAGATCCCTGAGGTCGCATCTCCTGCCAACTTCCATCCAGTCTGTTACAGAGCTCCCGTGTTCTAGATCTGGGTCTCTGCAGAGATTGCTCATCTCCCCTGATGTCATCTCTCTAGGGCTGATCACATCACCCCAGTGTGACACACACACACCCACACTCCAAGAGGAACCTTTGGAAAATGGAGCTTGTGGTCATAAAAGGGCACCAGAGGGAGGCAGTGGGAGGGGCTGGCCTTTGCCCCCCGTCTCTCACTGCCTCCAATATGGAGGTTGACTTGACCTTCCGGATGGCAGCAGACATGCGCCCACAGTTCTCCGTGGTCCCTTACCTACACTGAGCCCAAAGATGACCACGTTTGAGAAGGAATCTGAGCCCCGCGGCTCGAGCCAGCTCCCCTGGAAACAGTTTGCTTGTAGACTAGCAGCACTGTGGCTGATGTTTCCTGCTGTGTAGCAGCGGCCCCCACATGGAAGAGCTTACTATACAATCACACCACGCTTACCAGCACACAGGTCCTGAGGGTCAGGACACCCAAGCAGAGCCCCTCACAGAGCTGGGATCAGGCGCCTCACGGGGCCATGAACTGCATGGATACCAGCTGGATTCCTCACAACTGTGGACCTGGCTGTTGGCTGGAAGCCAAGCTCAATTCCTAACCCCGTGGGGTCTCCCACAATGGAGTAGTCAGTTTCTCTCGGCGTCAGGGAGAGAATATGAGAACAGGGAGAGAATATGAGAACAAGTAAGACAGAAGTCAGTGCTTTACAATGTGATTTTCAGCAACATCTCACCCCTATGAGACACTCTCCTCAGAAGTCAGTCACCATGACCTGCCAGTTGCTGGTAAACGACCATCGAAAGACTTAAGGGAACAAGGGGTTTATTTCCTTACGACAGTCCAGTTACAGTTCTCAGTCCAACTTGACAGGAGAGCAGCACCAACACCAGGCTGAGGGAACTGGCCGTACCTTCTCTACGGAACGGCTGAGAGAGGGACAATCCTTACTTTCCAGACCAGCACGTCTGGCCAAGTGTACACAAGGATGCCAACTTCCTCAACCAACTCTCAGTATTATATTTACCTGTTCAGGGCCTAGTCCCACCCACCATGGATTGGGCCTTTCCCATCAGCTAGACAATCTCCTGCAGGTTTGCTCTGGGTTTAATTCAACCATTAATTCTCTATAAATGTGTCTGCAGCTCAAATCCTCAACTGTCAAGTTGACATCTGTGCCTAACTGTGACAGCTGGGGAGATGACTGAGGGGTTAAGCCTCTGCCTCTCAAGCAAAGGACCTCAATTCAGATCCCCAGAGCCCACGTAAACATACAGGGCAAAAAAAAAAAAAAAAAAAAAATGGTACCGCCTGCAATTTCAACAGAACCTAGGAGACCCAGAGCAGAGCAATAAGGAGGCAGAACAATCCAGGATGATTCCCGATGTTACCCTTGGGCTTCCGCAAGCACACACACGCACACACACGCACACACACGCACACACACACAACATGCACACACATGCTAAGTGAGTACCTTGCTCTGTCCACACTCAAGAGAGGGACTCACGCAAGAGTAGCCTAAGGTGGTATCTACTGGCTGCCTTTCTGGAAGCTTCTCCCTCAACAATTCACTATGCTAGTGTCTAGTGCTGCCAAGAACCTACAAGGGACTTGGGACACCTGTGTCTTTTGAAGTCATAGCGTCTCCACATCACATATCAGGCTTTTGTTCTCAGCAGCTGACTGATCAGCTGAATTCTTCTGAGGGTTTGAAAAGAGCAAAAATTCCCTGCGTGGGAAGTTTTTTGTTCCTCAGATACATCCTGCACTGGGATATATATGCGAAAGTGATCTACTCTTAAAGTGCCTTTAATTGCTCCCGTGTTCTATGGTGTCTTTTTAAATTTTTATTTAAATTTTTGAATTTCAAATTTTAAATTTCAATACATTCATATTAAATTTAATGCAAAATTTCCATCCAGAAAGAACAAGAGAGAAAAAGGGAGGGAAGGAGAGCCAGGGGGGAAGACAGGGGAGGGGAGGCGAAGAGAGGAGGGAAAGGAAAATCCCACAGGGCTTAGCATACCAGTGAGCACATACTAACTGTCTCCTAGGTGCTATGGACAGGAACAAGGAGCAGCTTCCTGGGAAGTCCTACCTAGAATCTCTCATGTAGCTGGGGCTACAGTCCTCTGAAAGGCCCACATAGGAGTGGAGGGTCCAATTGTACACGGCACACTCAAATGCCCAGCAAGTTGGCACTGACTCTCTGGGAGGGCTCAGCATCTGTCCATGAGGCTGTGCAGACCCACTGATCTGGCACGGGCCTGTCCAGTGTGCAGCCGACAGATCCAGGCAGAAGCTCCCCGGCTTTGAGGACCCAGGAGCCCACACCTCGTCTCCTCTGCAGTATTCTCCTGGCCGCACACACGCAGGTCTACCTCGCTCGGTGTAGAAGAGGACTTACACGCACCCCTGGAGAGACAGGGCAATCTGGGAGCCCCAGCCCACCCCAGTGAAGCAAGCCCCCAGCACAGGATGGAAGCAGAGGATTAGAGATGGATTAAAGAGGAAACCAAACCAAACCCCAAAAGACACATGGTCCATTGCCAGATCCCCAGAATGAGACAGACCACCTGGACCCACACTTCTGTAACACTTTCTGCCTCCGGACCCCACTGTCACCTCACGCTCGCTCCCCCTGCCGCCAACAGGGGATTCTCTGCAGCCTAACGCAGCTCCAGAGCAGAGCTCCCTGCCTCCCAGCCCTTACAGGGGGCCCTCTAAGAAGAGGGTCCTTCACATTCCCAGGGTCCTCGCAGAGGGCTCCTGACCTCGCTGGGGGCACCCAAGCTGCAAGTATGGGAACAGGAAGCCAACACCTCCACCTCTCTTCATGCACAGACCCCATGCGCCTGACCTGACTCCCCTTCCTGCTGCGGAGCCCGTCGTGAACACCAGCTAAGGGCATTGTACCAAAGCTCGCCAAGGCATTGGTCCAAAAAACCTTCCGGGCCCCTGTCTGAGTGTGAGACAGGGATGGGGATACTCCAAAATGAAGGCATTGCCAAAGCAGGCAGGGCACACTCGCTTCGATGCTTCAGGGAGGGGGCGACCTCCAAACCCGCAGGGGTCTGGATCAGCAGCGAGCCACCTGGTAGGCATCAGTCGCCTGAGGGGGTGGGAGGCGTGGTTTCCACCGGCATCGTTCCCTTCATCGTGGTGATGAAGAGGTCGCTCAATCTGACAGCAAGGCAAAGCCGGGCTGCAGGGCCTTTCCGCAAGAGCGAGGTGTGTGCGTCTCACACCTCCGCTCCATGATGAATACATGACCGTTACATGACCAAGCAATTTAGAGGGACAAGGAGCATATCCGTGCTCGTAGTTTCAGGGTACAATTGACCACCACAGCGGGAACTGGAGCAAAGGGGCATCTGAAGTGGCCCACCAGGATGGATGGGCAGCACCTGGGCACTGGGCTGCATGTTCCATGGCTGCTTCCTGGCCGTGGTCTCCTGCGAACTGAGGTACGGCATGCCAGGATGACATGGTAGAGCCCCTGGCTCCAGCGACGGAGAGTGGTTAGGATCGGATCCTAGGTCTTCTCCAGCTGTTGTGAAGAACTCAGGTCTAAAAGTTGCCTAACCAAAAGGCAAACGAATAGTCACACCCACTTTGCTCACACAGGCCCTGGTGCAAAGAACTGAGCAATGAATTGATGCTATGGGAAGTATTCTGCTTCTCTGATAGGCTCTTGCATGCATGTAAATTCACTTAAATATTTTAAAACTGCTTAGTCAGGGCTTGGCATGCAGTGGAATCTCAGGACCAGAGACCCCATGGTCTCTGCCTCAGGGTCCTGGATACTCACTGTCTGCTGGCTGCCCGGGTAGATTAATCATCTTTCTGGTCATTATGATAAAATGCCTGACAGAAGAAACTTTTCCCCGCCCATCCTGCAGGGAAGACACGGCGACAGGAGCACAGGCAGCAGGTCACTGCTTTGCATCGGGAAGCAGAGAACATTGCACGTTGGGGCCCAGCTCCCGTTCTCCTTTTATATAGTCCAGGACCCCAGCCCAAGGAATGGTGTTCCCCTACATTTAAAGTGGGTTATCCCACCTCAATTAACCTAATCTAGAAAATCCTTCTGAGACACGCCCAGAGGCCTGGCTCTTTGTGATTCTCGGTCCTGTCCAGTTGACAATCAACAGTGACCACCAGACCATTGGAAGAGGCGCTATGTCCCTCCCACCTCTACATTCAGAGACGAACCTCTGGGAACAGGTTGGTGCCAGAGCGTGACAGCACCTCTAGCCCCCAGATGCAGGTGAGAGCACCCAGCATTACTCCATCATCACCTCAAATCCCCTCGGCTGTCACCTGCCACGGGACAATGACCAGCAATATCTGATCAACCAAAGACGTGCTGACCAGCTGTGGCCTCTGAGCTTGTCCCTGGAGGAAGAACCATCCTGGGTTGCAGTACCTGGAGTAGAGACCTCGTGGGTCGGAAGCTCTCAGATGCTGCAGATCATAAGTTTGGGGCGTCCCTGAAGCCTCGGAGAAACAGAAGAGTAATGGGCAAGAACAGGACACGGTAAACCCCACAGAAACCGTGACCTTGGTCATTGATCTTCCCTCAAGCAGCTGAGCAGCAAGGAAACGGATCCTCAACCACTCCCCTGGGTCCTGAAGTGCACACGCCACGCCTTCTTGGTCACCTTTCTCCGCTCACCCCAGCAAATGGACACCTGTCGGCCCACTGGCCCTCAGCCCCCACGAAACCGCTAGGCGCGTCTGATCGGGGAATTGCTGCTGCTTAGCATCTGCTTCCCCGGCAAAGCTTCTACCCTTTCCTGAAAAGTCATCATAGGGGATCCAATCATAAGGGGTCACCTGACACAGACCAGCTGATGGGGGGTCGCCATGGATAGAGACTGACCTCCCACCAGTCACCCCAAAGAGCTTCACCTACTTCTGGGCCCCTGGGCTGCGTGTTCCTAGAGTTCTTCAAACGGAAGCCCAGGTTCCAAGGTGGAAACGCCTCTTCGGAGGTTCACAGCAAGTGAACGGAGCCATAAATGTCATGTTTTCATTCCTCAAGGACACTGTTTACCAACGTCTCAGTGGTTAATTACCAACAGATCTCTGGGAAGAACTGCGGATTGGGTCACAGCTGCTCCACGAATGGCCAGAACCCCAATCCGCTTTGCCAAGCTAAGTAAATGGGTCGGTTCCACTGAGAAATTCTACTCAGAGCGCCAACGGCAGGAATTCACACTCCGTTCATGATCCGTCACTCACCAGGGCTCCCAGGGTATAACCCGCCTCTTGGACATGCGCCGGTCGCTGTAACCCAGTTGCTCCAAAAGGCTATTTCCCAGGTTGGGCTAAAATTAGCAAACCCTCCACACTCGAGCACCCCTTCCAGAGGCACATTCTGGGTCGAGGTTTGATGGAGGGGTTCAGAGGAGAGCGAGGCTGTGCCACAGTGGAGACTTTCCTCCCGCCAGCCGCTCGCGGCAGCTCTGTGGAAGCAGAGACCCCGGGCTGAGGCTGATGGAGAAGCAGCTGGTCTAGAACACTGGCCATGTGACCAGGAAGTGGGTCCCAGCGGCTGAGGAAAGACAAGAACAAGGCGTGAGATTCATTGGGCCTGTTGGTCCCTCTGCTCCGCACCCACCCCCTCAGAAGCCACTTGAGCAGAATTGTAAGAAGCAAAGGAGAAGGTGCCCTGCACACACGTCTTGGTGCAAACTGTTTTGTTCTGGGTTTTGCTTTAAGTCAAGGTCATGTGCAGCCCAAACCAGTCTTGACCTCTCTCCATGCAGCCCGGAATGACCTTGAATTTCTGATCCTCTCACCTGCATCCACGGAGTGCTGGCGTTGCAGGCATGCACCGCTGCGCCTGGCATAGGAGTAGAACTCAGAGCCGTGTGCCTGCTAGGCAAGCAGTCTGCCCCCAAGTCTCTAGTCGGTGGCTCTGCTGGTTCCCCAAGTCTCCCTAATAAAGACCGGCTCTGTTCGGCAGCTTAGAGTAGCCAGGAGGGAACAGAAGCTAAGGTCCTCCTAGGCCCCCCACAAGCAGAAGGAACAGCCAGTCACCAGAAGTTCACCCCCACATAAACAGACCACTCAGACACAAAAGAAGTAAAAATGCCCATTTAAAGAAGCGAAAACTAACCACTTTTCAAGCCTGCCTAACCCTGTAGGTACCACGCCTACCTGTCCCCTTCCAGGGCCACCTCCTTCCTCCCTGCCTGTCTCTGACCACGCATCCAATCGCTTCCTCTCTCTCTGACCACGCGTCCAATCGCTTCCTCTCTCTCTGACCACGCATCCAACCGCTTCCTCTCTCTCTGACCACGCATCCAACTGCTTCCTCTCTCTCTGACCACGCATCCAATCGCTTCCTCTCTCTCTGACCACGCATCCAATCGCTTCCTCTCTCTCTGACCACGCATCCAATCGCTTCCTCTCTCTCTGACCACGCATCCAATCGCTTCCTCTCTCTCTGACCACGCATCCAATCGCTTCCTCTCTCTCTGACCACGCATCTAATCACTTCCTCTCTTTCTGACCACGCGTCCAATCGCTTACTCTCTTCTCTGGCCACGCATCCAATCGCTTCCTCTCTCTCTGACCACGCGTCCAATCGCTTCCTCTCTTTCTGACCACGCATCCAATCGCTTCCTCTCTCTCTGACCACGCATCCAATCGCCTCCTCTCTTTTCTCTCGTTCTCAATCAACCCTGATTCTGATTGATTCTGATTCTCCGTGAGTTCTGGTTCCAATCTTCAACGCTAGGACACAAGAACCCCGGGGTGGGGAAAGGGGGGAATCCAGTTTCATCCCTGCGCGGCAGCTGCCTCACTCTGGGGACATATTTCTCCTACCCTCAGCCTCTGCTGCCCATTGGCTGGTGGGTTCAGAGGCAGAAGCCCTTCAGATTCTGCTGTCGGCTGGCGCTCCTCACCACCGTGAGATGCGCTTTCAGGAATAACGTTCTCATGATGCCCAGCCCATGCCATCAACCCCATGCGTGCATGCCCAGCATCGCCCTTCATGTGTGTTTGTCCACTGCAGAATGAGGCGTTTCCTTGCTCAAGGCAGCCAGCACAGTGATAGACGCCCAGAGCTGACCCACTTGCTGGTCTGAAATAGACCCTTGACTTTGGGAAAGCGGCTGGCGCTCTAGAGAGCGCCGCAGAGGGCGGGCTCCTCTCCAGGGCCCACTAAGGCCCGTCAGCTTCTCTCCAGGCTCAGAGTGAAGCCTTCTGCCCCCTTCTCTGGGATGGGGTCCAGGGTGGGCTGATGGGAACCAGAGTTACCCCAGCCCCCCCAGGCTCCGCCCCGACCCCTCCTCCTCCCACAGGCTTCTGTCGCACAGTGGCACTGAGCTCACTGACTCCCCGGGGATTACTTAGATACTAGCAACGGGCTCTGCTCCATCAGCTCTCAGAGGAGGGGTTTAACCAGAAACCCTGAACCACAGAAATATGGCAAGAAGAACGGGTGGGGACAGGGCCTGGACGCTGCAGGACAAGCCAGCTGCCTCCTCCAGCTCTGTGGCCCCCAAGTCCCCAGGCTGGGCCTTTCTCTGCTTCTCTGACTGCGGCCTGCCGATCTCGTTATTGAAACGTTCCAACATGGCTGCCTGCATGTTAGGATCAATCCCAGATTCTCTGGAAAGAGATCTGATTGGCTCCCCTGGATCAAATCTCTGCTCTCATCCAATCCCTGTGGCTCAGGGGTGGTAGGTCCCAGAGGTCACACGGCCTTAGGTCCTCCCCTGGGGCTAGTGTGGGCGAGCAGCCTCCCAAGTAGGAGCCGGTTCTGCTGTTGACCAGACGTTCCGTCTCTCCAGCCCAACCCACATCTCCGCAGCTGCATGTCACCCAGAATCCAACAGGATCCCCAGGGCATCTCTGGGCTGGGGGAGGGGAAGGGATCCTCACAGGACCGTATCAGAGGTCTAGACTTACATGGGTGTAGGCGAACCTAGGCAACCCTATCCGCCCACCAGCCCCTTCCAGAAGATTCCATCACAAAGAAAAAGCAGACAAGGAATCTGGACCAGCAGGCAGAGGTCGCAGGGTCCGAATCCACTAGGGGTCCTGATCTCTGACATCCCATTGGCTCTTCCAGGTCATTTCTTTCGCCCTTGTGCCTCAGTTTACCCAGTGATGAAGCCAAGTATTCGGAGGCCTCCAGAGTTCTAGAAATTGTTTTTCAAACCACATCCAGGAAGTGGAGATGGGGGAGGGGGGTGTTGAAGATGGAATATGCAGACCAACATATCCCAAATGACTCTTATCTTCCTGGCCCAATCCTGCACCTCCCACCTTTCTACACGGAAATAAAAATTCCATCATTCTCCTGCCCACCGCCCGCCCATTCCCACGGCCGCCTTCAGTCTGAGGGGTTCACCTTGCTGAACTGCCTGCGTCCTTCTCCGGCTCTGTTTCCAGTCACCAGACATTGACCTCATCGCAGCTGCTGCCTTCTCTTGGCGACATCACCAAATGCCTGGAACAGAAGCGTCCGCAACTCACTCCCCTGGGATCTCGCCCCTCTGGGAAGTCTCCAGGGCTTCTTCCCAATGCAGATCCTGGTTCTGCTATCCCAGGCCCTGTCCAAACGCCCCCCCACGGGTGCACACAGCCCCCTGTATCTGACTGTGGAGCCTCCCAGGCCTCTGTACTGCAGAGCACAGGTAAAGGCCGCCACGGAGCAGCACAAAGCACAGGCCGCAGAATTAACATGTCTGAGCCTCAGGTTCTCAGGCTGTAAAATGGGAAGCGTGGCTGCACCTGGATGGGAGAATGCAATGCCAGGATGACCCTGCAGCGCCATCTTGGCTGCCACAGGGCTGCGGACCTCCACCACTCCTCTCCCCCCTCCCCCCCACACACATAGAGAGAGACCCTCTCCCCAGACCTCCAAGGGTGACCAAATTCCTGGAAAGAAGCTATACCTGCAGGGCTGATGGACTGATTAGCACCTCAGTGATGTGGAGAGCTTGGAATGTTCCAGAACCACACGGATTATCTTGGACCGTCCTTAGCTCTCCAAAGAGCCATTCATCCCCCACTGCAGTATGTAACCTAACATCTTGGTGACTGGTAAGGAAATTCTTTGGAATGTACAACCAGTTTCTCAAACAAACAAAAAAAGAGTTAAGACACTTTTCACATACCTCAGTGGAAACACCAGGAAAGCGGAGGGGTCTCTGCTACAGGTTATGACAGGTCACAGATGCTATTGGAGGAGAGTTGCAGTCAGAGATCAGGCCAAGCTGAGCAACCTAGTGAGACCCTGGCTTTAAACAGAAAGTAAAGGAGAAGGAGGAGATGAAGAGAAAGAAGAGGAGGAGGAGGAGGAAGAAGCGGCAGCTGCAGCAAAGTGGGGCCAAGGATAGAGCTCAAGGGACGATCTCTCCAGAGTACACATGAAGGCCTAGATTTGATCTTTTTGGAAAAAGGATCTTTCTGGGTCCTTTTGAGGGGAAAAAATATATTTCATTGCTATTGTGATCATGTCGGGAGACGGGGCCTTTAAACGGTGATTAGTGGACTGTGGCGATGGCTCAGTGGTCAGAGCCTTTGCCTCCCAAGCAGTAGGACCTGATTTTCAATCTCCAGATCCCCACGTAAAAATGCTGGGCAGGCGTGGCAACCGCCCGTAATTCTACCCCTGGAAGGCGGAGCTGACGACCCGGACGGCGCAATGGCGGCTCTGGGCTTAATGAGACCCAGGCTCATAACAGAAAGGTGAAAGAGCGATGGAGGACGGTTCCCAGCATCACCTGGAGCCTCCCAGGCATGTGATCGTGTGTACATACATCTGCACACGTGCGCGCGCGCGCGCACACACACACACACACACACACACACACACACGTGCATGCGTGCACAACACACACTGCTGTCACCATGAGAGTGAGCTACGTACCTTCAAGTTCGACCTTCCTCTTTTCTGATTGGTGTATTTGCTTCTGCCATTTCACAAGGACGCCCGCAGAGGCTCCTGCACTCCCCAGTATTCAGAACCCGGACCCTGAGCCCTTGCCCTGACCCTCAGCCCTGTCCTTACAGGCCGTGGTTACAGCCGCAGAAAGCAGGACACAGTGAGTCCCGGGCTGGCTTTGGGCCCATGATGTGCCGCTTCTTCCCGGGTGTCTTCTGGAGTCGCTGCTCCGCCGACCTCTGCCTTACGCAAGCGACCGAGATGAGGCTGCGCACCAGCGATGCAGCTCAGGAAGGGAGAAAGAGGTTCAGCGTGGTCAAGGCTTTTCACAGGCAAATGCAAAGCTCCAAATCAGACACAGCCTCGCAGACCAGGTCCTTTCCAAATCCAGAAAGCAGAAAATCCATCCTGCCAGGCCGGCGTCCCGGCTGGGCTCCCAGTGCTGCGCGCTGGGGCCTTTGGAGAGTCGGATGTCGATGGAAATAAGCGCATGCTGCTTTATTATAGAAAGAAGATACGCAAGATACTGCCACACCCCACTATCTCTTGATCTCTGAATAAACTCAGATCCCCAGCACCAGGTGGCTCACACAGCCAGATGTGCGACGGTTGGGGGGACAGGCATTTCATGCATCTTCCCCATCTTCACGCCCTGCCTTTCCCTAGAAGGAGAGCAGAAGACAGACACCCCCATCCATTCACTTACAGCTGCGTGTCTTCAAGAAGACTTCTGACTCATGCTGTCCTGGAAATAATTCAGTGCGTCAACTGCTTGCCCCACCAGCAGGGGGACCTGGATTCAATGGCAAAACCCACGTTAAAAAAAAGTCAGCACAATAGAGACAAAATGGAATCAGCCAACACGCCCATCAACAGAGGAACGGCTCATACAGTGCGGTACACAGACACAATGGAATATTACTCAGCCATCAGAAAGGACGAGATTACGGAATTGTCTAGTAAACAGATGGAGCTGGAAAATTTAATATTGAGTAAAGCGTCTCAGACACAAGAAGCTAAGCAATGCACATGCTCTCTCACATGTGAATGTTAGCACTGATATTTTTGTCGATGTATTTGGATCGGAATCACTGTACGAGCCAGAAAATTTGAAAGGGAAAAATGAGTGGGAAGTTGGGAAGGGATGGTTAGGGTGAAACCTTTTAAGGGGAGATTTAGGATACCATGGCAAGAAGTATGAGGACAGGAATGATTGGGGAAAAATACATAGAGGGGAATGCATGTATGGGGAGACAAGAGAGACAGACGGAATTACAGAAAAACCCTAAGTTTGTGGGAAGTAACCCCATAGGAACCTCCTATGCTAGTAATATGTCAAAAAGAAAAACATGTCTTTTAGAGAAAGGAACGAGAATGGTGGTCCCTATGCAGAGGAGCACAGAGTGAGGAAAATGGAGGGGGAGGGGTGGAACCCTGAGCTGATCCACTTAGAACCCAGTGACAATTAAAACTGCACTAGAAGTAACAGGAATGTGACACTTCTGATAAAATGTTGGTCAGAAAGGTCTCTAAAGCTCCCGAACGTGATAGGCTTTCACCATTGTTCTCGGCTGCTCTCCAAAAAAACTGTCGGTAAGACCCTGTTGCTGAAGATGCAACATACGCTCACACGACATGGGTAAAATGCATCAGCTGGAATTGGTCTGAGAACTTCCTCCTTGCTGGATGGCTTGCACAGTGCCAAGGAATCCTGCAGAAGCTACTGGGGGAAAGAAAGAATCACAGGCCTCATCAATTCATGAAATCTGTAAATTGCAATAAAAATCGCCATGGCAACAGGTGACCACAAGTGTACTAGTGGCATGAGTATCAAGGAGACAAACAACAGTTTTCTGGCTGAACTCAAGACTCACTTGTCAGGATGGAACACATTCCTGTTGCTGTTGACTAGAACAAGAACCTAAAAAAGGGAAAGAAATAGATCAACAGGGAAAAACAGCCAATGAACCTATGGTAGGAAGACAGTACACCAAACTGCTGTGTAAATAGCTGCTATTATAGATTGGAAGCGCACACAGCACTCAGCCTAGAGGTTGAGGGTCTACAGCAGAGGTTGAGGGTCTCAACACCCTGACAGGATGCAGCCTAGGGCCGTAGAAGAGCAGTGAAGTGGACAGCAACAGCCATAATGCAGAGTACCCGTGACCCAGCAAGGTTCACCTAGAATCAAGCCAACCTGACTTGTCCTTACCAGACCTGCATAATGACTGACACACCAACATGCCCCCCATAGACTATCGAGGAACTCAAGAAAGATAAGAACATAGAGTGGAAACCTTGGGAACTAAAGCTGGATAAGTGAAAGGAAATGCCCTGTTGGTGGAGTGGCCTGAAGAGAGGCAATTTGGTACGCCACAAGAGATCTGAACTCCCACAAAGAGACAAGCTAGAGGGAACCCTGAGGTCCATAGAAGGGAACAGGCAGGGGGCCAAAGGGAGTGGTATGGATTGATGAAGAGAGAGAATGGGAGGGAGGGGAATAGAGGGAAGCAAGGATAAGTGCTCAATATGCTTGAAAAATTAGAAAATAATGATTTTTTTTTTAAACTCAGGTACAGGCCTCTGTCCGCGGAGCCATCCCCAGGGGGTGACATCCAATACCCATCGGGATGGAGTGAAGGACATTGCAGGAGCAGCAAAACCACAAAAGAAAATCAACAAACCATAATCCAGAACTTCAGAGACTCTATGTCAACCACCTAGAACTAGGCCAGCCTAATCTCTCCCCATCCTGAAGCTCAGGGAAATTTGCGGAAGAGGGGGCGGTAAGAGTGTAAGAGCACAAGGATGGGAGGAGCAATGATATGCAAGATACTCCACACAAGTTAGGGCCAAAGCAATCATAATTGGACTTTGCATGCCCTGCACAATGTCCAACACACTATTGACCCCACAAAGTCTAGCATTTGCTAAAAGCACCAAGATCCTTGGAGGCAAGGGATTGACAGCCAAAATTGTGTTTCTATGCTTAAGGGGAACAAAGGAAAGGGTTCAGGGAATTGCCACTGGGTCCTTGTACGTCATCGGAGAGGAGGACCCAGAGGAGAGTTTGGCATGCACATTAAAGGATTCTCCGGGGATTGGGGGAGGGGAGGCACGGGGGGGGGAAGAGGTGAGGGGAGGGTGAGCAAAGGGGTCAGGGGGAGGAGGAGGGAGGGAGGGAACCGGTGTACCTATTAAGCTTGTATGAGCAGAGATAATAAAAAATGTTTAAAAAAAAAAACTCAGGTACAATAGAATGCACTTTTTTTTTTATTCATTTATTCAAGTGTGTGTGTGTGTGTGTGTGTGTGTGTGTGTGTGTGTGTGTGTGTGTAGAACCAAGGGTGAATTCAGGAATCATCATGGACTGCTTCCACCTCCTTTTTGCTCTGCCCCGGGATTCACAGGCTCCGCCCACCAGGACCAGAAGCCCAGGCCAGCCCCACTTCCACCCGGTGTTTGTACGTGGGGTCTAGGATCCAAACCCAGGATCCTCTGCCTGCAAAGCAGAGGCTTAACCCCTGAACCACCTCTCCAGCCCCAGAATGCACTTTTAATCCCATCTTAAACTACTTGTTGAGTTCAAGTTCACATTGAGTATAAAAAGGGGTGGGGGCCGGGTGGACAGCCTCTAAGGAACTCAAGGGACACTGACTTATATACATGCTCATGTACACATGTACATAAATATGCATAAATATGTGCACATACCTACACACATGTGCACACATGTATACATGAACATGCATATACACATACTAAAAAATTTCTCGGACTGGCGACATGACTCAGCAGGTAAAGGCACTTGCTGCTGAGTCTATTAACCTGAGTTCAATCCCCGGAACCCACATGGTAGAAAGGAACAGACTTCTGCAAACTGTCCTCTGATTTGCTCACATGCACCACGGCACACATAGGCATGCACGCGATTAATTAACTACCTAATTAACTTTGTAAAAGCTTTCTTGTGGAGCAGGAGGAGGGGCTCTCTGGACTTTCCAGTGGGGCCATGAACAGCTCACATGGTCTCCGCTCCAAACAGTGCAGGCTCACTGGGGATGCACAGGACTGTGGGTATGTGCGGTTATTTGTTTCTCCATGAGTTCATGACCCAGAAAAAGATGAAGAATTGCTTCCTTGCGGCCTCAAAGCAGTGATTAATGGAGAAGCTATTCGATGCTGATTTGCTCGCCATGACCAAATTCGGGCTCTTAAGAACAGGACCGGGGTCAAGTTTTCCATTCAGACACTGTCCACAACAAGGATCTGGATTCTGGTGCTTTGTTTACAATGTCTGCCAGGGCACAGCTTCTTCTCCTGAGAAACAGCAGTGCCTAAAGCAATCAAGAACTGTGACAGCTCTGCAGAGGCCCTGGGGGTCCTTGGGACAGCCCATTAGCAGGAGGATCCCAGAGAGAGGCGTAGCATTGACCTGAGGAAGGACTGACCCGGCGATGGACATCGGTCCCCTGAGACCTTAGAGATGGACATCGGTACCTTGAGACCTCAGAGATGGCCATCGGTCCCCTGAGACCTCAGTCCCCTGAGTCCTCAGAGATGGATATCAGTCCCCTGAGACCTCAGAGATGGCCATGGGTCCCCTGAGACCTCAGAGATGGCCATGGGTCCCCTGAGACCTCAGTCCCCTGAGACCTCAGAGATGGACATCAGTCCCCTGAGACCTCAGAGATGGACATCCATCCTGAGACCTCAGAGATGGCCATCAGTCTCCTTAACTCCAACCCCAGCGGCTCACCATCCAGGAGGAACGAGGTGGAGGAGCCACACTGCGCCCCGCCCACTGTGTGTGTTAAAGCAGAGGAAGACAGCAAGGGCAGGAGAGGTGTGTGGCGGGATCTTCCGTCCACTCTGCTCAGCACCAAAGATAACAGTTCGGCCCTAGGTATGTGGAATCCTCTAGGTTTCCCTAAGTTCCAAAATTATTGAAAGAAAGCACCTGCCGGGGGGGGGGGGAATGACTCAGTAGGTAAAGCACTTGCTCGTGTACCCTGAGTTTGAATTTGAAGAACCCACTTAAAGCTACACACAGAAATGCATCTGCAATCCCAGCATCCCTGACAGATGTCCGGCGACTCAGAGGCCAGCCGGCCCGGCAGGGCAGGGCTGGGCGGGGCACCGACCAGAGTCTCTAAAGGGAACAAGGTAGAAAGCAAGGACGGACACTCGAGATTGCCTCTGACTGCCCCATGCTGTGACATGTGCACACCCGGATTCCCACACATGAAGGCACACACATGTGCGTACACATGTACAAGATTAAAAATAATGATCAATAAAAATTGAAGAGAAGACAACTTGAACTCTCCAAGGAATTTTAATGCAGCCGCGCCCACCCAAACTGAAGAGCCTGATTACATTCTCTGACAATTAAAATGAGGCGTGTGGATCATGGGGACTGAGAAGCGGCTCTCTGAAGTGTGTCCTGAGGTCCTTGACGTCCATTAAGAAGAAGCCCGCCAGTCTGACCTCCCCTCCCTCGGCCTACACACAGCTCAGCCAAGAAGCGGGACAGATCCCTTGCCTCCGTTCCCTTCTCTGTCTTAACCTCCCCTCCCGTTCTTTCCTTTTTTCTCTTCCCTTTCTCTTCCTTCCTTCCTTTCCCTTCCCTTCCCTTTCCTCTCTTTCCCTTCTTTCCCTTCCTTTCTTGACCAGGCGTCGAGAATTGGCCATGCTGACCAAAATGACTTCCCAGCCATAGAAGACCTGCAGAAAGGGGATTAGTCAGAGACCCTGGCAGTCAGTGTTAGCGCTACTGAAAAGGAATCTGCCAGAGAGGTGGGTGAGAATCAGGGTGAACATTCTAGAAGGGACATCAAAGGAATGTGCCCACTCTTCAGATCAATCTATTGCTGCCCAGAGAGTCACCCCAATCCAGAGTCTTGCAACAATAAACACTTTGTCAGAGCCCCAGGGGACGTGCACTTACCTCCAGGCCTCTCATAGGCTATAGTTACAACCAAAGACCCAGGTGGATACACCCCTCCTTCTAGGTCCTCATGATTGGTGGACACATTCCTTCCTCACATGACACTAGACCAAGGGTCTCAGCTCTAAGACCCTCCTGCAGGCCCTGACTATATGGCTTCACCATAGACCCACTCACAAACGTAGGAGTGCACTGACTTCAGAGGAAGAAAGCGAGAAAACACAGCAAGATGCAAGTCCGTTTTCTGCTCCAGTTACACTTCTGTTACTGTGATAACATGCTCTGACCAAGCAACTGAAGGGAGAAAAGATTTACTGCTCAGGGTATAAGAGATACTGATCGGAGATAAGAGTCCAGCATGGTGGGGAACACATGGTGGCAGGCGAAGGTGTGGTCACCTAAACAGCAGGCTCTTATCTTGTGCCACACTGGGTGGGGAGGGGGTGTAAGGAAGTAAGGTAGAGCTATCAAAACTCAAGGCCGCCCCCAGTGACCTACTTCCTCCAGGAGGCTCTGCCTCCTATAGACTCCATTACCTTTCCCGACAGCACACAAGCTGTGAAGCAAACATGCAAACACGTGAGCTTGTGAGGGACGATTCGCACGCAAACCGTCAGGCAGATACAAAGGTGCAGAGCGATACTGCTGTTTAATTCAGCACAGAAGTGGGGGGCTGGGGAGATGACTTGGGGCTTAGAGCCTTTGCCTCCCAAGCAAAACCTCGACTCAGATCCCCAGAGCCATGTAAAAAACACAAGGTAGATGTGGGGGTGGCCTTCAATTCCAACCCTAGAAGACTTGGATTCTGGGAAACCCCAGAGCAACGCACTAGGAAGGTAGAACAATCCAGAATGATTCTTCACACCGCCCTTGAGCCTCCAGAGGCACACACTCAGAGCACCCTCTTGTACACACGCAAACTCATGCATGCCCATAGAAATAAATAAATAAAAATTTGGCCTGGCTAACTCGATGACCACACAGTCACCAAAATAGATCCAGAAGAATACTTAAGTGCATGAGAACGCTTGCTATATATTGTTTAAAATGGCAAATACAAAATCATTGCAATGTGAGTCTAATATCAAACAGAATCAAAAAAGTAAAAGACACAACATCAACTTTTTAAGATTTATTCATATTCTTTCAGGGGTCTATGCATGTATTCACATCATTTTCACCCAATCCCAGCCCCGAGCTATTTCTCACCACAAACTTTTTTCTTCCCCACCTGTCTCCTCCTGCTCTCGTGTCCTTCTGCGTTTATGTGGCTCACGAAGTCCCATCTGAGTTCCTGTTAATGACGCGGGGACTTCTGCTTTCCAGCCCTTTGGAGTATCTTTGGGTCACAGGGCAACATGTGATTTTCATTCCTTCTTTTAACTTACCACGTCTTCCTAGTCTGTACACTAACTATGCACTACTTTTACTGTAAGAAAAGAAAGAAGGTTTTTCTTTTTGGAAGTCCTCATTTCCTGGCAGAGGGAGGCAGTGCTCTGCTTGCTCTGATGGAGGGAGTTAGAGCGAGGGAAGGACAGAGCTCAACGTGGGGCTCTTCCATGAACTCAGCCGCTAGCCAGCCATGCCGTGAGGCCGAGACCAAGAAGAGGCCGAGCCTAGGGTCAGGGCTTCATGTCACTGTGCACACGGGCAGCAAACCAGCCAGGGGCATGCAGCTTGGTAAGCAGACGTGCATGGGGGAAACAGTCTCTCCCTGGAGGATGTGACCACACAGCTCAGTCAGCAGGGCGTGCTGGATGCTGTCCCCTGGGACTCGGCCCCTTGTCCTTGTCTGGTGTGTCCCTACCTGCCTGGGAGACACCAGCCAGAAAGGGCCTTGGCCGCTGACAGCGAGAGGCAAGTGTGCAAAAGTGTGCAAAACTGAGCTTCCTCACGCTAGGCTTGCACGCACGCGCGCCCACAGCCACGCCCACCCCTACCACATGGGTACCCATTAGAAATGTATAGAAATGGGTTAAGTGTGACTCCGGGCCAAAGATGGAGGAAGGACAGGAAGGAAGGCTCGGGTGAGACTCTTGAGTCCTCCAGGGTCTCTGCCTTCCGATGCAAGCCTGGTCTCTATGCCTGATTCTGGTCTGACCCGATCTTTTCTTCTTTCCTCCTCCAGCTAGAGGGGTGGGGCCTCGCCCACGGGGAGGGGCATCATTTCCAGAGCATTTGCTCTGTGCCCAGTTTGACCGTGAATTCCATGTTTATTACAGGTTCATCTTAAGCAGCTGTGACTAACCTGATTTTCCTAATAGCAATGAATAACCTGAGACCTTAGTCAGGAAGGGATTGGGGGGACATGGGAGGGCCTCCCACCTCATCTAATTACCCCACGGTACTCTTTACCTTCCACAGAGAGAAGGGGAAAGAGAATCCCACGTGAAAACACACAGTTTTCAGGCTACGGATAAGGCACTTGCGGCGCAAGCTGACAACTCAGGTTCAAGTCCCCAGAGCCCACATAAAGCACAACCAAAGCCCAACCGTATCGCCCAAGTCTCTAAACCCTAAGTTCCTGTGAGAAGACCAGATGCAAAAACGGGAGAAGCTAAGAAACTCACAGACCACGTAGCCTGGTGTGCACAGTACAGCGCATGTGAACAAGAGACCCTGTCTCAGACAAGGTAGAAGGCAAAAGTTGTCACTGGCTTCCACAGACACCATGACTCGCGGCCACCTGTGCGCTCTCTCTCTCTCTCTCTCTCTCTCTCTCTCTCTCTCATACACACACACACATAACGAATAAAACTCAAGCGCAAGCAGGGTGGATGGAAAATCCCAGCTGGCTCTGTCTCCAGGGATCTGGAGAGTCGGGAAGCGACCCGACAACCAGGACACAGCCGGATGCCCATGGCACAGCTCACGGGACACCCAGCAAGCCCTGTGTGGCTGGGCCACACACCTGGCCACCCTGCCGTTGCCCACTGCCAATGGCTCTCCACACAGACCAGGGTACCTGAGCTGCCTGTGGCTTGGCTGAAGCACAGGCCACATCCCTCCCTGTGGGGAGCCAGTGGGCAGGCAGGGGCTGGCAGGGGCTAGCAAGGAAGGGGAGAGCAAAGAAAAATCACTCAGCAGAATAGGGGCCAGCAGCTATTGCTTCTTACCAGGCTTAGAGATCATGGTCCATGCAGTGCGGCCATCTTGGCTTCCCAGCATGCACTGGGCGAGGAAATGCCAATCAGCTCAGCCCAAGCTCGTTAAGAGAAGGTGTGGGGAGAGACAGGACAAAAAGAGAGAGTGGGGAAGGTGTTGTTGGGTGTGTTCGTTGACACCCTGTTTCCCTCCCCCATCCCTCGGAAGTAGCAAGCATGTCATCCCCATGTTTGGAAGAGAGAGTTGTGCCTCCAGATAGACAGTGACCTGGGAGGCCTTGCTAGTTACGTTCGCCAGGGAATTTTCCAACCCCCACCCCCTCAGAGATCAGCCCAAGGAAGCAAAGCCTGCCTTGCAGTTCTACTACCCAGTCTTGGTGACCCTTCCCCAGACCCTGCAGAACAGGGTCCTCTGGGGAACCAACCCCAGAGAGCCAGGCAGCCTCCGTGCGCAGGGGCGGGCACAGGTGGAAGACATTGGCAATCTCTTTAAGCCAGGTGTTCACATGACTTGAAACCAAGGCAGAGAATGTCATGGGTTTTCCTGTCTCTGTACAGGGGGTTCCCCGTCCCAGGGAAAGTTCAGAGCATGTCTCCGCATCCCGACCCCTTGGGAAGCCGCTTCCGCACTCTTCCTGGATGGCCAGCCCCCCGTTACTGATGCCCTCTTGAGCTTTGGAATGCTGAATGGTAAGTTAAAACCTGCGTTTTAGAAAACCTTTGTCTCAGTGGCGCTGTATCTCAGGACTTGGAACCCGCAGCTTTGTTTGTTTGTTTTTTTATTCAATTGTGTGTGTGTGTGTGTGTGTGTGTGTGTGTGTGTGTGTGTGTGTGTGTGTGTGTAGAACCACGGACGAATTCAGGAACCACCATGGACGCCTCCACCTCCTTGTTCACTCTGCCCCGGGGATTCACAGGCTCCGCCCTACCAGGACCAGAAACGCAGCCCGCCCCCGCTTCCGCCAGGTGTCTATACGTGGGGTCTAGGATCCGAACTCAGGACCTTCCACCTACAAGGCAGAGACTTAACCCCTGAGCCACCTCTCCAGCCCCGGAACCCGCAGCTTTGTATTTGATGACTCTGAGTCAAATCGAAGCCCTCCCATGAGATCTACATCAGGTCGACGGGAGACAGGCAGGTAAGGAATAAGCAGACCACGAGAACACAAGTTTTATTGCAGAATAAAAAGTACAGAGGGGAGGGGGGGGGTCTTCTGGCAGAGTTCCACCTGTCACTCACAGACTAGCGGAGCTAAGGGACAGGGAAAGGAGAGGGAGAAAGAGAGGGAGATGCTAAAGATACTCCTTTTGTGGATATGCTAACGGGTCGTCAGGAAGTAGGCTGCGGTGACGCGTAAAGGAGCGCATCTCCCACAGTCAAGGGCACCCTGGGGGGAAGGATCCAAGAGACATTTGAAGATGTGGGAATGTCACCTTCTGGCCAGTATGAGGAGTTTGACGACAGGGCCGCAGTGTGGCTAACAGTCGCATCACTCGGCCACTCCTACTATACAGGGTGCTAGGGGGTCTCCAGGCCTAGACCCAGGCAGCCAGATCCTCTGTGCCTGACCCAGGCACCATGGCCTCTCCTGTTGCCCTGACAACTACCAACAGGGGCACATGTCCCTGGCCATCCAGGGACCACCCTGGCAAAGATTATGAGGTACATTTTCTGTGCACATCACCGCCCCTGGGGAAGCCGAGCCAGCAGCTCAGGGCATGCACACCGCAGGGACGCTCAGGAGATGTCCCGTCGGCAGCAGGCTGAACTTGAGGGTGCCGAGAGGATGCCGAGGGCGTCTGGAGCCCAGACCCTGCTTCACAGCATAGACGTGAGACGCTGAGCCCAAGTGTGCTGCCGAAGGTTACTGCCCGCTGCTGCCCCGTGGCGACACAACACTCTCCTGCCCACCCTGCTGGGGCACTGCCCAGCCGTCCCCCTTTCTGTCTCTCCCTCACAGGTATCTCCCCCTCGCTCTCCACCTTCCTTTCTCCATCTGCAAAACTGCTCAGGTTAAACCAGTCAGTGCTCACAGCAGTGATCCCCTTTCAGTCTAAAAGGCTGTTGGCTCTGCACCCAATTAGGAGAAATCAATTTCAGACAATGGCTGTCCCCTCGGGCACACTCTCTCCTCTCTGCCCATCATCCTCCCATGAAGCCACTTACTGAATTACTGAGGAGGTGCTGGCAGACCACGACCGGAGGAAATGGCACCGGCCCATTGGAACAAAATGGATTTGAGCTCCAAATAAAATTCCACCTCCTTCCCATGGGCAGATTCTTATCTCCCCCCCCCCCCCCCGCCACCACCCCCCATTACCGGTGAGCATTGTGACTACAAATCCCAGGAGAGAATAGCAGAGTCCCTCGGGGTGGTGGAGTGCCTCTCTAGGCCATAGATGGGGGGACACGCATACAACGGCTTCCAACTTGCCTCCCGCTGTGAAGAACTGCATTGAAGCACAGCGAGGGCGAACCCCAGCTGCCATTATACAGGTCAGCACAGAAAGGCGCAGCAGGTCAACACGATTGCCTGAGACCCTGTATGTGACCAGATGAGAACACTCAGGTTTGAACCTGATCTCACTCCATAGCCTGTGCTTCAGACTGCTGTCCCAGGCCTCCAGGAGTGGTTAAGGCTCTGGGTTCAAACACAGATCTTCAAGAAAGCTTTTGGGAAAGAGGGGAGCAATGTTGTTTCTCAGCAATCAGGGTGATCAGACCGCAGATTCTCCAATATTAGGTGAGGAAACATTTGGAGTGTGCTACAGTTTGCCTGTGTGTTGCTGATAAATTCATGACCAAAGAGCTTAGGGAAGCAAGGGGGTTTTATTCCTATGATTCTCAGTTGTAGTTACTGGTCCAGCTTGGCAGGAAGGGTCCACACCAAAACCAGAGATCCAGGGAAATGGCCACACTCCAGCCACAGAGCTACTGAGAGAAAAGCAAACTTCACCAGACAGCAAGACTGCCAAAGCATGCTGAAGAATGTCAAAGAATTGAACATCTGACCCACCTTATCTACCTCCCCACATCAACCAGACAATCTCTTGAAGACTTGTTCAGGACCTTAACTACTAATCCTTCATGGTGTGCCCAGAGCTCAACCTTCCATTGTCAAACTCACACTATGCATCAAGCTGGCACAGGGTAGCGTGATCCTGTAAGGAGACAGAAGTGTCCCTTGTGATGCCCCCTTGCATGCACAGCCCTGTGGACGGCTGCAGGTAAGGTGTGCGATGAACCACTCAGCAGGCAGAAAGCAGAGGATCAAGCCGTCCTCTTGATGGCTGGATTGAGGAGAACCCAGAACCCCGGCTTCCATCCCCAGATAGGAAAGAAAGCAGATTCCACTGTGTGAAGTATCTGAGCAGTAAATTCATAGAGAAAGAAAGCAGGAGGGAAAGTGGGAGGGGAGGTTGCTGGGGCTTTTGGGGGGGGCATCACCATGTGATGGGAATACAGTTTCCGCAGAGAAAGACAGATGAGTTTTAGAGACAGGATCCACTGTGTTGCAGCTGCTGCCCGGCTCTGCTAAACACACTCCGTAACTGGTAGGATGGCGACTATCGATTAATGTGTATTGATTGTACAATTCTGCAGAAAGGAGAATCTACAAACAAAACATCTGGTCTGGTGAGATGGCTGCTCACTAGCCTGCCAACCTGAGTTCAATTCCCGAAAGTCCATGTGTTCTCCCCATGTGTTCTCTCTCTCTCTCTCTCTTTCATTCTCTCTCTCATCAAATAGATAATAAAATTAAAAGTACACTTGAAATAATCCATTTATGCCCATATGAAAGGTCTCTATATTTTTTCTTTTCTGTTGTTGTCTTTTGGAGACAGGTTCTCACACGGCCCAGGCCTCACACTCCGTGAGGCGAGGCTAGCGCCTGGCTCCTGATCCTCCTACCTGCCTGCATGCCAAGATCACAGGTACAAGTCACTGTGTCCAGTCTACAGATACTGATGGATTGAAAGGAAGCACACTCGCCACGTGCATGGAAAAACTTCCTCCGCAACTGTGTTCTTGTGACAGGGACAAAGAACAGAAATAGACAGGAAATAGGAAATTTATATTTTCTGTTTTTATGACCTTTTATGCTGCTTGGATTGTAAAAACAAAGCAGTGTTCCTGGTATGGGCGATTTGGTAATAAAATGACGGTGGCTATGTTGTTTGGTTTTGTTCCACGCAACTGCTGTCCCCGAGACAGGAAGCCACCAGCGACCCCAACAGGCTAATATAGCTGAGGATAGTGCGCCCCTGACCCCTGGCCCAGAGGAAGGAAGGAGGTCGCTCTGTTTTTACGAGTGCTTGGGAGGGGATGCTAAAGCCAGCACATGGGGGCTACATCTGAGCAGAAGCCCCTGAGGCCTTGCCGATACCTGGCCCCTCTTACACACGATGACATGCCTCTGATTCAGGGGATGGGGCAGGAGGAACGCCCCCTCCCCCCAGGACAGCGCCTGCCAGTTGACAGGATGTCATCTCTGGGCCCAGCATCCTGTGTGCCACTCTGGACTCAGAAGAAGCCAGAAAAGACTGCGGGTTTGTGGCCCGGGATGGGAATTCCCTTCCTGCTCTTGAGAAGTGGGCCACCGTGCTGAGATGCAGTTTCTCCTTCTGACTAACGGGAACAAACCCCATCATTACACTGGCAATACAGACAGTCAGAAAAGAGGCACATCCCACCCTGGCCCACATCAGGGGCTCTGCCAGCACTTCCGGTGGCCACGAGAGCAGGCGCCTGCTCCTAGAAAGCGCGCTTGGGGCGTCGGGACTGAAGACCAGAGGCCCTTCGGGAAAGCTGTTGGCTGTGCAGTTGGCAGACGCCACAGACAAAAATGAAATCAAAGCCAACGTGGGATTTCCTGACTCAGCAGACGTGCCAATGCGAGCGGAGGCAGCCTGGCACCTGAGGGTGGCCCAGACCCGCAGCCGCAGGGACCATGGGGGCTCGGAGAGTTGGGGAGAGCGGAGAGCAGGGAGGAGAAAGCTGTGGAAGGCTTTGTGTCCCTGGGACCAAAGCCATTGCAGCCCCCCAACACTGGGGTTCTTGCAGTGTGAACTTGGGGCTCTGGTCTTGCCTGGCTGGGAGCTCCCAGGAGCCGAGTCTAACCCAGAGCCGGCCGCTGCGAAGCACCACTCAGTGGTTACAGATCTTGGAACGCTGACAGGCTGTGGTGCATTCTCAGTGATCTGAATTCTGCAGGAAATGTGCCATTAAAAAAAATGTCCAAACATCTGGATTAGGGGAGCGATAGACTTGGTCGGTAAAGTGCTTGACTCTAGGGGAACGAGTTCGTTTTTTTCTGTGAAATAAAGAATTATTAAATGGGAAGAGAATCGAGAATATTTGCACTCATTTCAAAACAGAAGACCATAGGATCAGAAACTCTGGGGATCCAAGCTGGGAGACCAGGCTTGTGTTGAAGAAGTTAGAGTCTTCAGAGAAAACAGTAAAAAGCAAAAGTAAAAAAAAAAAGAATATTAGAGAGAGATCGTACCTTAGAGAAAAGAAAGGAAGTGTGTTACCCCTTGAGCCTTCGCCTTGCTGAGAGAAGAGGGAGAAGAAGGTGACGGGGCTGAGAGGACTTTGGGGGAGGGGAGGGCAGACGGCTCCCATCTCTCTGACTCACCTTCAAGGAAGATGAATTCCCTGAGAGGTAAGAATCCTGCCCAAGTGACTGACACAGAGGATTTCATTCAAGGTGCAGCCTGAGATCCGTTGTCACTGGGGAAGCGAGGTGCAGTCCAGCCGGATCGCTAAGAGTTTGATTTCAGAACCCACATTTGAAAGGGGGAAAAAAGCCAATTCCTGGAGTCCGGTAGCCAGCCAGCCTGGCCCATCTGACTGCTTTTCTGAAGATTCTAACTTCACCGTGTGGCCACTCACCAACCTCTGAGCTTCCTGGCAGCTGTGGGAATTCCCAGCTTTCATCCCCAACAACTCTGGTCCTCTGGTTTTCTGCTTTGACATAAATGTGAACATTCACAACTCTTTCCATTTAGTGAGATGTTGGGTTTTTTCAATTTCTTTTTTGAGTGTGTGTGTGTGTGTGTGTGTGTGTGTGTGTTGTATTGAAGGTAGAACAGGGCACTTGAATGCGTGTGTCTGTGGAGGCTCAAGGGTGACATTGGGAATTATCCTGGATTGCTCTGCCTCCTTATTGCTGTGCTCTGGGCTTTCCCAGGCTCCACCTTCCAGGGCTAGAATTACAGGCCGCTGCCATTTCCACCCAGCATTTTTACAAGGGATCTGGGGATTTGAACTCTGATCCTTTTGCTTGTGAGGCAAAGGCTTCAGTCCAGACCCAAGCCATCAATCCAGACCTAGTCATTCATCTTTTTTTTCTTCTGTAAAAACAAACCTAAAAATCCCCCCTCCTCAGTCCTTGTTTCCTTTGGGACCATGTGGCACAAAAGCCCCTGAATGACGAGAGCAGTCAGCTCGCAACGCGTGCAGTGGGAACCTTGGTGGGGCAGGATCGGAACTGGGTGCTTGCAGTGTCGCTCCCCAGCCTGCGGCAGAGGTGTCGGTATCCCAGCGACAGTGACTGTGTCAGCCTGCAATATGCTACGTGCAGGCTGTGTGCCAGCTGCACGCAGAATGCGTGTGCGTCGGTCCCTCTCCTCCCCCAGAGCCTTCGGGCAGTGACGGACACTAGCCCTGTGGTCTAAGAAGGGAGTTCCGGCAGGTTGAGTAACTTGCCCAAGGCCAGTCAGGACACCACAAGCCCAGAGCTGAGTCTTTGTGGGGAGGCAAGAGGATTCCCAACTCCGGGGGCTGCGAGCGCTGCTTGAAGACAATCTGCAGAGTCATTTCCTCCCATGGTCCCCACCAAGGATTGCAGCAACAGGCAGGAAAGATCCAGCTGGGCCTGGCTGTCCTGGTTCTTGGCCAACCTAGGTGCTGTAGGGTAGGCACCAATGTGTGTCTTTCCATCCTTCCATCCCGCCTGGCACACAGTAGGTGTGCAGCAAGCAATGTGAAATGAGCACATGGTAGGGAAGAGAAGGGTGAGGACTTGGGAGGAAGAGACACAGGATGGGTGAGGACTTGGGAGGAAGAGATACAGGATACCATGGGTAGCCAGGTGGGAGGGAATGGTGGGGAGGGAATGGGTGTCAGAGGTCAAGTAATAACAGAAAAACTCCAGGAATGTGGAATGCAACCAGACAGGAATGTCCTATAAGATAAATATGTCAAAAAAGATACTTTAAAAAAAAGAACAGGGATAGTTCTTGTACAGAGGAGTCCTTGAACAGAGGAATACAGAGACAGGAAGACAGGACAAAGCAAATACTACCCTGGGCTGCTCCAGCTGGAACCCAGAGACAACTAAACAATGCTAGAAGTAACAGGCGTAGGCACTTCCTGGTAAGTTGTTGGTCAGAGAGGTCTCAAAGGCCTCCATACAATATAGACTTTTGTCCTTGCTCTTGATTACCCTCCAGAAACTAACAGTAAGACCCTATTACTGAAGATGTAACACATGTGGATCCCAAGATACAGACAAAAAGCACCAGCTGGCACTAGTCTGAAAGCGTCTTTCCTGCTGGACAGCTTACACACTACCAGAGAGTACTAAGGAAGTTAATGGATGAGAAAAGCAATCAAAAGTCATCAATCTGTGAAATCTGCAAGTTGCAATAACAATGACCATGGCAAGAGGTGATCATCTGTGTAATAGTGGTGTGAATATCAAGGAGGCAACCAACAGCTTTCTGATCAGATTTAAAGCCAGCTTGTCAGAAGAGATCACATTCCTATAAACTAGAACAAGAACCAATGAAAGGGGAAGACACAGGTCCCAGGGGAAGAGCAGGCGATGAAAGTTTAGCTGTGAAGACACCACACCAAACTGCCTTTTGAACACCTGTTGTTACACCCACAGATTGGGAGAAGCACTCAACACTAACACCAAAGTCTCCTTCTATGACAGATGGTGCTGACTACAGAAAAACACAGCTGGCCAAAGTGCAGAAACTAAGTGACCGTGTACTGTTTGGCCCTAATCAGGACATCTAAGTCACATCCACCCCCACCCCAAGGCTCAAGGAGCACCCAGGAAGAGGGACAGTAAGGTTGTTAAGAGTTTGAAGTGGGACATTGATGGGCAGGCACTATCAATGGACGTGACAAGAACCGCATGGGAACTGTCCATCAACATCTCACCAGGAAAAGGGAAAGATCTCAAGAAGGTCCCCATCCCCTGAGAGACTCGTGAGAACTGATAGGGAGGAAAAGGAAGACGCTGCCCTCGGCGGTGTAAGAAAGGAAAATGCTGCCCTCAGTGGTGTAAGAAAGGAAGATGCTGCCCTCAGTGGTGTAAGAAAGGAAGATGCTGCCCTCAGTGGTGTAAGAAAGGAAGATGCTGCCCTCAGTGGTGTAAGAAAGGAAGATGCTGCCCTCAGTGGTGCACCTACATATCTATAGTACTTGCTAGAACATGGATCATGTCAGACACAAGACATCAAAAAAAACCCTGTACAAAGCACAGTGGGCCATACAAGTGAAAAGCCTTAAAAATAAGGATGATTGATTATAAGGGGAAGAAAAGGGGGGAAGAGAATGGGGTCTAAGGGGAGATAAAAAAAATAAAATTATTAGGGAAAAAAGCCCTCTATTTTCACACTTTATATCTGTGTAGAGCCAGATATTCTTCACATATTCCGACTAAAACAGTGTATCATAACAGACTGAATGCAAAATGGCAATGAGGATCAGCTGATTCCTAAGAGATGATTTGGAAAGATGTGCTGTGCTCATAAGAAGTTTGCTATTTAAAATTATTTATTAAACATATTTAAATTTATCAGCTTTTAAAAAAAAGGAATGAGCTCACGAATCGGTTTCCGTGTGAGCGTGGGGTGTGTGTGTTTGCAAGGAGGCACTTGAGTGTGTGTGCCTCTGGAGGCCCGTGGGTGACATCGGGGACCATCCTGGATTACCACATCTCCTTATTGCTTTGATCTAGGGTTTTCCCAGACTCTGCCTCCCAGGGCCAGGACTGCAGACCACTGTCAGTTCCACCCAACCTTTTTACATGGGCTCTGGGGATCCAAACTCAGGTCCTTTTGTTTATGCGGGGAAGACTTGAACCCCTGAGCCATCTCTCCAGCCCAGTCACGTGGCTGTTCCTACGGAGCCCAACCTGTGCCATAGCAGCCAGTTTCTCCCCTTAGTTCATGTTAAAATACAAACAGCTTCTGTACATACCTGTAGTGCTGTCATCCATCTTGAAATGGAAATGCATTTCCCCACATCACCCATTGTGTTTAGTTTCAAGAAACGGCATCTGTGCTACTCCCCCTTCAAGATGGAACTTGTCAGAGTCTGACAGTGAGAATTAAGAAACACAGTGGCCAAGTTCAACAGCCCACCCTTCCCAAGACAAGGAGCTCCATGCAGCCCAGCAGCTGGGTCTTCCCATAACCCATCATTCTTTCCATTAATCCAGGAACTGATGCAATAAATCATGCCTGCTGCCATTTACTACCCCGGGTGTGGGTCTACCTGTCCAGATTAAACATATCATTCAAGCCCATCTAACTGGTGCATTGAGACAGAGACAGAGAGAGCTCGGTCACTACCGTGTGTGTCTGCAAGCACGAGGACATGATTTCCGTCCCTGGGACCCATGCGAAGTAAAAAGGCTGGAGGTGGGTTGAAGAGATGGCTCATCCGTTAAAGCACTTGCCAAATGAACAAGATGACCACAGTCAGGTACCCAGATCCCATGCAAATGCCGACTGGGTGTGCCAGCTACCTGGAATTCCAGCCCACCAGGCAGAACCTGGGCATCCCCCAGGCAAACTAGGTAGCCAGAGGAGCCCTACGGATGAACTCTGGGTTTAACAGAGACCCAGCCCCAAAAGAGTAAAGTGGAAGAACGCTTGAGGATGATTCAAAGCATTAATGTTGGGCCTCGACACATGTGCTCGCGCACACAACACACACACGCACGCACACGCGCACACACGTGCACACACGCACATGTACATACAAACATGCATTCATGGGCATACCCCACACACATACACATAAACATGGTAAAAGGGAAAAGACAGGCATGTGCTAGGGAGATGGATACAGGAGGTCACTGGACAGCCAGCCTGGCTAAATGCCGAGTTATGGGTAGCAAGCGCTGACAGCTGGCTCAGCAGGACAACTGAGGTTAGCCTACGACATCTACACACATGCACATGTATACACACACACGTGCACACACGCGCGTGCACACACACACATACACACACACACACACACACACACACACACACACACACACAGAAGCAAAGAAGGACGAGAGACATCTGCTACCAAATTATGGTCCTTGTCCCTGGAGATGGGCTCATAGGTGATTTCTGTTTCAGAAAGCAAAAGGGTCTGTGGCACCAGGGACCCACAACTGCCTCTTCTGGGGGCATTCAGTCCAGCAATGAGAGCGGCAGGGGTCGGGGGCACAGAGACGGTTGTGAAATGCCAGTCAGCAAAGCCCAGGAGCGGGTGAGAGGCCTGGGCAACGGGGCACAAACATGAGGCAGAAGCAGGCAGCAGGAAGGGGTGTCTCTTTGCTTGCTGAGCCAAGGAGAGGGGTGTCCATGACCTAGGTCATCACCTCCCTGGGGTGACCACCCCTCCTAGCTTTAGTCTTTTCTTTCCCTAACCTACAGATTGCAACAGGGCCCCTGCACCCATCCCAGATGCTGCATGGAAGCCCCCTGCACAAAGCCATAGGGTCTGTACCCAGGTGGGCTCAGCAGTACAGAGCTCAGAAGAGCGTGGGCCAGGCTCAAGCTCAAACTCCACCAATGCTGGCTGTGTGACCCAGAATAAGTTCTTAACCTCTCTGAGCCTTGGCTTCTTCGCCAGCAATGGGAACAGTCATAGTTCTCACCTCCATGCCAGCAGCGAGGATCACGTGAGCAGATGTGCACAGAGGGGGTCATGATCAGACAGTTGTCAGCTTGACTTGTTCCCTTAAGCCATTGGCGATTTTAACAGCAAGCATGCAGGCCAACTGCACAGAGGATCAGAAGTGCCACTTGCGAGCATGGAGCGGTTTGCCCTCTGCTGAAGGTTGCTCTGCTTAAGAAAATTCTAAGCCTACCTGTGGGGGCTCAGGGTCCTCACATGCCCGCAGGCAAGGTTGGACGCTCTGCAGTGTCTCAGGTTGTCAGAGTGAATTCCCAGGAGGCAGCTGGGAGATGGGGCCTTCTCCTCTTCTCCCAAGGAGCACTCCTCCCCAGAGCTTGTGCTGAGTCCCTGTGACAGTGACAGCCCGTGATGGGCACGCAGGACAAGGCAGGGTCCACGGGGTGCGGAACCGAGAGGAGCTGAGGGGCTTCCCGACTCAGAGGGCATAAGCTCAGGCCATTCATTTCCAAACATTTCCTCCTGTACACACACATACATGCACACACACACACACACACACACACATATACACACATACACACATGCACACACACATACACATACACACACATACATATATACACACACATACATATATACACATACACATGCACACACACATACACACACATGCAAACACACATACACACACATATATGCACACACACATACACATACACACACATACATACAGACACACATACACATACACACACATACATACCCACACATACATATATATACACACATACATATACATATACACATGCACATATACACACATACACACACGTACACACATACACACATGCACACACATACACACACGTACACACACACATGCACACATGTACACACACGTACACACACGTACACACACATACACACACATACACACACACATACACATACACACACATACACACATACACACACATACATACACATACACATATACACACACATATATATACACATACATATGCACACACACATACACATATATACACATACATATACACACATGCACACACACATACACATACACACACGCACATACACACACATGCTCACACACATACAAACACATACACAAACATACATATACACACACATACACACATGCACACACATATATACATACACACATACACATACATACATGCACACACATACACATGCACATATACATATACACATACATACACATACATACACACACATATACATACACACATACACACACATACACCATACACACACATACACACATGCACACATAATACACACATGCACACACATACACACGCATATACACACATACACATGCATATATACACATACATATATACATATACATACACACATATACACATACACACATACACCATACACACACACATATACCATATACACACATACACATACACACATATACCATATACACACATACACATACACACATGCACACATATACACATAACACACACACATACACACATACACACATACACCATATATACACATACACACATACACCATACACACACATACATATACCATATACACACATACACACATATACCATATACACACATACACATACATACACACATACATATACACACATACACATACATATACACATATACATATACACACATATACACCATATACACACATATACACACGTACACATACACACACATGCACATACACATACAAATACACACATACAAATGCACATATACACATACACACATGCACACACACATGCACGCACATACACACATGCACGCGCACACACATATACCCACATACACGCACACATGCATACTCACATACACAACACACACACAGCAGATTGAAGGTGTCACCTTCCCTTCGGAATGCTTAGAAGCAGTGTTCCCACAGAGAGAGATTTCCACCCCCTGGAACTCCGCAGAGCCACCCACAGCTCGCTCTTCCCTTCCGTGATGTGTCCTGGCTGCTTCCGTGGATTCATCCCGTTTCCACAAACCCTTCAGAAGGGGCCCACGGGGCCAGGTGCTATACCAAGAGCTTTGCTACACTTTGGCATCTGATCCTCAAAACAGTGCTGGGAGGAATGGGAGTCGTGACCACCCTCTTCTTACAGATGGGGAAACAGATTCCTGAGGCTGGGGCGGACCCGGCCTCATCGTCTCCCCAGGGTCATGGAGGCACAGAGGGAGACGGGCCCGAAGGGCCGGGTCTGTCCACTCTGGAGCCCTCGGGGGACCTGAGCCTTGCAGTGTAAGGAGGGCAGGTAGAGCCTCCATCGAGACCAGGAGTCGGAGCCAGGGGCCCTGGAAAATGGGGCCCAATGTCCTGACAGTGAATGGGGTCCAGGCTAAGCGGGAGCAAACACCAAGGGAGGTGCACCCCTTCTTGGGGTGTTTTAGCAGACACCCAGCACACCTGAAATCCAGACACATTGGTAAGTGCTAATGTGGGCTCTGTCACAATATTCCACGCACACTGGTGCCAAAGTCACTTGTTGTCTTCCCAGAATGCAAAGCTCACGGGCTGTCCTCCATTTTATGGGACAGACCTGCTTATCCCCCAACACCCCCAGAGGGCTGTTGCGAGTTCATGGTGAGCTTGATGTCCCAGCTCACTCTCCCTCCCGGAGAGCCGGGTGGGCGCACAGACGCACGGGACGAGCTCAGAACCTTCAGCATCGCGGGGCGGGGCCCCAGCTGTGCGACCCTGGCAGACACATGGCGTCTGAGTCTTTCTCGTCCCCACAGCTTCTCCCAGAACTGCGGGCGGCTTCGCCCTCCAGGACGGACGGAAATGCTGCCGGATCTGCCACACTGTAGCTTACTAATATCAACTACCGAATAGTAATGCCGGAAGTTGAAGAAACGGCGTGACTAGAGGTCCACGGGTGTTCTTTCCACACCCAGTGTTCTGTGTGTACAGAGCTAATGCAGCAGTGTTTTCTAAAAGTGGCAGAGAGAGAGAGAGAGAAAGGCCAGAGCAAATTTGATTTAGGTGCCTAATCCCATTTGAAATGACTTTGGCAATAAATACGCTGCTCTCCCTGCTTCTTTCAAATCAGCACATTTCAGAGGCAACGACATGCTGGGGGCAGCGTCCCCTTCACTCGCTGAGTTGGCACTGGTGTGCGTAGAGTGGCGGGATCCCATGCCCAGCCCCACGTGCGGCAGCCGCAGCTCTGCACGCTCAACGATGCGCAGCCAGCAACTCCCATGCCGGGCTCAGTGGGCCTCGTTTGGCACATCTGGGGGGCTACAGGACCCTGGGGTGACTGGCGATCCACATCGCATTGCTGACTCTAAATGGAACATCCTGCTGAATTCTCTTGAGGGAAATGGGGGCATAATAGGGGACGCCTGCCTGAGCAGTTCAGGAAGGGGTGGGGAGTAAGGGGTCCTGCCTCAGACCTGGAGCAGGCACCCGGGCTGCCCGTGGGGTCCTGGGGTATGCTGGGGTTCAGGGCTAAGCCCAACTGTCTGAGTCTCTCAGCAAAATCTGGTTTGAGGCCACAATCAGCCATTTTCTGACTAGGAGTCCTCAGCAAGTTAGAATCCTCAGAGGTCCCCTGAGGAGTGACGATGGAGGGGCTGTGCAGGAGAAGCCCACCATCACCGACCTCCCAGGGCCTGGCCGCCACGAGCCCAACCCAGGAACAGGGCGTATTTCCTACTAAGATCCCAAGATCCTGCACTGCTGAGAGCTTGGGAAAGCTGTCCACACCACATCCATCCCAGCTGCACTGACACACGGACATGTAGACACTTACTCATACACAAGCCCGTCGGCACTGAGACTCTCAGAGGCACGCACATGTACACATGCAAACACACACACACACATGCAAAGACACCCACACACTCCCAGACATAGACAATGACCCAGAGATAATGACCGCCGGAGACTCACACACACATAAACACACCAGCACTCAGAGACTCGGACTCACTGACAGATACACGCTCACACACACACACACACACACTCAGAAACATCCATACACTGTGTGCGTCATTGACACACACAGATTCACAGACACCACACACAGATATTCAGGTTCATTGACCCGTACCAAGGGCGCCCATGGACTCACAAACCCACATACAGTGATAGGCACAGACACAGAAGACACACCAACACTCAGACACACGTGAACTTATATACCCACTGATACGCCACATCCACACACAAATATATTGACACACAGACACACAGATGTGTAGATGTGCAGAGAGAGAGACTCCTACGCTCAGCACACTCAGCGGGGCCTCTGCACAGCTGGCTGGAGGTGACTCCTGACCCAAGGTCACGATCCGCACGTGGCCAGTTACATCACCCCGAACACTCTCCATTTCAGCCACCACCCGGAGCCGAGCCTGGAGCTGGGCGGACTCAGCCTCGCACCTTTGATAACAGAACCGCGGGCTCCATGACTTCAGTTCTTGGCCTCCTCAAAACCTTCCTGAGTCAGAGGGTGGCCAGGAAGCCGTGCTGCACGTGCTGCCGCTCCCAGCATGTGGCCCAGCCTAGGACCTTGTCGCCGCCTGCCCTGGCCAAGGCTTGCCCTTTAACTTCTGACCACCAGAGGCCCCTCAGCCCTGGGGCTGTGGACCTCAACTCTTGGAAACTTTATGGACAGGACCAGAGAGACCCTCCTACTACTCGGGGTGCAGCCAAATCATGCCCTCCCTAGACCCCACAGCCTACTGAAGTGACCCCGGGCTGCAGCACAGTAGGTAACTTCCAATGGCTTCTGCAGCCTGTGCTCACACAGTCCCCCGAGGCCAGGTCCGATGCCTTGGTGTAAATCCAAGGGGAGGGCACATCAGCACCATCTCATTGGGAAATGTCCAAGAACGTACGGATGTGCTTTGAGGCCACCTCTCAGCGCAAAAGAGCCCGCCACCCACTTCTCCCTCCTGATGCCTCGGTCCAGGCTGCCTGTCTCCCAGCCAACTTGATCTTAACCCAGAAGTTGGGAAAAACAACACTTTTGTTGATCTCTCCGCCCCCAGCCTGCCATTCCAGGTCACCCTTCGACAGGAATATTCCCACTGGCAGCAGGTTGAGCAGCTCAGCAGCACAAGGCAGTTAGTTTATCATCTGTGGGGTAACACTGCTTCCCGTGCCTGCAGCGCCCCCTGCCCCTGCCCCAGCCACATTGCACTGCAAATATTCCTCCTTCCTCGCTGCTCGGCTGCCTTTGTGTGTAATCCGTCGAGCCGTAATGTCCCTTCTTGCTCTAAGGGACCCTAGAAAACTCCTACTCATCCTTCAAAGCTCAGCTGGAATGTCACATCCGCCACGATGCTGGTCCCCGATTCGTTTATGAACATAACAGATGCGGGCCTGGCTGCACACTGGGGTCCCCGGGTGAAGGAGGGTCCCCGCTGCTGGCCTCACTTACTCCCCCACGCCCCGCTCTGCCTCTGAGCTGGTCGCCTTCGCCATTGCTCTCAAATCACCTTGGATCCCAGGATGGTTGGATCCCCATCTTTGTGACATGAGTCTCCCCCGGAGCAGCCCACAGTGCGGGCTGCTCAGGAAGGGGAAGACGGGGACAGAGACAATTGCTCATGAAGGCAAGGCTACAACCTCGTGCAGAGCCAGAGCGCTCCCCCAGTGATGACGATGACGACGAAGCTATCACAGCTTCAAACCACCTTCCAGAACAGAACCAGTGAGCACCCAGGCCACGCCGTGGTCAGGACCAACTGTGCAGACTTCTTAACCAGGCGCCAGTTCTTCCTCTATGAACGTGGGGGTCATGTTCTTCCCAATAGGGCCACATCCATGAGCATTCCTCTCTGCTTGTCATAAAACTTATAAATTATCAAATTGGGACCGGTGGCCAAGGTTAGCCCCTGGGCTGCCAGAGCCAGGCCTCTTGTCCTAAAACCTCTGGCTATACGGGGAGCTTTATCATATATCAGTGACTAGGTGTTTCCCCCTGACTGTCCAACTCACTGGCTAGAGGCTGTCTGAGGCACAGGGACTTTCCGTTTCCTAGGAGAGCCCATGTATGCTTAAGGTCAGGAGCCATTAGCACACATCAGTGGTGCTCAGGGTCACCACCTTAGGAAAACCCCCTGATGACTTCTCAAGACAAGCCTTTCTCCCCAGGCTCCTCCCCAAGCTTATCAGAACCACAGAAATGAGGCCCAGCGCATGGGCTGAGGACACCTTATAAACCTCCCCAGAGGGTTCCAGCATGCCGCCTCAATGGAGAAATGTCACTAAGTGCTGGTTGCCCTCGAAAGCAGGACACTTGGACATGTCCCAGAACCTTATTGTAATCTTCATCTGCAGCCCACCCTCACCCCAGAGTGACCAAGGTCACATATCTGTGCTTTTACCCAACACATCACAAGAGACTCTTCGATGCTGAAACCATTCCATGAATGTAAAAGATGAATCATTTCAAGATCAATTCCGTGCACCATGTAGACACTCGGTAAATATTCGTTCAATGAATTAATCACCCAATTGATCTGTAGAGCTCAAGTTCTACACAGCTTGAAATACTTTCTTTAGGAGACCACATGTGCCCTGTTGGCAGGTCGGGAGACCCAATCCCAAGCAAGCCAGGTGATGCACAAGCATGAGGACTTGAGTTCAGATCCCCAGAACCCAAGTAAAAACTAGTGTGGCCACGTGCACCTATAATCCCAGACCTGTGGGAGGTAAAGAGGATACCTGGGTCAGTTGGTCAGCCACTCAAGCTACATCTGTGAGTTCCAAATGATAAGGTAGGCATCAATAGAGGAAGACACTTGGCATTGACCCTAGCCCCCATATACACACAGACATCCCATACACACATGCATGCACACATCCCTGTACACTCAGACACACATGCACAGTCAGTTGGCCAAGTTGAAACCCTCAGCCCGTCAGTCATGCGGCATCCTGGAGCATACAAGCCAGAATGGGCACTCAAAGAAGACCGGTTGGTAGTGGTTGTGGTTTGAAACGTGTCCCCCATAGACTCGTGTTTGGAAAGGTCGTAGCGTCTTTAGGAGGTGGAGCCTTGAGGGAGCAAGGCAGTCACAGGGGGTGGGCCTTGAGGTGGATTAGCCCCACCCTACTTCCAGGAGCGGGCAGTTTTGCAGCTCTGAACCTCCCAGAAGGGTGTGACCCAGTCCTCTTCCAGCTTCTGACGCCAGCCATGTCATTTCCGCCATGAAAGACTGTATCTCCCCTCTGGAGCCATAAACTGAATAAATCTCCCTTTCTCCCTTAAGTTGCTTGACCTTGGGTCTTGTCTGACAGCAACAGAAAACAGCAACCGGTACAGTCGTTCGTGCCTGCGTGAGTCAGCTGAGACTTTCGTTGTCGTTAAGCTCTCTGGGCCTGAAATGAGGATAAAAGTCACTGGTACCCGTCACCCAACTCACTGGGTGCCAGAAAGTGCCAAGGGATCATGACACAAAAGCATGGGCATGTTTTACAAACCCCAGAGTCCTGGGCAGGAGTTCACCACCACTAACAATCCTTCTTCCAGCCCTGGGGACCCCTCCCCAGGAGGCCTGCGAGCTCGCACTTCCTGGGCGCCGGGGGTAACTCACAACAGCTCTTCTGCAAATGTCACATTTTTACTTCATCTTCCCAGTTCCCATGATTCTACTTCATCCATATGAGTGTGTTGCCGTGGTTTCTTCCTCTACAAGGTAGTAGGAAATCACTCGTGACTCACTTGATTCTCATGAAGGTGAACGATCCGGTTGTGTGACGTACACAGCTCAATCGTGTTTCTCTATCACCATCGACAGCACCGGCAGCAGCAGCAGCACCACCACCATTAGTCCCACCACACCATTATCATCAGCCTTACCGTCATCACCACGACCATCATCATCTTTACCAGCCTCCTCATCAGAGGCCCAGAATAGCTCTGGCATGTGAATGGGTGGACCGCCTCTCTTAGCCTCTAATCTTTCTGTCAGGCCACCTTTCCGTTCCTGGGCTCTCTTGCTCAAAATTAAAATACAAAACACTGTTCAAAAAATAGGAAATAGGTCACTAAAGTTACTAAAATACAAAGCATTCTCCTTTCTTCTTCTTCCATCTCTTCTCGTTGAGCTGTTTTTATTTCTATCTGATGCTATTTTAAGTAGAGAAAAATGGAAACTTTGTAGTAGTTGCATGAATTTTCCCATCATTTTATTATGCATGTGATTTGAAATGTAAATAAAAGAACATTTAACTCATGTGTAGAAGCATCAACACTGCAGTTTGTGGTTTATGATTCGTACGTGCAAATGTGTTTACCGGAGCAGTGAGGTGCTACACAAGAGTGATGCAGCTGTTTCTGTGTTGGTTTCTCAGTGACAGAATTATATTCCACCAACATTCTGCCTCTGTTTACTGATGCGTCAGGAAGGACTAAAAAACAAATACTGGAAGCTTCAGTTGAGCCATCTCTCCGTTCTTGTCTGTGTCACAATTTTCTGAGCAAGAGGTTGACCAACCTCAGGAAGCGGTCGGAAGGGCATGCAAGGACACCTTCGTCATCACAGCCTGCTCTCTGCATGCACATTCTGCTGCACTGGCAAGGTGGTCCCTGGGAGCCATCCATGCCCACGGACTCAGTGATGGATGCAACACGTGTCACAGCACTTGCTGAGGGTCACTGAGCTCCTGTATCATGGGTCCACCAGAACTCTGTGATGCTGGTATCAGCACTGGAGAGGTGATATGCAAATGAGAAGATGCTATGCAGATATGCCAGGAAGAAGCAACAGGCATGTATATTGCGCAAGTCTCCTATGCTCCTGTGCCTGTCTCGTGTCACTTAAGAAGCTCAGGAGCAAAGATGAGACTATGAAAAGCTGGGAGCTGGAGAGGCTACTTGGGGATTAATCCTCTGCCCCATAAGCAGAAGAACCTGAGTTCAGATCCCAGAGCCCACATAAAAACACTAGGCCGAAATGGCATCAGCCCTCACGTCTGGCCCTGAAAGGCGGAACCTGGGAAACCCCAGAGCAAAATCTAAAGGAAATAGAGCAATCCAGGATGATTTCTGGGCCTCCACAGGCACACACATTGTCCTCTTCTACACACACACACACACACACACACACACACACACACACACACACACACATACACACACACAAAACATATGCCAAAAAAAAAAATTATGAGTTGCCCATCAGCCCAATCTCTTCCAGAAAATGGACATGCTTTATGCTTAGCTTAACTCCCTGAGAAGCAGGAGGACCACGTGCAAGCCAAGTAGTAGAAACGTTTTATGAACCCCGACCCCTGAATCTCGAGAGGCCGTCATGCACTCCCAACCTGAAGAGAGAGTGGGCTGCTCCCAGTTCAGCCAGCTGGAGGAGTGGGCTCATCCGCAGGAAGCTGGGCAGCGGCAAACACATTACGATTCCCACTGAGTTCAAATGACATAAAGCCCATTCCCCTTGCAAAAGCAGAGTCATGCTTAGTGGCCAGCAAGCCCGGCAGAAAAACACGTCTCCCCGAACAACCCCGTTGGGCTGTACACCAGCAAGGTGCAATGGCCGTGTGCAGTCAAACGCTGCCCGGTGACGCTGCCCGGTGACGCTCCACCAGTCAAAGCCACCTTAGACCTTCTGCCGACAGACCTTCTGCTGTTGTCAACTGCGCTGGGACCATCAGCCACCTATATCCCCTTGCTGAAGCTCTTGGGACGGAACCTTTGTTCCGTCTGGCTGTCCTCTTCTGGAGCCGTTTCCTCTGACACAGCTTGTGCCTACCAGCCAGGGCTCAGTGGAAGCGTGAGCTCTCCTCCCAGAAAGCCTTTCCCATGTCTGGTGTGGGGGACCAAACCATTACATCTCCCACCTGCCCGTCTTCTCAGAGAGGAAGCAAATGACCCTGTGGGCATGAGGCATGGGGGCTCATACAGCACACACGATCTGGGCCATTCTGTTCAGCTCAACTGGTAAAACAGAAGGATGGACTAAGAATGTTCTAGGTAAAGTGCTATCTAAAGTAAATGCTGTCCTCTGATCTCTATGTATACACTGTGACACATGATTTCTCCTCTCTTCCCCTCGCTCCCTTTCTCCCTCCCCCCCCCCCACACACACACACACACACATCTTTCTCTCTAAAATGTAAAGGATGTAAAATTTGAAGAATGGTTGGATATGATCCATGCACACAGTATGAACATACGGAAATATGACATTGAATCACATGCCTATGTACAGTTAATAATAAAAATGGAAAATTAAAAAGCTCCTAAAATATATGAAGCTTTAATTATTTTAGAATCTCTTCTTAACCCCCAAAGAGTCAGTTTTGGCAGCAAAGCATATGTCACACTGGGAAACTGAGGAGATGTTTTTCTTATTGGATAAAAAATTACCCAACACTTAGCAGCTTACAGTCACCAGTGTTTGCTATCTTGTCGTGTGGATGACGCGCCCTCTGGATGAGGGGTCCAGAGGCGGCTTAGCTGGGCGCTTCTGGCTCAGGGACTCCTGGGAGGCGATAGGAGGTTGCTGGCCAGAGCTGTGGCATCTCCTTTGAACTGAAATCACTTGTAAAAGGTTCCTGGGGCTGTGGGCAGAATTCAGAAGTCGCCTCCCACCTTGGCCCATGTGCTCACTGGCCGTGTTTGCTGCTGGGCTGTGGTAACCAATGGCACAACCTGGGTAAGTCAAAAAGCAAAGACTGGGTGTCTGGGACTAAGGTGTCCATGGGCTGGCTCTTCTGACGTCTCTCTTGCTTGATTGTAGAAAGCCCCCTGTCTTGGTTTGAAATGCGTCCCCCACAGTCTCGTGTGTTTGGCAAGGTCATGGCACCTTGAGAGGTGGAGCCTTGCTGGAGGAAGGCAGTCACAAGGGGTGGGCCTTGAGGTGAATTAGTCCCACCCTACCTCCAGGAGAAGTCTGCCTTTGCAGCAAGCAGTCTGCAGCTCTCAGCTTCCAAGATGTCTGCGGTGACTTAAGCCTCCTCCAGCTGTGGCCAGCCAGCCATGCTACCTCTGCTTTGAGAGACTGTACCTTCCCTCTGGAACCGTAAGCTGAATAAACCTCCCTTTCTCCCTTAAGTTGATTGACTTTGAGTCTCTCACAGCAATAATTAAGAGTAACTGTTATACACCCCTGACCCTATGGCCTCGCACGGTCTTTCTCGGTGCCTACCTGTGTCCAGGTCAGGCCCACCCGAATGGTCTTGATTAAGTTCATTACCTCTGTAAAAATTTTATTGCCAACTATAGTCCTATCCTGAGGTGCTGTCAAAGTTTGCCTGCCTGCTGCCAATAAATCCACTACTAAGCGGCTTAGGAGAATAAAGGGTTTTATTCTGGCTTATGGTTGGTTGTCTGGTTGCATTTCTTAGAATGGCTTGGGCAGGGCAGCTGGTACCAACCCCAGAAGCAGAAGGAACTGGCCACAGCATGTCTATAGGGATTACTAAGAGAGGGCAAACTGCACCACATGGCAGACGGCAAGTCAGTCCAAAGGATGCAGGAGATGCCAACGTACTGAACCAGCGTCCTCTGTCTTATCCGGCTGCCCACAGAATGGTCCCACCCACTGTGGGCTGGGTCTACCTGCATCAATCGGACAATCCCCTGCAGCTTTGCTTAAGGTTTGCCTTAATTATCAAGTCTTCACAGATGTGCCCAAAGCTCAGCTTCCAAATATCAATTTGACACCTATCTATCCCACTAGCACCGTGCTCACACAGAGGGACGCGAGTCAGTCCACCTCAATGACGCCCCACCTAAGAGACCTCACAGTGAACCACCTGTGACTCCAGATGGAGACCAAATGCATGAATGAGTAAGTGAATGGATGGATGGATGGACGGACAGAGGGACAGACAGACGGACGGATGGACGGATGGATGGACGGGTGGATGGACAGATGGATGGATGGATGATGGATGGATGATGGATGGATGATGGATGGATGGATGGACGGATGATGGATGGATGGATGATGGATGGATGGATGGACGGATGATGGATGGATGATGGATGGATGGATGGACGGATGATGGATGGATGATGGATGGATGATGGATGGATGGATGGACAGATGATGATGGATGGATGATGGATGGATGGATGGACGGATGATGGATGGATGATGGATGGATGGATGATGGATGGATGGGTGGACTGACGGATGGATGGGTAGATAGATGGATGATGGATGGATGGACGGACGGACGGACGGATGGATGGATGGACGGACGGACAGATGGACAGACTAAGACGGAAGCTTTATATGATTTAACATCAAGGGTCATCCTCAGGTCTTTTTTGCAGAGGCTGTGACTGACTGAGAGAGAATCAGCATGTCCAGAGACGTTCTTGGGAGGTGGCCCATGGAGCAGGCTGGCAGGAGGCAGCCACGTGACACACTCAGTAACCATCTTGTCCAGGTCCATTCAGACATCTAGACTAAAGGGATGAATACAGTCTGGAAGGCAATCATAACCCCAGCATTCAGGAGGCAGAGGCAGGCGGGTGGGCACTCAAGGGCTAGATAGAGGAACAGAACAGAGGGATGGGATGGACGCCTTGAGTGGGCAGAGACTGTGTGCATGTGAGCACATGTCATGTGTACATGTGTGGACGATGGCATATGGATATGTGCATATACATGCATGTGTGGTTTTGTGTGCAAGGGATAGACACACATCCCGGCACACATCAGCACACATGCACTGACGCACAGCATTCCCGCACTCCCCGTGTGCCTGGCATATGTACCATTGGCACTCGGGGTGACTTCAGAGGTGAAAGACTGGGCCTAGGGGTGTGTGTCTGGGACCCTTCCTTCTAACTAATCTCTCCAGTTGCTTCACATCGACCCGGGGCCACGTGCTGAGCGTGTGCAGAATGCTAGAGTCATGCTCCACCGAACAAACACGCCGTAGCCCCTTCCACAAGTGCATCTGCACCAGCCCAGCTTGGCAAGATTTTTGATGACGTAGATTTGTTTTCTAATCAAGCAGTATCTAAAGCCTGGGCTTGCTTTAGCCGCACACCTGAGGGAGGGAAAAACAGAAAAGATTCCTTCAGCACAGACCTCCTGCCCACACTGCAAGGTCAGCAGGGGAGAGGGATCCTCTTGGAGAAAAAGGGAAAGTCTGAAAAATAAATATTGCAGGCTACCTGGCCTATGGGCCGCGGATTCTGCTGCCCACTGAAGAGTGTGGGGAGTGGTCTCTCTCTACAGGGCCGAATTCCGACTAAAACTCCAGAACCCGAAGCAACAAGCTTTGGTGGAGCATGACTCTAGCATTCTGCACACCCTCAGCACGTGGCCCCGGGTCGATGTGAAGCAACTGGAGAGATTAATTAGAAGGAAGGGTCCCAGGTACACCGCCCCTTGGCCTAATCTTTCACCTCTGAAGTCACCCCGAGTGCCAATGGTACATATGCCAGGCACACGGGGAGTGCGGGAATGCTGTGCGTCAGTGCACGTGTGCTGATGTGTGCTGGGAGAGAACGAGGTGGCTGAGCGGGTAAAGCCCCTGCTCCCAAACCTGGCGACCTGAGTTCAAGCCCTGGAAGCCCACACGGTGGAAGGAGAGAACTGACTTCCGAAGTTGTTACTGACCTCCGCCTGTGCACTACGGCAGATTCTCCCTCCCTCCCCCTCTCTTTCTCCCCTCCCTCTCTCTCTTCCCTCCCTCTTTCTCTCCCTTCCCCCTCTCTCCCCTCCCTCTCTCTTCCCTCTCTCTATCACCTCCCTCTCTCTCTTCTCTCCCTCTCTCTCTCCCCTCCCTCTCTCCCCTCTCCTCCTCTTCTCTATCAAACGAATAGTAAAATACTCAAAACAGAAACAAAGGAACAATTTCCATTGACACATGTCGTAGTTAGGCACAGGTGTCAACCTGATTGTTGAGGGTTTGAGCTCTGGGCACATTTGTGGAGAATTAATGGTTGAGTTAACCCTAGAGCAAACCTGCAGGAGATTGTCTAGCTGATGGGGAAGGCTTAAGCCTATGGTGGGTGGGATTAGGCCCTGAACAGGTGAATAAAATACTAAGAGCCGGTTGAGGAAGTCAGCATCCTTGTGTACACTTGGCCAGACATGCTGGTCTGGCAAGTAAGGATCGTCCCTCTCTCAGCCATTACGTAGAGATGGTGTGGCCAGTTCCCTCAGCCCTGGTGTTGGCGTGAGCTCTCCCGTCAAGCTGGACTGAGAACTGTAACCAGTAATCATAAGAGAAAATAAATCCCTTGTTCTGTTAAGCCGTCCGATGGTCATTTATCAGCAGCCATGCGGGCGAGTGCAACACCACAGCCTGGAGAACAGCCTGGTACCTGGAAAAGCAGAACTGGTTCCGTGGCCGGTCTGGGTTGGTTTTGGTATAAAGCGAGACCCTTCCAAAGGGCTGGGGTTCCTTGGCCATCCGGTTCCCCGTCTGCAGCTCAGAGTCCACTGCTGAGGCTGCGTCTCCAGACAAAGGCTCGCCTTCCACGACACCCAGCGACCGGCTGACCAGAGAGGACTCCCATCACATCTCCTTCTGAAGCCGCAGGCTGGCACACGGGGGGTCCTGACTCAAGCTCGGCAGCGTTGGAAACCCACGCGACGGTCTTGCCTCCAAAGCCACCTCTGTGTTCCCAGCAGGGCCACGCCAAGCCTGCCATTTCTCATTAGAGCGCTATTCTTTATGTTTTCCAAATTATTCTTCATGCGTCACCTTTTTTTCCTGGAGCCATTTCCTCTCTCCAGTGAAATCTGGCACCCCAAGCAGCTCTCAGAACTAAATTAATTACAGAATCATATTAATGTCATCTGGATAGCAATGAAATTAATTTATCCCATACATCCAAGAGGAAGTCATCAATTATAACCAGGGACTGTAGCATTTTGTGTTATGCCATTTACAGTTCTTACAAATTTTAATATTCCCCCGCCCCAGCAAGACCTGCCAGAAATACCCACGCTGTGCAGTCTTGATTTATGCATTGAACAGAACTTCCAGGTGCCACGAATGTTCAAATACTAAACATTTTATTCTTGCTAAGAGCCAGATCTGAGCAGTTATCTCCCTAATGCAAAATAAGTCCCTCCAGGGCTGACCTCTGCCCCAGAGTATGAAAGCGGCAGCTAGACTCTGTGCTGGGAGTCGCTGTGGTTTCAAGATTTTCAGTGTTGCCCCCAGGTCCCCCGGCAAAGGCTTGGTCTTCAGAGTGCCCGTGTGGGACACTGGGAGTGCTGACGACACAGGGGTCCACAGACCCTGCTCCCTCAGTCTCTGCCTTCTGACAAGTAACACAGCCACTTGCTCCGACACATGTTCCCACAGCTACCACCTGCTGTGATCATCAGACGTCAAACTCTGGAGTCACCCACCTTGCATTTGAACCTCCAAGCTGTGAGCTAAATCAGCCTTTTACTCTTTGTCGGTTATTTGCCTCCTGTCATGGGTCATACCGATGCCATGCTAACCAATGCAGACATATCACGCACACGTTTCTTGGAATTGCTCTTCAGAAGCTCAGAAGAAGGGAGACCTATCTGTGGTCTTGTGCCAAGACTTGACGGTGCCTCTTGAGCCACGGGGTCCAGTTTGGAATGAATAAGGCATTCAAAGAAATGACCTAGTTGCCACAGTGACTCTCAAAGGCTATTAGAGGACATCCAATTCTTCTGTCACAGCTATTTTCATGCATGTGAAGGCATATGAGTATGTGTGTGTGTGCCTATGTGTGGGCACATGTATGTGGCAGGAGTGAGCACACATATATGTGCCTGTGTGTGGAGGCCCAAGGTTGATATCAGAAATCAACCTTGATCCCTCTTTCCTCTTATCCTTGCTCACTGTGAAGTCTAGTCTTGCCAGCCAGTTTGTTCTGAGGATTCTCAGTCTCCGCCCTTACAGACTAGAATTACAGCCGGGCTGCCGCGGCATCCGGCACTCTACATGGGATATGGGGATCTGAACTCTGACCCCCTGGCTGGTGACACAAGGGCTTTAACCACTGAGCCATCTCCCCAGTCCTCTGCAGAGTAAGCCTTGCTGGATTTCCTTCCCACCCAATCCCACAGCCAAGCAGAAGTCCATCTCAACTGGCCTCCGAAACTCTCCCCAGGAGTCTAGACTGACAGATACCTCCTTGCTAGTCTGTGAAGAAATGGCCACCAGGCAAATGTTTAGGAGACAGATATCAGGGAATGATAAGAACAAAATCCTCCAACAGTTACCTCCACAGGCAAGAGGCCTGAAGAGCTCCCAGCAGTAAGTCGGAGGCTCAGCTTCCTGACTCAAGGGCAATATGCAAATGAAAACCACAAGGAACTAGAAACAGACACGCCTAGCAGCTAAAACAGACGTTCCTCTCACGTGGGGATTGGGCAAGCAACAGAACCCTGAGACTTCCAATGGCGCTGACAGAATGGAAACCGCGCCATGTGCCATGCTTGGCATGAACTCAGCCGAGCGCACTCCTTCTCCGTGACCTGGCAGTGCCACAGTTAGGTAAACACCTTCAATAAAACCAAGGCCACAGGTTCAACAAAAGACGCAAACTAGAATATTCATAGCAGTTGTGCTCAGAAGAGACCTAAAAGGAAAACTCCAAAATGCCCATCAACAGAAAGATGGCAGGAGGATTGCCAGATGGCAATGGAGGCCCCGCTGAACTAGAATGGATGAGTAAAGTAGAGGCTTAGTGGAGGAGCAGCTCATGGGATCTTTGACCCGAAATGGAGCCTACTGAACAAAACACAGATAAATGTCCCGAATTTAACAATAAGCATCAGAGACCAGGAAGAAGAGAAGTAGACCGGGTAAGTGCAATGCTACCTATAACAGCGGCAGCCCAAACAGACAAAACTCAGTCGTGCTAAGGGGTGAGGAGAGCGGGAAGATGGAAGCTCCTGGAAGGGAACAGGTGGAGTATCTAGAACATTCCAGCTCCAGGGTCTTTACGAGACATGCCCACTTCCTGGAGACTCACTGTTATGGTTTGAAATGTGTCCCCCACCGACTCATGTGTTTGGGAAAGTCATGGCACCTTTAGGAAGTGGAGCCTGGTGGGAGGAAGACAGTCACAGGGGGTGGGCCATGGAGTAGATAGTCCCACCCTACTTCCAGGAGCGGTCTGCTCTTGCAGCAGGCAGTCTTGCAGCTCTCAGCCTCCAGGATGTTTGCAACGAGCTAGTCTTCTTCCAGCTTCTGCCACTAGTTGTACCGCCTCTGCCATGGAAGACTGTATCTCCTCTCTGGAACCTAAGCTGACAAAATCTCCCTCTCTTCCTTAAGTTGCTTGACTTTGGGTGTTCTTTCACAGCAGCATGAAGAGTCACTAGCATCCTCACCAAGCCGTGCACCTACGGTGTGTACTTTTTATGACTGTTGAATATGCGTACACCAGAGTGTACTGAAGAGTGGCCTGTCTGAATCTCATGGCAACCTGCATCCTTCACCCCACAATGCCATTCCACTCTCCTGCTGGTAGGCATTTCGCCCAACCACACACATGATAGCCAAGTATGGCACACGTCCCAGTCATCACAGCACTTGGGACGGACAGGCAGGAGGGCCAAGAGTTCTAGGCCAGCCTTGGCTACATAATAAGGTCAGGGCCCATCTGAGCAATGTAAGATCCTGTTTCAAAAGAGCAAACAAACAATAAAAATGGTCCCGCACGTGTCACAAGCAGGTTTTATGACAAATAATAAAACCCTACAGAACGCTGTCCTCAGGCAGGTCCCCCGGTCTGTGCCTGGGAGGAGAGCAGGAGAGGTGAGGAGGCAAAGCTAGAATCTCTAGCAGGTTGTGGGGAGAGGCAGGGAAGGACGCAGGCTGACAGCACTGGCGTGGTGATGGCTCTCACAACACGGCAAGTCAATGCCTTGGGAAACTCAGACACGGGGCTCCTGTCGCCACCTGAGGTTTTGAGTTCAAGTTGCTTCTGGACCCTCTAAAGACCCCTGATAGGATTCCTGGTCCCTGAAACCCCACATTCAAGCTGGTCATTGTCTTCCTTCCAATAGCCAACAGGTCCTCACGAAGCCCGCACTTAGTCACGGACCTCATGGGGACAGGAGACAGTCACTCCCCTCCCTCCCCCCCCCCACAGTCCCAGGGATAAAAGCTCCTTCAGATACCGCTCTGCTCCCTCTGAGAATTAGTCCAGTCACCATCTGACTATGTAATAGATAAACTTTCCCATTCCTTACTCATGGCGTAGTGTGTCCGACCTTTTTTAAAGCTTACGCCCCTGTCTGCAAAGGGGAATCTGCTCAGCACGGGCAGATCCTGGGTCATGCATGTGAGAGCCGGTCTTGGCTCCGCATGCCGGGGAGAACTCGCATGCTTTCCAGAGCCGCAGCCCAAAGCAGGCTCAAGAGGACCCCTTCCTACAGAGGGTGCTTCCAGCAGCCAGGCTGCGCGTGCAGAGGGGCACCCTGCACAACTCACACTAACGTGTGACATCGAGCATGTCCCCGTGCAAGGATTCCCACAGCCCGCATCGTGGCCCATGGATTCAGCCCCAGAGGGAAGGGGGAGCTGAAGGCATCCCTGATGCAGGAGCTGCCCACAGGCTTGGGAGAGACACAGGGATGGAGTTCAGGGAATACGGAGGGACCTGGAACTCCCAAAACCCTGCTCTCAGAATAGTAAATTCGCTCTATTGTGTCCAAGGGGGTCTAGCAATGGTTTTTTGCTTGTTCTGTTGTTTCAGAAGGAATCTCGTGCATTTCGACCTAACCGCCAACGTGCTGCATGTTCAAGGATGACAGTGAGCGTCTGTCCCCCTGCCTCTCCCTCTCAGTGCTGGGATTACAGGTGGGCACCACTTTGCCCAGTTTGCATGGAGCGCAGGTGGGAACCCAGAGCAGCAGGCATGATAGGCGGGCACTTCACACCCCACTACATCCCAGTCCTGGTCCATGAAGATCCTCTCTTTCCCTCTTTCTTTCTTCCTTTTCTTTCTTTCTCTCTTTCTTCCTCTCTTCCTTCCTTTTCATTTTCTTCTTTCTTTGGTGGTTTGTGTGTTGTGTGTGTGTGTGTGTTGTGTGTGTGGTGCGAGGAGAGGAGAAGAGAAGAGAGAGAGAGGAGAGGAGAGAAGAGAGAGAGAGAGAAAAGAGAGAAGAAGAAAGAGAGAGAGAAAGAGAGAGGGAGAGAAGAGAGGAGAGAAAGAGAGAGAGGGGGGAGGGAGAGAGAGGGAGAGAGGAGGGAGAGGGAGAGAGGAGAGGGAGAAATAGGGAGAGAGGGAGAAAGAGAGAGGGAGAGGAGAGAGAGAGAGAGACGAGGGAAGAGAGGCGAGGATGAGAAGGAAGAGAGGGAGAGAGAGAGGGAGAGAGAAGGAGGAGACGGGAGAGAGGGAGAGAGAGGGGAGAGAGGGGAGAAGAGTATTGGATCTCCTCTCACACTCCCTACACTTTCTCTGCTCTTCTCCCACCAATCTCCAAAGCCGCTCACCTGCAGTCCATTCACTGTCGACCTTCAGACCTAGCCACACCCCCATTCAGCGCCTCCCCACCTTGCTGTCTAAAATCAAGTCTCTAAGCTTCGTCTTCTGACCAACAGCTCCCTCAGCTGGGATCAGAAGAGACTTTGGGACAGAGAGACGGTTCACGGGGTAAAGCCTCTGCCTCACCAGCAGAAGGACCTGAGTTCAGATCCCTGATCCCACATAAAACCACCAGGCAGAAATGGCTGTGACTTGCACTTCCAGCCCTGGAAGGCAGAGCCTGGGAAATCCCGGAGCAAAGCAAAGAGGAGGAAGAGCAATGCAGAATGAGTCACCGTGTCACCCTTGAGCCTCCATAGAGACACACACTCAAAGTGCCCTCTGGTTCTTGATCTCTCTCTCTCTCTCTCTCTCTCTCTCTCTCTCTCTCTCTCTCTCTCTTTTCTCCACACAAAATAAAAGAGAGAGAAGTAGCTCGAATAAATTCTGTGCTCTGCCCTGCACCAGGGGTCAGTGGACTTTTACTGCAGATCCGCTAAGGAGAAAGAATGTAAAAACCCTCCTTCCTGTCTGGAAATGGACCCGTGCTATCAGAGCGCTGTCGCCTCCCTGAGCTCCATGAGCGGCTTATCCTGTTGGTCTATTAATTGGCACCCCGGAAGCTCATGTTTGGAGAGGAAATGCATGAACACAGCCCTCAGCCAGGGCTTTGCTTCCCCGGCTACAGGTGCACTGCCGATCATGGGGGGCCAAGCTCCGCAGGTCCTTGAGTTTCATGCGCCGCGGCCTTTCATGCGCACCGAGGTGTCCAGCGGGACGGAGGCACGTTGAGTCATCGAAACCTCCCCTGGCGAGCGTCAGGAGGGAAATGAGCTCCTTCCTCTTCATCCGCACCAGGGACACCGGCGGTGCTGTCTGGACAAGGGGGCTGGGCTGCGGCCTTGCAGCTCTGGCCTCTCACCCTCCATGTCCCTGTCCAAGCAAGACGTGTCGTCTCCCAGCCGCCCGGCCCTGCTGTGGCTCCAGCTTCTTTCCTCTCCAGACACTCAGTTTTCTCCAGGCCGCTGAGGCCCAGCAGCTTCAGTTGCCCTAGCCACGAGGTCCCCTGTGTGCCCGTCAGCCCCCACTGGGTCTGCCCCAATGCCATCCCAGCCCCAGGGGAGGGAGCTGCACAAGGCTGGCACACCTCAGACCAGGCTCCTCCTACCAGGAGACCAGATGCTGATCTGGGGGTCCAGGCAGTCCAGAGAGGGAAAGCGAGCCTGTCACTCACTCTGCTGCCTGCACGTGGCTATGCTTGTGTCCCCTGCCAACAGCCCTGTCACCCCGCATTGTGACCCTTGCACCACCTACATGGTGGGTGCTGGCCGAGGCTGGGGTCCCACACTCCACCCACTTGCTTTGCTATGAGATGCCATGAGTGAGCTCACACAAACCCACCCCGCTCCCCGTTCTCAGCTCACAGGCTGCAAGGGTCCCTCCTAAGACCCTGCACTCCACAGTGAAAGGACTTCCAGGTGCCCCCCGGCTGCTGCAAAGACTCACACTAGCATCCTGGGTATCACACCTCTGGGGGCAAACACCACGCTCCTCTCCCATCTGATGTGAACACCTCCACACCCTCCACATCTGGTGTGAACACCCCCACCCTCTCCACGTCTGGTGTGAACACCTCCACACCCTCCACATCTGGTGTGAACACCTCCACCTTCTCCACATCTGGTGTCAACACCTCCACACTCTCCTCATACAATATGGCTGGCGCCTCAGCACTCTCTCCACATACAATGTGACGCCTCAGCACTCTCTCCACATACAGTGTGACACCTCAGCACTCTCTCCACCTACAGTGTGACGCCTCAGCACTCTCTCCACATACAGTGTGACGCCTCAGCACTCTCTCCACATACAGTGTGACGCCTCAGCACTCTCTCCACATACAGTGTGACGCCTCAGCACTCTCTCCACATACAGTGTGAACACCTCACCACTCTCTCCACATACAGTGTGACGCCTCAGCACTCTCTCCACATACAGTGTGACGCCTCAGCACTCTCTCCACATACAGTGTGAACACCTCAGCACTCTCTCCACATACAGTGTGACGCCTCAGCACTCTCTCCACATACAGTGTGAACACCTCAGCACTCTCTCCACATACAATGTGAACACCTCAGCACTCTCTCCACATACAGTGTGAACACCTCAGCACTCTCTCCACATACAGTGTGAACACCTCAACACTCTCTCCACATACAGTGTGAACACCTCAGCACTCTCTCCACATACAATGTGACGCCTCAGCACTCTCTCCACATATAATGTGAACACCTCAGCACTCTCTCCACATACAGTGTGAACACCTCAACACTCTCTCCACATACAATGTGACGCCTCAGCACTCTCTCCACATACAGTGTGAACACCTCAGCACTCTCTCCACATACAGTGTGACACCTCAGCACTCTCCACATACAGTGTGAACACTCACCACTCTCTCACATACAGTGTGAACACCTCAGCACTCTCTCCACATACATGTGACGCCTCAGCACTCTTCCACATACATGTGAACACCTCAGCACTCTCCACATACAGTGTGAACACCTCACACTCTCTCCACATACAGTGTGACGCCTCAGCACTCTCTCCACATACAGTGTGAACACCTCAACACTCTCTCCACATACAGTGTGACGCCTCAGCACTCTCTCCACATACAGTGTGACGCCTCAGCACTCTCTCCACATACAGTGTGACGCCTCAGCACTCTCTCCACATACAATGTGACACCTCAGCACTCTCTCCACATACAGTGTGACACCTCAGCACTCTCTCCACATACAGTGTGAACACCTCAACACTCTCTCCACATACAGTGTGACGCCTCAACACTCTCTCCACATACAATGTGACACCTCAGCACTCTCTCCACATACAGTGTGACACCTCAGCACTCTCTCCACATACAGTGTGACGCCTCAACACTCTCTCCACATACAGTGTGACGCCTCAGCACTCTCTCCACATACAATGTGACACCTCAGCACTCTCTCCACATACAGTGTAACACCTCAGCACTCTCTCCACATACAGTGTGACGCCTCAGCACTCTCTCCACATACAGTGTGACGCCTCAACACTCTCTCCACATACAGTGTGACGCCTCAGCACTCTCTCCACATACAGTGTGACACCTCAGCACTCTCTCCACATACAGTGTGACGCCTCAACACTCTCTCCACATACAGTGTGACGCCTCAGCACTCTCCACATACAGTGTGACACCTCAGCACTCTCTCCACATACAGTGTGACGCCTCAACACTCTCTCCACATACAATGTGACACCTCAGCACTCTCTCCACATACAGTGTGACGCCTCAGCACTCTCTCCACACAGTGTGACGCCTCAAGCACTCTCTCCACATACAATGTGACACCTCAGCACTCTCCACATACAGTGTGACACCTCAGCACTCTCTCCACATACAGTGTGACGCCTCAAGCACTCTCTCCACATACAGTGTGACGCCTCAGCACTCTCTCCACATACAATGTGAACACCTCAGCACTCTCTCCACATACAGTGTGAACACCTCAACACTCTCTCCACATACAGTGTGACGCCTCAGCACTCTCTCCACATACAGTGTGACGCCTCAGCACTCTCTCCACATACAGTGTGAACACCTCAGCACTCTCTCCACATACAGTGTGACGCCTCAATACTCTCTCCACACTACAGTGTGAATACCTCAACACTCTCTCCATATGGTGTGAACTCTTCCTTGTTCTCCATCAGGTGTGAACATCTCTATGTTCTTCCCATCTGGTGAAGATCTTCATACCCAAAAATGAGAGTGTACAAGTCTTTACACAACTCTCCCCCCCCTCCAATGTCATCTTCACCTAACTTCTGACTTACCTGTTTCTGCCAGGAGAGGGTGGACCACCAGAATAGAACGCATACTCGTTCTTGTCCCTTCCCATCTATACCGTTAGATTCCTGCATATAGAGATGCTTTCCATCTTTTGTTGCCAAGTCATATTCTGTTTTACCAGTCTATAGCCACGCATAACAAGAGGAATGTGTTCTGAGCATGTGTCTAGGTATCTCGTGGCTGTGCAAGCATCTCACATGCGCAATGTGCTTGCACAAATACGTCTGTGGCCACTCGTCCCACAGAACCTTGTGGAGCACCTAAGTATATGCCACCACACTGCGAGCACTTGCTGTGCCTTGGGTCACTTCTAATTTTGTCAGATTGGGATGATATTGCTATGAAAACTAGGGCACACATCTTCATGTGGAAATACATTCTTAATGCCTTGGGTCCATAACTAATAGTGAGCGGCATGCTGGGATCTGTGGTGAGTGTATCTTTGATTGCTTGAGAAGTTACACAAAGGCCGTCTCTCCTTTCTGCTGTACTTGAACCAAGGATGGATTTGAGCTCAGAACTGCTAGCAGCCAGCATGCCAACATAGAGAGACTAAGAGCTAAGCCAAGCGAGGGGAAATGAGAGATTGAAGAAGCTAAGCCCTGGCGACAATGATCAATCATCCCCTGCACATGTCAGGAATATGTCAATGCAGACTGCGTGTATTTCACTCATTCACTCCTCATTTAAACAGGCTGGTTTTCCAGTCCTTTGCACGCACAGCCTTTAAAAAAAAGACTTTATTTACTTACTTATTTAGTGTGTGTGTGTGTGTGTGTGTGTGTGTGTGTGTGTGTGTGTGTATCAGAGGGAACTGTAAGTTTCTGTGGAGGACCAAGGGTGAATTCAGGAATCATCCTGAATTGCTTCTATCTCCTTTTTGCTTTGCTCTTGGATTTCCCAGGCTCTTCCCACCAGGGACAGAGGTGCAGGCCGCCTCCATTTCTGCCTGGCATTTTTTTTACATGGGACCTGGGATCCCAACTCAGGACCTTCTGAGCCATCTCTCCACCCCAGATGCAGTCTTAACTGAGTCAGCCTGAATCAGCCTTCACGCGTCTACCCGCGGTTCGCGGGACCCACCTGCTCTTTCGCTCTGGACTTTCACGCTGGTGGATCCCAACAGAGTCCACAGTGAGTGTCCTGTCGCCACCAGCGACAGAGCTCAACAACGCCAGGTTGTCACTGCATGGGGTAGGAGGAGATGTGCAGCTGTGTGGCATCAACTGGTCCAGGTGAGTCCTAAATGACACGGGACGACCAGGGAGTCGCCGTGAGGGGCAGGAGATGTTCTGCACTGTGTGGCATCAGCTGGCCCGGGCCAGGTCTTCCTGTCTCACCAATCACAAGAGGACTCGCCTCGCGGAATGCATCCCCTGCACATCCCACGTCTGCTGTGAAGACCCGCCTCATTTCCTGTTGCAGCTTGCCTGCACTGTTGCCGATAAACTTGGCCAAAGAACTTAGGGAAACAAAGAGGTTTTATTCTTACTTACAATTCTCGGTTACAGTCCCCAGTCCCGCTTGACAAGCAAGCTCCTACTAGCACTAGGAGCTGAGGGAACTGGCCACACCAAGCCACGGGACTGCTGAGAGAGGGGCAAACCTCACTTGCAGGCGGTGAGTCTGCCCAAGTGCACTGAAGCATGCTGACTCCGGAACCACCTTCCTCATCTCATCCACCCCCCCAAGGAAGGCTCCCACCCATACGGGCTGATCTTCCCACGTCAATCAATCTCCTGCAGGCCTGCTCAAGGGCTCATTTAAACTACTAACTCTTCGCAAACGTGCCCAGAGCTCAGCCTTCAGTTGCAAGTTGACATACGTATATCTGACACATCTCCCATGGGAAGAGGCAGCTCTTTACCACTCCACACCCTCCAGGCCCAAGGAGAGTCCCCCAAGCCTGCCAGCAAGGCAGCCCCCTGGTGGACTCCATGATTTTGCCCAAATGGAACTCACAAATAAGTTTCCAAAACTGTCCTGTCCAATAAAAGACTATGAACTGGTTCCATTTGAGACGCAACCATAGTCAATATTCAGAGGTTGCCATGGACACCATTTCCATCTCTTACCTAGAGCCAGGACGAGCAGCAGAGGGAAACACAGGCGGGGCATCACCATGTTGTCTCTCTGCCCCTCCTGGTGACTCATTTTGGTCACAGGAAGGCAGGATTGCAACTGCACCAGAACTGAACTCCAATGTAGGAGTAGGACAGTGACGGATGGGAGAATTTTTTTTTGGGGGGGGACCAAGGTAACCCAAGGAGTACACATATAGGTGGCATGACCCTCTTGCCTGCAGCAGCCTCCCTGAGGAATGGAGACAGGAGACCGTCCAGACAGAGAACCCAAGGGAACGGGCTCCATCCACTTTTGGCTGTGGTAAACAAGTTGGACGAGCCCTTAGGAGGCTGAAACTCGCCAGCACACTTCATCCGCCCGGTGTGGAATTCATGTTGGCAAATGCTTCCTGGGGTTAATGAAAGTTATTCATAAGATGTAGCAGGAGGGCTGCCAGGTCCCTCCCCTGCTTGAGGTATTTCATGGGGAGCTAGAGAGGGCACTAAGCCAACCACGGCATCGTTACTGCAACCAACCCTTCAAGGGCTGGTACCCCCGGGCCTGACACAAGTGTTGAATGTCTCAGCAACTTCAGGACAGAACACACCACTCGTCCTGGGTCCCGGCGCCTTGCTTGGCTCATGGTGGGCACCGTCCTCCTGCCCATGACTCTTTGGGGGAGTGTGGGATCTTTGCTAAGCCTTGCAGGAAGGGACCGTGGGCCTCTCATTGAGTTGCTAAGCACAGGAAGAGAGGCAGAGGTTAGGACCCGTGACCCTTCATTTCCCCCCAAGTCTCTCTTGAGTGGTCACAAGGGACCCCTCGCTGCCTTGCTCTATCCCTGCCCCATCCTGTCCACTGCGCCCGCCATCTCCCTAGCATCTCACTTCTTCCTCCTCCTCATTGGCCTGGCTGGTCTTTCGGTCTCATGGATTAGCCCTGCATACCAGCCTGGGATGGGTGAGGGGTCAGGAAGAGGACTGGCATCTTTACGGAAGGAAGGCAGGGGCTCTGCCCAGGCTCAGCCTCAAGGAGACGTGCCCACTGGCACTGCCCAGACTGGCTGCTCTTGACTCCGGCACAACCATAAGCCTTTCCTTCTGACTCTGTCCTCCCAAAGCTCACCTGTTACAACACCAACCTTTAGCAAACCAGGGTTCCGCAGACCTGGGCGGACACAGACGAGGACCATCCTTGGTCAGGACTTGCTGACGACCCTGTTATAACTGCATGCGTGGGCACAGCCCCGCGCCTCACAAACACACCCACACCGGAAGCGTAAAAGCAGAAGGTTCCCAGGGAACCAAGCACAAAGAAGCCTTCTGAACGTGCCTTCTTTGGGCTTCTAGAATCTTCTCTGCTGTAATTCACATGGCCGCTTATCCTGCCCACAAAGCCCCAGTCCCGTCTCTGATACCCAGTCTCTGGTTTCCTCCAGAGCCTGCTGACAACTGAAGCTCCCAAGTTTTTGGCCAAGGTGGCTGCCATTCTAACCCACAGGCAGAGAGCCGCCTGTCCTGAGCCTTGGCACACAGATGTGCCACCTCGACCTCTCAGAGTCTGTCCTGTGTCTTCTAGCCAGAGAAGAGCCAACATGCTCTTGGTGAAAACACACAGCTCCCACCTCGAAGGGAACCAAATATGAAGGACCGTGGCCCAGGACATAGATTCAGGTTACCATGTTCTGTTGCAGTTCACCCGCAGGGTTGCTGATAAATGACCATCAAATGGTGTAAGGGAACAAGGGGTTTATTTTCTTACTGATAGTCCAGTTACAGTCTGTAGTCCAGTTTGACGAGAGAACACACACCAACACCAGGCCGAGGGAACTGGCCGCACCATCTTTACACAATGGCTGAGAGAGGGTGTAACGGTTACTCTTAACTATTGCTGTGAGACGGCACCCAAAGCCAAGCCATTTACTGTAAAAAGGGAGATTTATTCAGCTTTCAGTTCCAGAGGGAAGATACAGTTTCTCGAAGCAGAGACGGCATGGCTGGCTGGCCAAAGCTGGAGGAGGCTAAGTCACCGCAGACATCTTGGAGAGCTGAGAGCTGCAAGACTGCTTGCTGCAAAGGCAGACTCCTCCTGGAGGTAGGGTGGGACTCATCCACCTCAAGACCCACCCCTTTGACTGCCTTTCTCCAGCAAGGTTCCACTTCTCAAGGTGCCATGACCTTGCCAAACATCTGAGACTGTGGGGGACACATCTCAAACCATGACAGAGGGACAATCCTTACTTGCCAGAGCAGCATGTCTGGCCAAGTGTACACAAGGATGCCAACTTCCTCAACTGACTCTCTGTATTTTATTCACCTGTTCAAAGCCTAGTCCCACCCACCATGAGCTGGGTCTGCCCATCAACTAGACAATCTCCTGCAAGTTGCTCTGGACTTAACCCGACCCCTATGTTCTAACCTAGTAATAGTTTCGTGAGGTTTTATAGTAATAGAACGAGAGGAGTTCATAAACCCAGGGATGGAAGCCCAGTAGGTGGTTGGGTCAAGGGACAATCTCACATGCTGTCTGGTGACATTCTTGGTCTACGAGTTGGTGGAAGCCAGTTCCCCACTTGTACATTCTGAAAGGATTGACCTACTGGTCAAAAGGATGTTAGGTCAAACACATAGGTGGGCAATTAACAATTATTAAATTTTTTATTCAACTGTGTGTGTGTGTGTGTGTGTGTGTGTGTGTATGTGTGTGTGTGTGTGTGTGTGTGTGTGTGTGTGTATGTGTGTGTGTAGAGCCATGGATGAATTCAGGAACCCCCATGGACTGCCTCCACCTCCTCCTGTTTACTTTGCCCAGGGATTCACAGGCTCCACCCCATCAGGACAGAAACGCAGGCCACCCCCACTTCCACCCTGTGTCTATACATGGGGTCTAGGATCCAAACTCAGGACCTTCGGCCTGCAAGGCAGAGGCTTAACCCCTGAGCCACCTCTCCAGCCCCAATAGACAATTATTAAGGGGCTAAAGATAACCCCAAGATAATCCGACACAGACCTGTGACATCCCAGCTCTCCACAATCGCAGCAGCTCTGAGCAGGCAGCCCTGTGGAATCTTTACAGTTTTATTCTAGAAACTTTAGGTCATAAGACCCAGCTGTTGCCTGTAGTACTTGAATTTAATCATGGCAGGCTAGTAATCCTGAAAACCTCCAATCCTAGTATTGAATCATGCTCCCCAAAACTTCATGTCCCAGGCTAGCGATGGCTCAGATCCCATGTAAAAATAAAATTAAAAAAAGTACAAATGTTATCCCAATGTGTGGATCCAATAATAAGAGATAAAATTTTAAGCATATTTAAGATATGGTATCTTTGAATTTGAAAGAGAATTACATAAAATCCATAAGAAAAAGAACATTTGTGTGACCATGCATGTGTGATCATGTGTGTGCATGTGTCAAACAGAGAAAGAAAGAGAGAAATTAGACAGGACGGAGAAGTTAAATAGTAATCTGAAAGAGAAACAGGAAGATACACAGAATATAGTAAATAAAGACAAATTAAGAACAGAAAGAAACACTGAACAGCTTCCAGAAAATGAATGAATGGATGCAATAGAGGAGAAGCCATATTGGAAGAAAAGAACTTTCCAGAACTGACTCAAGACATGAACACACACATTCAAGAAACTTAACAAATCCCTAGAAGAATAAATGTGAAGATAGCTATATTGACATCAGAACTCCAAACAAGGGGGAAAGACCTTAAAAACATTCTGGGAAAGGAGATTACCTAAAATTAGGCTAGCAATAAACTTCTCAGACAAGAGATAAAAGAAAATTTCAAAATACGGGAAGTAAATATGTTTTCACGAGGATAATAATAAAACAAAGAAATTCTTCACAAAGAAAAGGGCAAAATGCAATCTTTTTTTTCTTTCAAGCAAACATATTTTTATCATGAGCAAATAAGAGTATTGGGAGAACTGCCGATCCCCACTGCCGACAGACAAAACACAGGACACTTTTCAGACATTGGGAGAAGTTGTCCTGAACCACGGCCTTTGAGAAGAAAGAAACGAAAAGGAGAAACTTGCTGTCACTGTTTCCTCCATCCAGCTGGCATCTAATCCAGGGCATCAGAGAGCCCAGAGCCCGTCGGGTTTGTGGAGGGGAAGAGGCAAAAGGTGGCACTCAGGGGCCACAGAAGCTGGGATTTGTAAGAGGGGAAGAAAAGAGGAATCTGAGCCGGGGCCACTGAGTCTGGACTCCACAGCCATCTGGACGGGACTAGAGATGCCGGACACCAAGCAGACCACAGCAGCTCTGAGCATTGCCAGAAGGCTTCAAGGGTCCAGGGAGAAGCGAATCCCCCTCCAGCCAACACAGTACAGAGACATCGTCAAGGTCTAGAACATTCCATGAAGAGCTCCAGGGGCCCTGCTTATGATCAGGCAGCAGATTGATATTTTTTGTTTTGCGTGTGTGTGTCGGCGTGTGTGTATGCATGCGCGTACAATGTGTGTGCAAGAGGACACTCAGTGCTGTGCCTGTGGAGGCCCAAGGGAGACATTAGGGATGATTCGGGATTGCTCTACCTCCTTCATTGCTCTGCTTCGGGGATTCCCAGCTTCTGCCTTCCAGGCTACTACCATATCTACCTGCCATTTTTTTCATGGGATCTGGGGAATCTGAACTCAGATCCTTTTGCTTGCAAGGCGAAGGCTTTAAGCCCTGAGCCATCTAAAAAGCATGAGTCAGCACTTACCCACGTGTCCTAAAAATGCACCCTGGGTAGGCTAAACTTGACAAGATATTGTTGCGATTTTGCTTTGTTCTGTTTGGGGGAGTTGCTTGTTTATTCATTTGTTTTTCAGGCGCTAAGGTTAAACCCTGGACTCTACACATGCTAGGCAAGACTCCACGCTGAGCTTTAACTTCAGTCCTTAACATGTTGATTTAACCAAAGGTCTGAAAAGGTTCAACATGGGCTAAAGGATCATATAAAGTCCAGCACTCTTTATAAAATCCTATTGTCCAAAAATTATGACATATATAGAGAAGCAAGGTGTAATGGTTACTCTTAACTATTGCTGTGAGATAGCATTCAAAGTCAAATAACATAAGGGAGAAAAGGGAGATTTATTCACCTTAGGGTTCCAGAGGGAAGATACATGGTGGAGACGGCCTGGCTGAAGCTGGCGGGCAGGCTAAGTCACAGCAGACCTCCACATGGCCGGAGCATCTCCTTTCTCCTCTGTTCTGAGGGTCCTTTTACATGATCTACTACTAGGAGGTTCCTATGAGAGCTATGGACGCTTTGATGGGATCTAGGGCTGGTAGAATCTCTTTAGGTGGTCTCAACTGATCTTTCCAGGTGTGGTCTCAGCTGATATTAGTTAATACCAGGTGTGTCAAGTTGATACCCAGGATTAACTGTCACATAAGGCAATATGTTTCTAGACTAAGAGAAATCACTCAATGGAAATAGACCAGAAAATAAGAGAGAAGGCAGGCAAAGGCGAAGATATTAAAACACCTATTAGAAAGGTCTCAGGTCAGTAACCAAACCTTCCACCTTGGGAAGCTAGAGAAAGAATAGCAAAATAAAGCCAGCTCAGGCAGAAGGACAAATCCTAGAGGAATTGGTAACAATTCCCTTAAAATCAAGGGAAAAAAAATCAGTGAAACCAAAAGATGCTTCCCAGAAAGAATGCATAAAATTGATAAACTCAGATGGGCAAGATGACTCAGTGGATAAAGGGGCCTGAGCACAAATCTGGAGACCTGAGTTTGATCCCTAGGGTAGAAAGAGAGAACAGAGTTTGGAAAGTTGTCCACTGACTTCCATGTGTACATCCTGGTCCATATACTCTCTTTCTCATTTTTGCTCTCTCTTATTCTCTCTCCATAAATAAAATATTTCAAAAACTTGATAAACCTCTAGGAAGATTCACATAATAAGTAAGTAGAGAAAAGACACAGAAACTCATGCTAGGCATCAGAAATGAAAGAAAGAAAATGACAGAAAAGCCCGCAGGTAGTAACTGAACAGCAAAAGAATGCTGGGAATGATTCTAGGTGCAACAGATTCTCAGTGATGAAACGAAGCAATTCCTGAGAACAGGGTCTTCTAAAAGGGCCCCAAGATGACATCGTAATCTGAATAGTCCTATAGCTACTCAAGAAACTGAATATTATAACTTAAAGAGAAGAAACTTCCATAAAAGGAGTTTCCACCGGCAAATTCTGTAAAATATTTTTTAAAAAGTGGGTTCCAGAGATGGCTCAGGGATTAAGACTCTACCTAGCAAGCAAAAGGCCCTAAGTTCAGATCCTGGGTCCCATATAAAAAAAAAAAATACCAGGCAGAAATGGTGGCAGCCCGTCCTTCAAGTCCTGGGGGATGGAGCCTGGGAAATCCCAGAGTGAAGTAAAAAAGAGGTAGAAGCAATACAGAATGATTCCCAAAGTCACTCTTGGTCCTCCACAGGGACACAGTGCTCGCTCGCTCTCTTTCTCTCTGTCTCTCTCTGTGTCTCTGTCTCTCTCTCTCTGTTTCTCTCTCTCTCACACACACACACATACATACATGTAAATAAATTTTAAATTTAAATGAGTAGCCTCGGCTCTGCACACACACTTCCAGGAATTAGAAGTAGAAAGAACATTGCTCAATTCATTTCAATGGGATACCAGTGTTTCCCTGACATGATAACCAGACAGCAAGAAAACCGCATGTGGACATCCCTCGGGAGTGGATAGAGAGCAACATGTGAGCTACATGCCAGATGCAGCAACATACTGACGCAACCATGGAGCAGTGTAGTCTGGATCTCGGACGGTCCTCCAGGCGTCCGTGTGTTGGAAGGTGGTCCACAGCTCAGTGCCACTTGAAGGCACTAAAGGTGGGCCTGTGAGGCAGCGAGATGGCTCAGCAGGTAAAGTGTTTGCTGTACAACCCTAGTGATCTGAGTTCAAGCCTCCCAAATCTACAAGGTAGAAAGAGAGAACTAACTCCCACAAGTTGACCTCTGACCTCTACATGTGTGCTGTGGCACAGGTATACCTGAACATACATGCATATGTGCATGCATGGACACGTACACATACACATATACATGCATATTTAGGGCTTGGATATAGAGGGCTTGCCTAGCATGTGTGAGGTCACAAGTTCAATTCCCAGCACCATTTTATAAAAGAGGAAGAGGGGTGAGCCTAGAGGAAGCTTGCCTTTTTAAGCCCACCGCAGTCCCCAAAGGCTCACCAGCCACGAGAAGACAACAGCAAATGGGGGGCTGGCTTGGCCATGAGCAACAGAAGAGGCTCAGGACATGGGGAGGGTGAGCTCACTGTTGAACAAGCCCAGACACACCCATCACTTTATATATTTCTTCTCTGACAAGTGCTGAATGCTCACAACAGACCCCAGACAGCCAACTGCTGGGAGTCAGAGGGAGAGAGCCTTACTGCTCCAGCGCCCCCTCGGTCCCCATCAGATGTTCATGAGACTGCAGAGGGCCTCATGCACACAGCATACTGTGACCCGGGGGCCTGCCGCACAAGTCACCTCGGGACGCCGGGTGGGATAACTCATGACCAGAGTAAACAACGACAGGGGTAGCCATCACTCAAGGGTCCTTGGCACCAGTGATGTGTGCTAGAAAGGGGGGTGTACAGGCCCATGATGTCCAGAACCATCCTTCTCCCTGTCCCCATTGCTGATGGTCTCTTCTCTAGAGAAGACGTCTTCCCAAGACCTCTGTGGCCAAGAGGATCCAGAACACTGAGAATGAGCCCAGAGTGTTCTCAGGACTTGGGAAGCCCCCGTGCCTGGCAAAGCCCCAGGAAGGGGTGGTCCCTGTCTGTAGCCACCCATGTCCCCAGCAGAACACCCTTCCCAAGAAGGAAGAGCAGAGGGCGGAGGAGACCTCAGCCAGTCCCTCTGTCTCGCTGTCGCCACCTGCCCAAGAGGATAATGACAACGGAGCCTGCCCGCCTCGTGGCCAGACAGCTAAACTCGGAGAGAATGTTAAGGAGTCTGCCGGGCGCAGGTCAAGAGACGTGCCCCTTGGACACTTGCTGCTGTCATCGTCAACGTCAGACCAAGCAGGGCTCCCTGCCTCGGCGCCACCCTGGATTAATGTGATTGAAGGCTGCTTGGCATTCGCTCAGTGCCTTGGGGTTGTATGCAATTGGTGGTGACAAACCGTGATCTGGGCTGCAGATGACCAGAGATAAAGCTCACCCGACCTTCCAGCTTAGCAGCCACTGGCTGATCTGGCTGTGCAAGGACCTGGGAGCACGGGCGGTGAGGCGGGCGCCCCCTGCAGGGGCTGCCGTGTATCAGCACTTCCCCTGCCCTAGGCACATCACGCAGTTTGCTTTATTTCCCTGAGCAGGAGGGGGTGTGCAGTGTGGACTGTGAAGTCCAGTCAATGGATGGAGAAACTAAGGTAGGCTCCATAGCATCTCTGGGGGTTATCAGAACCCACCCCCAAGGTGGCCCCTGAAGATAAGGAAGCTTCCCTGGACCTGAGTAAGTTAAGGCAAAATGCTTATCAGCAAAGCCTGAACGTTAAGGATAGAAGCGCATGTGTGTGTGTGTGTGTGTGTGTGTGTGTGTGTGTGTGCTCAGCCAGAGTTCCCTTCATGCCAGGGAGCTGGGCAGGGTCACACCAAAGAGCTGCAGAGAGACTCCCCCTCAGGCCCTTGTTCTTCCAACGTGCACCCCCCCCCCACACACACACACACAGTCACTCCAGGGGTGGCAGAGAGCAAAGGTCACAGCACGTGTTTGGATGCTGCCACCTTGAGGTGTCAGGACAGGGGACCTCAGTGAGACACATTGGCCAAGCCTCTGCCCCCCAGACCTAAGGAGCCAGGAGACCCCTCAGCAGCCCTGGGGGGGCAGTAAGCAAGGAGCTGGGGACAGCCAGGGCAGAGCCCAGAGCGCAGGAGTTGCCTAACCAGGTCAGAGACCGAAGAGGAGCAATGCCAAAGGCCAGTCTGGCCAGCAGGACTCTGCTACTCTGACCCATAGGACCTCGATCTTGCAGCTGACTCAGGGGGTGGGGGAAGGATTCACAGCTCTATGGAGTCACAGCCTCTCAGCATCAAACATCCCTGCCACCATGCTACATGCCACATGCCACATGCCACATGCCACCATGCTACATGCCACATACCACCATGCTACATGCACATACCACCGTGCCACATGCCACATGCCACCATGCCGCATACCACATGCCACATACCACCATGCTGCATGCCACCATGCTACATGCCACATGCTACCATGCTACATGCCACATACCACCGTGCCACATGCCACCATGCCACATAACACATGCCACATTCCACCATGCTGCATGCCACCATGCTACATGCCACATGCCACCATGCTGCATGCCACCATGCTACATGCCACATACCACCATGCTACATGCCACATACCACCATGCTACATGCCACATGCCACCATGCCACCATGCTGCATGCCACATACCACCATGCCACATGCCCCATGCTACCATGCTACATGCCACATACCACATACCACCATGCTACATGCCACATACCACCATGCCACATGCCACATACCACCATGCCACATGCCATATGCCACCATGCTACATACCACATACCACCATGCTACATGCCACATACCACCGTGCCACATGCCACATACCACATGCCACATGCCACCATGCTACATGCCACATGCCACCATGCTACATGCCACATACCACAATGCCACATGCCACCATGCCACATGCCACATACCACCATGCCACATGCCACCACGCTACATGCCACATGCCACCATGCTACATGCCACATACCACAATGCCACGTGCCACCATGCCACATGCCACCATACCATGTGCCAACATGCCACATGCCAACATGCTACATGCCACATATCACAATGCCACGTGCCACCATGCCACGTGCCACCATGCCACGTGCCACCATGCCACGTGCCACGTGCCAGCAAGTCATGGTGTCACTAGTTGGTAGCATCACAGCATCAGCACACCGATATTCCCCGGGCCACAGCACCATGTCCTGTCACATCACCTGTTACCACACCAGGCATCATTGCATCTCAGTTTACCACTTGACAGCCTCGAGTGTCACACTGCCGCTGCATCAGGAGGTCGCCATGCCCCGTGTCACCATCTGTGCCTCTCAGACATTCTCTAGGTCCAGTTAATGGTGGCTGGAAATAACTTCGGGAGCTGCCGTGCACACCGGCTGACCCCCCTCCAGACCAAGGGGACTGCCGGGCATCCACGCTGGCTGTCGGCACCTCGGGCTTCTCCCATTAGAGGTTTGCATGGCTCACTCGATGGTCCAGGGCTGAAAGATGCCAGCAGTGTGCACAGATCTACTTTTAGCCCAGCTGTCTGGTGGAGGCCAGCAGCTGCAGGCCAGGCCTGTCGCGCTCCCTCCTTAGATGATTGTCGCGTGGGGCAGGAAAACTGTGTCCAGACTCTCCTTTGTTTCCAGCGGTCGTTGCCAATGCTCCTGACCCAGGGCCAGGAACAAGGTTCCAGCCACAAAAGAGGGCCACCGCCCACTGCTTGGACCCCTCCCTAAGGTCACCAGCCTCAGGGGACAGCTCAGCTGGACAGCTCTCGGGACATTGGCCTCCTAGCTGTCCTTTCCGGTCACTCGGCCCAGGCATCAGGAGAGAGACTGGTCTCGATTTCTAAGATTCAGAGCATTAGAGCTGACAGACGACAGAATCCAAACTGGAAGCCTAGCTCAAAACAGCAAAAGGAATTATCTTTTAAAACACACTGTCAAGGGTGAGAGTTAAAACGGTCTGGACACTTGCAAGGATGCTTCAGCTTGTCCCCCAAGGTTGGGCCCTGCCCTGCTGCTGGGAGTCACGGAAGTGACCTTGTCCAGCAGTGGTCAGACCAGCAAGACAAACACAGAAGACACACACCACATCATAATAACAACTCCCAATATTGAGTCTTAAAGGGCCAAGCTCCGCACTGTGTGGCCCGAGCCTTCATCTAGACTGGCCTTTCCCAGGGGTCCCCGGCCCTCACTGCTGCTGCTTCCTCCTGACCCCAGCCCAGAAATCATCCTCCCCCCAGCACCCACCGCCACCTCGTCTCCTGCCCACAGTGGGCGGTGAGTCCCTGCTTGCTCCTCCCAGGAAATGTCGCCCTCGCTGTCCCACAGCTGTGCGGCACAGGGGGGGACCTGAGGCAGGAGAGAGCTTCACTGACTCGCCCAACACACTACAGCTAGGAGAGCGAGATCCAAAACTCAGACTGAGCTCAGCTCCCAGCGTCCCTCCAGCGATGCTCCTGACTTAGGACGGCCGTGACAAAAGCCCGTCACTGAGCTCAATAGACCCGGGGCCTGGAGAGTAAGGACAGCGTCTTGTTGCTCTCTGACATTCTCCACTCACTGAAGCACAGAGTGCCCCCTGACTTGGGAGGACACCAGCTCTGCCCTGAGCAGGCGGGACCCCCAAACCCACAGCTCCAACCCCGGCTGCTGTGGAGCCAGTGTATGCTGAGCCTGCTTTCTGGTCCAGTGTCCTTGATGGGCAGGCAGGGCAACCCGGCCACAGGGGCACATGCTGGCCACATCTGCATTAACGTATGTGAGTGACAACATAGGCCCAGCAATGCTGACTCAGCAGAGACCTCAAACTGCTCGTTAGCACGTGTGTGTTCAGTTTCTGCAGGTGCAGATCCTGTCTAAGACACACACACACACACACACACACACACACACACACACACACACACACGGATACACACGCATACACTCACATGCACATGCACACACACATGCACACACACATGCACGCACACACGCAGGCATGCACACACAGGCATGTATACATGTGTGCATGCACACACACACATCTTGGGAGCTGGCTCAGGCAGTAGCAAGCCACAGAACACAGAACACACTAGGACACTCCGATGTACCCAGACCTTGGACGGAGGCCCCAGGACAAGACGAGGAATACCTGTGTAGAAACCACCAACTCGGCAGGAAAGAAGGCCAGGCACCAGCCCCAGCTGGCCTCCATGCTCCTGGCCTGCCACCTGTGGCCACCACAGTGCCAGCAGCTGAGCCAAGAGCTACACCCCTACAGCACACCCTGCTCCATCATTATCTGCCTGGTGGAGCTCATTCCTCCCAACCCTAGACTCAGGACAGCATCCCCTCCCATCTTGTCTATCCTTGAGCGTCCCCCCAAATTCCTAGGAAGCCTGCCTGACCCCGGGCTCGCTGCAGGTAACGTGCACTGAGACATGGTGACTGCTCTGTCTTGTGTCTTCCCTGCCTTGGAATGGGACCCGGGGCTAGGAGAGGAAGACTTTGCAGAACAGCTTCTGGCCAGGGAAGGCTTCATCTTGGTGCTTTTCCAGGTAGAAGAGACACAAGCATTCCGGGTCACTGCAGAGCCCCATGAACTGAGATCAGGGGCACTGGTGGGGACCCAGGTGCTACCAGCGAGTGCTCAAGATAGCTCAGACCTGCAGCTTGCAAACCACCTCCTGCCTCGTCTTCCAGACGCTCTTCCCCAGTTCCTGGTTTTGCTTTCTCTTCTTCCTCCTCCTTCACTCTCTCACAGATTCCCTGTTCCTTTATGTTAAGGTCCCCATGGTCTCTCCTGTCCCCTGTCCTCACTCTGCCCCCCTCCTGGGCCATCTCAGCCACCCCTGCTGCATGGACGCCATCTGTCTCCCTACAACCACAAACTCCATTTGGCTCTGGGGTGCTCCAGGGCTCCTCAGGGGGCTCCAGAATCCTCGTCCCCACCACTCCAGCACCCACAAAAACTTCCTGAGTCTGTCTCCAGACTCTTCCTGAGTCGGCCTAATGCTTTTTTCTTATTTACCTGTCCTGGCTACTTCCAGGATCAGCACCCCAATACACCACTCTCCCCAAATGAGTGACAGATTTGCTCTGGGCCAGGAAGCTAGAGCAACACAGGAGACTGATCTCAGAAGTCCCCAGAGCCAAGGAGAGAAGCCATGAAGGAAGACGTTAAAACCCCAGGCACTTCTGGGTTCCTGAATTCTCACCGTGGGCCTTGGGAGTGAGTGGGCGCTATGGAGTCATTCCTCAGGGGCTGGACCCAAGACCCAGGTCTGAAACAGGGACAGTTACAGCTGAGATCCACATTCAGGCCCACACTAGATCCCCCTTCTGGGCCACACTGATGGGGCAGGTAGAACTGGCAGACCCCAGCCTAGAAGTCAGACACCTTCAACTTGTCTGTGAAGGTGGTTAGGACCTGGCCCACTGGGACCATGAACGTCACAGGAAGGTTGTCAATGGGCAGAACCAGGTCTGGGGGGCCTCACAGTCCCAACAGGTCAGACCACCTTGGGGACACAGTGAACAGCCGCCCCTCGCCTCACAGAGCCCCCTGAGCTTTCCCCACGCAAGCTGAGCTAATGAGACGCATATTTCACTTCCTCAGGGGAGGCAGCTGTGGGCTGGAAGTCGAAAGCGCGGACTCTGGTGGATGAATCATCCCATTGCTTTTTATTAATTTTTTACGGCGATGTTTTTATGATCTTTTCTGAGAATGCACGGAGGCATGAAGCTCATCTCTCCTGTGACTGGTAATGGCTGTTTGGGGCAGAGTTCAAAAGGCCAAAGAGATTGTTAAAACAACCCCACAGTTCAGAAAGTCCAGATGCCACACCAGGGGCCCACGCACCCCCCCAACCAACCACGGTCCACACAGAGTTAGACTTCTGGAGTCCAAACTAAGCTCCAGTCAACATGAGATACTCTCTCTCTCTCTCTCTCTCTCTCTCTCTCTCTCTCTCTCTCTCTCTCTCTCTTTCTGTGTGTGTGTGTGTTTTTTTTCTCTCTCTCTCTCTCTCTGTGTATGTGTGTGTTTCTCTCTCTCTCTCTCTCTCTCTCTCTCTCTCTCTCTCTCTCTGTGTGTGTGTGTTTCTCTCTCTCTCTCTTTCTCTTTCGATCTCCCAATACTGGGGATCAAACTCAGAACCTCGGTGTACTAAGCAAGTACTCTTCCACTAAATGACACCCCTGATCTGAGCAACTTTTAGTCCTTCCATTCTATACACAGTCTGTCAGTGTCCTGTAAGTGTATGTGAAACAAAATAACTGACTCAACTGAAACCCGTTTGACCAAGGAAATCAGAATAATTGATCTGCCGGGTTGTGAGGAATATGGAATCTGGTATATTGGAGAACTTAACAGTGGGTACACACCTCTTTCAGATGAAAATTCAGTTATAGAACAGGGTAAAGACTAAGCGTTTGCTCTCAAAGTATACGCAATCACAGACACAGACGGAGGACATAAGCGTGGGAGGCGTGGCTGTGAACGCCCAGGATTTCCTATTTCTCCAGTTCCCTTAGAGCTGCCGCTTTTCACTAATGGACAAGTTTCTCTTTGGGAATCAAGAAGAATGTGTTTTGTTCATCTACTTACTTTTCTTTCTTTTTCTATTTTCTTCTTTAACTTTATTTATTTACTTATTTGTGTGTGTATGTGCATATGTGCATGTGTGTGCATGTATGCACGTGTGTATGTGTATATGCCTGTGTGTGTGTGTGTGTGTGTGTGTGTGTGTGTGTGTGTGTGTGTGTCCCTGTGGAGGACCAAGGGTAACTTTGGGAATCATCCTGAATTGCTTTTCCCCTCCTTTTTGCCTTGCTCTGGGATTTCCCAGGCTCCATCCACCAGGGCCAGAAGTTCAGGAGGCTGCTGCCATTTCTGCCTGGCGTTTTCACATAGTACCTGGATCCGAAATCAGGACTTTCTACTTGCGAGGCAGAGTCTTAACCCCTGAACCGTCTCTCCAACCCTCTTTTTCATTTTCACATGCACGTGGGGTAGTGTGTGCATGTGTGTGTACATGTGTGTGGACATGTATCCATATGCATGTGCACACGCGTGCAGTGCTTACATTCATGCATATGAGTGGTGTACGTGTGTGTGTGTGTGTACATGCATGTGCCTGAGGTTAATATCAGGAATCATCCTCGCTTGTTCTTCCACCTTATTATTTTTGAGACAAGGTCTCTAATCACACCCAGAGCTCCCCAATAGGACTAATCCAGCTGCCATCTTGTTCTGGGGATTCCCAGCATCTGCCTTCCAAGGCTGGAAATGCAAGCTTCTGACGCAGCCACTCAGTGCTTGACATTCGACCCGGGCATCTGAACTCTGGTTTTATCGCACAGCAGGTGCTTGGACTGCCGAGCCGTCTCCCTGGCCCGGGAGACATCCTTTCTCACAATAAAATGGAACGTCACCAAACACCAGCTCTCTTGATCTCCGGCATAAAGTATAGACAGGGACCTGTAAAATTCCCACCCTACACCTCCCATCCTGAGACTGTTGAAGGACCCCGAAGTAGGAGAGGAGAGCGGGTCTGACAGGCACCCCTTCCTCCTGCTCTGTGGGTTCAAGGTGGGCTTGCTACTCTGATCAAAGCTCAGAGAAATGAGTTCCAAAAATAAGAATTTTTTTCTGACCCTGTGTTCCCATCCCTCTTCTGGCAAATCCACTCTGTCATCATTAGAATTCTCTCCCCAAATAAAAAGGACTGTACCCGCTATTCTCTCTTGCTGTGAGCAAGCACTCAAAGTCAAGCAACTGAAGGGAGAAAGGGAGATTTATTCAGCTTATGTTCAGAGGGGAGATACAGTCCTTTATGACGGAAAAGGGACGGCTGGCTGGCAGAAGCTGGAAGCAGCCTAAATCGTGTCCATCGTGGAGACTATGAACTGCAAAACTGCCAACTGCAAGAGCAGACCTCTCCCAGACATAGGGCGGGGCTAATCAGACTCAAGGCCCACCCCAGTGACTGCCTTCTGTCAGCAAAACTCCACCTCCTAAAGGTGCCACGACCTTCCCAGACATCCAAGATTGGAACACGTGAGCCCGTGGGGGACAAGGCACATTTCAAACCATGACAAGGACTAGCAAATACAACCGCAGAATGCCTGCGTACCTTTATGTTGCTGACAAGCAAGCAAGGGCCAGATTGTTTCCACCTCCAACATTAGCCTGCGTGGCAGGATACTGACCTCCGGTCTGAGTGCAGGAACAAGCACAGGGCATTATAGACAGGTCACGGCAGCCACTCTGTGGCCATGAGCAGCAAGTCTGTTGAAAATGTGCCCCTACCAAGCAAAGCCGAGTTGAAAACAGAAGAGGAAGACCCCAGGTCCTGGCCCCACTTGGACCCTCAGACCAAGCGACTTATGTTACAAGTGCTACTAAAATCCCATGTCCCGTGAAGCCGGTTTGCACTGGACTTTCTGATGCCGGCTCAATTCCTAAATGTCACACAGGTACAGGGGGCCATCTGTACGGTCCCTCGGCCTTGGGCTTTGAACACCTGTTCTGCAGCTGGTAACACTGTCTTGGAAGGCTGCGGACTCCTGGGAATAGGACCCAGCTGGCAGAAGCAGGTCGCTAGGCAAAGGGCCTTCAAAAGTCGTGCCCACCTGGACCCCAGCCCACTCTCTGCTTCCCGGTAGCCCACCATGTGAACAGCCTCCACGCCGCATGCTTACTGCCACCGACAGAGCACCCCAGCACGCCTCTTCTGCTACCGCGGACCAAAACCCCTGAAGCGCAGAGCCAACCTAAGTCCCTGTCCTTAAGCTGTTCCTGTCAGGTACGTTGGTCACTGTGACTCAGTCCCTAATACAGTGGTGTTGTGCAAACATCACAAGAGGTACTTACAGGATCCAAGACAGCCCCAAAGTCACTGAGCAAGAGCCTGTCACAGGTCCCCTGCAGAATGGGTGTCTGTCATTGATGGAAACACGATGACTTGCTAGATAACTGTATATAAGACAAAAAACAAGAATAAGGAATGGTTCAAAAATAGTCAATTGTTTCTTGTGTGTGTGCACATGCACGCATATACGTGCAAATACACATGTGTGCACTTGTATGTGGAAGCCAGAAGTGTTAGTCTCCTTATTTTTTGAGACAGGGTGTCTCACTGGATCCTGTTGATTCATTGATTCGCTAGACCACTGGGCAGAGAGCCCGGAGACCCTCCCGTCTCCACCTCTCCAGGCTGAGATGACGGGCACATGCGTCCATACCCAGCCCTCACCTGAGTGCCGGGAATCAAACTCAGGTCTTCAGCAAACACTTGAGCCATTGCTCCAGGCCAAATACAACTATCAGATTTAAATGAGACATTCAAGGGATGCTAGCACAATGACAAGCCGACACCTCACACCAACTTCAGTGTGTACACATATAAAGGACCAAAACTGCAGCGAGAGGAAACAAACCAAAAAGCCGAACTTCACAGCTGAACAGCCGTGGAAGAAGGTGGAGTCCAGAGCAGCAGCGGAATGAGCCGCAGGAAAGGGGCGCAGCCGGCAGACAGTGCTCCTTGGACGCAGCAGCTGCGCTCCTCCGCCACAGAGCCCACTGCAAACGCACCTGAGACTTTGCTGGTGTTTGTCATTGTAGCAGAAGACAAGAACCCAGCAGCCACCCGCAGAGGATGCATAAGGGCACTAGGAGAACACTTTGAATCTAATAGGATCTAAAAGGATGTGCTAGAGCTGGGAGGCGTGGCTTGTCTGTCATGTGAGAGAGAGAAAGAGAGAAAGAGAGAGGGAGGAAGGGCGGGAGCGAGAAAGCGAAGAAGGAGGGAAAGAAAAGGAAGAAAGGGAAGAAGAGAGGGAGGCAAAAAATAAGGAAAAAAGAGAAATGGGGAGCTGGACCCAATTCGTAACACACCATTCTGGGCAATTACTCTACAAATTAAAAGTACCAAAAAACACAGCAGCACATTGATTTGAAAAGGTCTGGAGATGCCTCTGGATAGAATGCTTGCCGTGTAAACATGAGGATGCAAGTTCGAACCCAGCTGGGTGGGTCACACCTGTCTCTAATCTCAGCAGTGCAGGTACGGAGACAAGAAGATCCGGAGAAGATTCCTGTCCAGCCAAGCAGTGAGCTCCAGGTTCAGTAAGAGACTCTGCCTCAAAAATAAGGTGGAGAGTGGTAGAGGAAGACTCTCCAATGTGACTCAGCCTCTAGCCTACACACACACACACACACACACACACACACACACACACACACACAATGCTGGGGGGGGGGGTCCAGGGCTCTGTCAAATTCCATCCTTGCATCGCTAAACCTCAACCACCTGAACCGTCCATCTGACCATCACTGGTTTTGAATATTGCAGCATAGTTCACAATTTCAGCATGTATTCATGATCTTCTCCAATGTTTAATTCATGTTAACTGCTCGTGTGATTCAAATGTTTTCTGCATGGAAGGGTGGTTGAAAGAAGCAAGTTCTAAATAAACAGCAGATTCTTGAAACCCTTACAGTGTGTTAAGCAACTGAATAATCAGGCTGCCACAGAAGCTTGCTGAGTCAGCAAACCACCTACAGTCCCGGCTCTCGGGAGGCTGAGTCAGGAAGACTGTAAGCTCAGAGCCCGCGAGCCATATGGTGAGTCAATCTTAACTACATAGCGAGACCATTTCCAGAAGCAAAAAATGAATAAAGCATAAAAAATAAAATACGTGGAAAGCTAGAAAGCTAGCTCAGCCAGCCAAGTGCTTAACTTGCAAACACGAGGCTCCAAGTTCAATCCCCAGTGCTGGGGAAGAGGAGACAGGCAGACCCCGGGGGCTTACTGGACACTCAGCCTAGCCTACCTGGCCAGTCCAAGCCAGTTGAAAAGATTCTGTCTCAAAAAAATGGATAGAACTTGAGGAATGACATATGAACTTGTCCCGTATCCTCTGTGTACACATACATAAATATGACCTGCATGCACACAAATATACACATATGTGTGCACACACATGTTCATATACCTGCACACTCACATATATGTGCACACAAGTACACGAATACACATGCATAAATGTGCACCTGTATGTACATGAATATACACACCTGTGCACACACATGTGCTCACATGCATAGATATATACTTACGCATACACAAATATACACATGTGCACACTCATACATATACATGCATGCACATGTGCACATGCACACACAATATAAATACATGCATGCACACACACACACACACCATATACACACATAAAATTAAGTTTTAAATAGTTAAAAACTTACAAGTGAACTACCAGGCTGTGCGTTCTCCTCTAACCCAGATAAGTCAGCCGCAGATGAGCAGAAAGTCAGGGAAATAAGAGCCGAGTCTGCGCCTGGACAACTGCTTCCTCTAGAAGCAGGAGTGTTTGGGATTCTTGACACTGGTTATAAAGAAGAAAAAGCTAAAAGTTCTCTAGATGCAATTATCCATGGCATTTGGAAAACCTTCCTGTTACACACAAAGACACATTATAAAAGTGAAAAAATACACACATATATATACACACATATATATGCATATATAAGGAAATAATGTAATGGTACATATCAAACATATTCCAAATGGCTTCAGGACTATTGGAAAAGTTAAATTATAAAGCTAATAAAAAAGAATGAGAAGAGGCTCTAAATTTACAAAAAGGATGACCCTTAAAGAACTGCCAAGGGAGAGCAAGAAGCTCAGCGGGTAAGGCACCTGCTTGCAAACCTGGAGACCTGAGTTCAAGGCCCGAAAGCCACGTGGTGGAGGAGAGAACTCACGGCTGAACATGCCCTCTGACCTCTGCCCGTGTGCCAGGGGTGCTTCAGCGCACCTCCCACGCTCTCAAATATGCTAAGTAGTTACGAAAAGAACCCATCGTGACAAGGGAAATAAGAGATTTGGTTTCATCCACGTCAAAGGTTTCTGACTGAAAAGAAAGTCACTGACAAGAGACAGATGAGAATCTCACAGGGACACCCAGCTTTTCAGTGTCTGAAACGAATGAGGAATCATTGCCCATGTTACGAATCAGCAAGCAGAAGTCAGGGAAGCCTTGAGGAAGGGAAACGCAGCCAGGAGCAAACACCCCCCCCCCCAGCCAAGGAAGCCTGCAATCCTCCGAGCTCATTCCCGGGAGACGTCCTTCTCTGGAACCAGAAACAGGAAATGCCTGCCTCAGTCTCCCGAGGGACAGGAGTCAGGCGGCTGGCGGCTGGGGTTTGCAGAAACAGCTTCTCTTTAACGCAGCAGATGGAGGACTGACTGATGCAAGCTGGGCGGGGACGTTCAGTTAAATACATGTGCCACCCCGAGGTGCTATATAGTCCAGGTGTGCCCAGTGCTGCGCCCGCTACCTGTGCACCCCCAGGGTCCCTGGTGATGTGCCCGCTACCGATGCACCCACGTGCGTGCCCTGTGACCGGCAGGAGCCGTGAGAAACACACTCATGTCAGCCTTGCTAGGGATGAAAAGCAAGAGCGTCAGGGCGTGGAGAGCTCAGGGATCTAGAATGTTCCCTGGTTGGTTTGCTTGAGCATATTCACGTTAGAAATTGAAGCAGATTTACCGTAGCTACAAGGACCAATCTCAAAAACACAATGTCAGGGCTGGGGAGATGGCTCATTGGTAGAGTGTGTGTCCACGCGGAACCCTGGACCCCTTCCCCAGCTCCACATAAAGCGGGTGTGGCAGAACACATCTGTCATCCCAGCACTGGGTGGTAGAAGCAGGAGAATCAGAAATTCAAAGTCACCCTTGACTCAAACTTCAGACTAGCCTAGGCGTAGGAGCGCCTGTCTCAAAAAAAAAAAAAAAAAAAAAAATCTAGAAAAAAAAGGGAAGATTGGGGTGAGATTTCAGGCCAATACTGTTTATGTAGATTTTAAGCACATACAAAATAGCGCTAGATAGTTTTCAAGAAGCTACTTGTTTTAAAGCAAGTGTACAGCATATTGAAAGCAGAATAGAAGAGCAGAGATCAAGACGTGCGACATTACTAGGAGATACGCTCGTGCCCGCGGGCCTGGTGCCCACAGGCCTGGCTCCACCTTACCCCTAGTCTCCACCCTTAGGCACGTCACCTAAATGGGGGTTGGGGGAGACAAAGACCCAGATGAGTCACACAGGGGCGAGGGAGAAGGGGGCAAAGTTGGGACCACAGATGCCTGGCCCATATCCAGGGTACCTGCCATCTCTCGGCAAAACCCTGAAGAGCGGAGTGCACACGAAAGGTGAGCCCCCAAGTTTACATCCCCCTGTGTCTGAGGGGACGGCGCTTCCCCGTTGCTGTCTGTAGCTGCAGAGGGTCACTCCTGCTAATTAGATGTCTGTCCTGAGACTCGCCAAGGACTAGAAAGGATGAGGGATGGCCTTGCGTCCCACGGGTTCTCCAAGAAGCTCAGTGGGGAGGGGCAGACATCTCCCCATCCCCCCCACCACTGCAGCCACAAGTTAAGAGACTGCGCCCACAGACATTCCGGAGGGACCTGATGGGGTTGGTGTGCATCCAATGGAGGGGCTGTGAAGTATATGGGGGGATGGGGGAGGGAGAAGGGAAGGAGGGAGGGAGGGAGAGGGAAGAAAAGGAGGGAGGGGGGAGAAGAGGGGAAGGAGGGAGGGAGAGAGAGGACAGGGAGAGGAGAGAGAGGGAGGGAGGGAGAAGAAAGGAGGGAGAGAAGGAGGGAGAGAGGGAGGGAGAGAGGGAGTTAGGGAGGGGAGGGAGGGAGGGAGGGAGGAGTGAGGGAGGGAAGGAAAAAGAGAAGGGAGAGAAGGCTGAAAGAGGAGAGGTAGTAAAGTAGGGAGATGATTTAGAGGGATGGAGGGATGGGAAAAGGAGAGGGACAGAGGGAGGGAGGAAGGGAAGCGGGGAGAGCGAGGAGAGGGAGAGGAGAGGGAGAGAGGGAGGGAGAGAGAGGGGAGAGAGAAGGGAGGAAGGGGAAAGGAAGGGAGGGAGGGAGAGGGGAAGGAGGGAGAGGGGAGGGAGGGAGGGAAGGAGTGAGGGAGGGGGACAGGCAAGCCATCAACCACATGCTCACGTGTGCCAGGTCTCACGAGCGCGCCAGCCGAGGAAGCAGCAGGGCACCTTTCACGATCCACAGCTCCATACACTCCCCTGGCCAGGCACAGACCTGCCTCATGAGAGCGCAGAGCCAGGCCATCGTGGAATCTTCCTAGACAAAGAAAGCTTATCTGTTTAAGGACCGGTCTTTTTCTTTTCCCAGCCACCGCAGGATAAAGCCACTTTGTGAAATGCCCTTGTGGGCATCTGGTCTCGCCGCCTGCAGGAGCCTGCTTCTCTAGGGTCACACTCTGTGGCTGTGTAGCCAAATCCCTGAGCACCTCAGACCCACGCCAACCCCCTTCCTTTCCAAACCTCCTTCGCCCTCCTTGAGCCTTGGGTCTCCTTAGGCTGCTTCCAACCAGGGCCACAGTCCCCAGACTCGGGAGGGTTGGCTGCAGACCAGCTGGTCCCCGGAGCACCCCTTGAGACACAGGGGTGTGCTACAGAGGTATAGCTGGGAACCTCTTCCTACCCACTCGGCCACAGCCACCCCGAACCTTAGGCTGGCCTCAGAGATGAGCCACGTCGATTTCCCTCATTATCTTTACCACGTTGAGGGAAGGAAGAAGGTTGAGAGGCAGGTGGGATGCCAGGCTCATGCACGTGGTCCCCTTGGTCCAAGCCTCTGGTGACAGAATCCATGTTCTTTCCTGGGTACCCACCATCCTCCTCAGCCCCACGAGGAGGGCTAAGCCCCGCCCCGCCCTGCCCCTGCCCCTGCCAGGCTTCCTGCCTATTCCCATTCCGATGGCCCACCACACTGCAGAAGGTCTCAGAACTCCAGCCCCACCCCAGATTCCTAGACCCCACCCTGTGTCCACACCACGACCCCTCCTCTCTAGGGATCAGTGCTCAGAGTCTGGACACCACTGAGGAAGGTGACTTAGAAAAGCAGAACCTAATGAGAGAAGACTGCGCCCACAGACATTCCGGAGGGACCTGAAGCGAGGGCTGAGACCCATTAGCCTCAGTCAGAAGCCTCGTCCCACCCCAAGGACACAGAGACCAGGCCAGGAGAGTGGGGTTCACCAGGCACAGGGCACAGACCTTCATTAGGGGCTCACAAAAGACGTAGCCCCAGGTCACACAAAGCCACTTGGGACCTCAGCCTGCGTCGGGACAGACTTAATGGCCTGGCCTCAGTCGCCACCAACATAAAGTATTCTTGTTCCCTAGCGACTTTAACAAGGTATTTATGGATTCGGAACAACAACTGGGCTTTGGGGGTTGGCTGTCCAGACAATCGGGGCAAAGAGCCGGGTCAGCACAAGGGCCCAGTGATAAAAGCTGTAAAGGCAGCAGAACTGAGGGCCCATTCACCCACCGCTCCCTGTGCGGGGCAGACCCTCCCCTGCCATTAACCACAGCCAGATGGGCTCACCCTAGGGGGACTCTTCACCTTCACGGGGCGGGAAGGCCACACCACAAGAATCCTAGTCCCAGAAGCCCACCCTTCATAACATACCAACTGTTTCTTTTGTGCCTTGACTGCTTGAGACAAAGTCCCTGTGCCGCTCAGGCTAACACGGAGCTCCTGGGCTCAGTCCTTCCCTGCCAGAGAGGCTGGGACCCAAATGTGCCTGATTCCAAGACCAGCTTGTGCGTGTGTTTTGCGTGTGTGTGCCTGTGTGACCAACGCCAAGTTTTAAAAACAAAGACCTAAAATTCTTTTAAGGGAGGGAGCCAGGGCTGGAGAGTGGCTCAGGGGTTAAGCTTCTCCCTTGCAGGCGGAAGGTCCTGAGTTCGGATCCTAGACCCCATGTATAGACACCTGGCGGAAGCGGGGGCAGCCTGCGTTTCTGGTCCTGGTAGGGCGGAGCCTGTGAATCCCGGGCAAAATAAACAAGGAGGTAGAGGCGTCCATGGTGGTTCCTGAATTCGTTTGTGGTTCTACAAACACACACATACACACATAGGTACACATACACACACGTGCACAATTGAATAAATAAAAAAAATACCCTTTAAAGGGAGGGAGCATCCACCTCACTATTCCACGGAGACCCCTGAGAACCCCCAGGGTCCCACGAGAGCTCACTGTCTCAGGGGTCCACACACGCCACCTTCACAGTCGTTCGTGTCCCACAGGTGCTCACTGAAATGGCTCTTACTAAAGCCGGCGCGGTTGGATCGAGGATTCACGCTGATGTGATTCTAGTCAAAGCAAGAGGCATGCGGTGTTTTGCCCGTCCGTGTCAGGTGACCGTGAGATCGCAGTGTGTAGGCACCGGTCACAGGGCATTCACACAGAAGAAGAGCCCGGCGTGATTGCGGCACTTGGAAACTCTATTCAGGTCTGGGGAGGGTGAGGGGCCGGACACGGGGAACAGCTTGCAGGTGTCATCCCTACATGACAGGCAAGGAAGCCGACTCAGGATGGTCCCCAGGCCGTGGGGGTGACCAGCCCAGGTCGTAGCTGCCCAGAGGGAGATGCCAGGGCTCCTGTGTCCACACACCCACATCACCCACGCCCGAGTCGTCCCTGTCCACAGCCGCACCAGCAGCCCCTGCCCCTTCCCCTCTCAGCTCAGCTCACCTGGCGGCACTGCTGAGGAGGGCTTCCTGGAGACGGCGATGCCAGGCCCGGAACAACGAGGAGGGTTGGCTAAGCAAGAGGAGCAAACTGGGAGATGGGGGCTGGAGAGGGGGCTCAGGGGTAAAGCCTTTGCTTGCAAGCACAAGGACATGAGTTAAGATCCAGATTCCATGTCAAGACACTGGGTGGAAATGGCAGCGGCCTGCAATTCTGGCCCTGGAAGTCAGAGGCTGGGAAACCTCACAGCAAAGCAGTAAGGATTCTTGAAGTCACTCTTGTGTCACACACACACACACACACACACACACACACACACACACACACACACACACAAATGAATGAAATGTTTAGGGTTTTTCTTACAAGAGGAAAACAGAGCATGCTCGTGAGCCCCAGCATGACGGGGGTGGGGGGGACCCAAAGCTGCCGTGTGCATCCTGGGAGTCCTGTTGTCGGTCGCGGCCGTAGCAGCTTCTTCACACTTCTCTAAAAGAGCCTTGGTTGTACCCAGTAAGCTGGACCCAGCGAGGCTAGGCATCGGCTGACAGGGTCACCGGAGCCAGGTCTCCATCATAGAGAAGGGGACGGGTGAGCTTGCTGGAGTCTCAGACGCAGCCTCGAACTTTGAATAAAGACACCAAGCTCCATTCGCAGCCCAGACGCCCACCTTAGCACCCCGCAGGTGACTTCCTGCCTGGTACCCCACAAAACGGTTCCCTAGTCTCCGTCTTTCTCCTCAGCACGGGAGCAGGGTTGGACAGGCCTCCAGAAAGCTACTTTGCTGACTGTGGGGGCTGAATAGGGGCCCCCGACATGCCCAGTCTGATCCCCGGAACTGTGATTATGTCACCTCCAGTGACGTGTTCGTCGTCTTCGCAGGTTGAAGCTGAGGGTCGACCCGCCCTGCGTGATCCCTGCAAAGGCGCTGCGAGGGGCAGAGGAGACCAGAGGAATGATGCGCTCGGAGTGATGGGCTCCGAAGACGAGCAGGGCCCACGGGGCTGGGCCACCTCTGGGGGCTGGAGGCAGGGGCCAGGTCCCTCCTGGAGCCCCCGGAGGAAGCCGCCCTGCTGAGACGGGGACGGTCCTCCACACTGCTGCGTGTGGACGTCTGACCTCTAGAGCGGTCACATAGTCAGCAGGGTTGTGTCAGGCCACCGCCTCTGCGGCGACTTGTCCCCACGGCCACGGGACACAGCAGCTTCAGCATCTGGCTCGCTTGAGAGCTAGTCTAGTGGAAACTCCAAACTCTGCAGATTTTACAGAAGTTAGCACAAAGTGCTGCCGCACGCTGCTCTTTGAATGGAGAAAACAGGTTTCAAATCACTCCCTCCTACTTCCTGCAGAAGCCTTCCAAAAAAAAAAAAAAAAGAACCAAGGATTTGAAAAATACATGATTGCTTTAAACAGTACCAGCCCTTCCTGCTGCCCCCAAAGAGCTTTTAGGGTGTTTTCTTGCTAAAAGCAGACCCGCCCAGTGGAAGCGGCCAGCAGCCGAGCCACAGTCTGCCCTGGTATGCTGAGGCCTGTCAGGGCCGCCTGGGGAGGTGGCGTTGAACAAAGGAGCCTTGTGGCTCTGCAAGGTGACAAAAGACTTCAGGCTGCAGCAGCGTCCAGGGTTCAAGACCTTTGGGCAGGCGCTTCCAAGGGCTATACACAGCAAGCCCCTGTGCACAGGAACGTGTGGCCCACTTTTATGAACGGGCCACACGTGAAGGAGTAGGAGGTAGGAGGAGGCAGGGCCCAGGGGACGCCGCCTAGTCAGCAAAAGCAGGGTGCACGCTGACAGTCCTGCACTGGCGTTACTTTGGCATCTGCCACAGGCCCAACTGCATGCTGTGGGCCACCTGTCAGGTCGCATCCCTGCGTGGAAGCCCCCTGGTAGCTGGGGAGACAGAGCTACACCGAAGCAGGAGTCAAGAGACACACTTCTTGTCTTTCACGTGACCCAAGGGACTCAGAACTTCGCTCTGGCTTCCTTCTACTCCCCAGCCATGGCTGGACTCGGGGACCCAGCCTGAAGGTTTGCACCCCCTCTTCCAGTTCCCAGAGCTCGAGTCTGACTCTAAGTCTGGCCGCTCTCTCACCTCATGGAAATTGCTAGAATTGAAGCCTGAGCCCTCAGCAGCCGTAACAAGCTAAGTTTGGCCACCTGCCCTTCATAGAGCAATGAAAGAGGCAAAGCAGAGTGAAAAACAGAGAAGTGTGGCATGCGGGGAAGAGGAACAAATAAAGAGGTTCAATGAAAAACTCCCCCAAGTCCATCTGTGGAAGTCCTGACCTGGTTTAAACAGAAGGCAAGAGTCTGCAAAACTCAAAAGTCCTGGTCAAGGTCTGCAGAACTTAACAGGCCTGGTCAAGATATACCCTGTCCATTATCCGTGTCTCTCCTGCAAGGTGGTCTAACAAGCAATGTGTCATAGTTAAGCACAGGTGTCAACTTGACTCTTGAGGGTTTAGGCTCTGGGCACAGTTGTGGAGAGTTGATGGTTGAGTTAAGCCCAGAGCAAACCTGAAGGAGATTGTCTAGCTGATGGGGAAGACCCAGTCCATGGTGGGTGGGATTAGGTCCTGGAATAAAATACAGAGAGCTGGTTGAGAGAGTTGGCATCCTTCTGTTCACTTGGCCAGACATGCTGGTCTGGCAAGTAAGGACTGTCCATCTCTCAGCCGTTATGCAGTGATGGTGTGGCCAGTTCCCTCGGCCCTGGTGTTGGTGCATGCTCTCCTGTCAAGCTGGACTAAGAACTGTAACCAGGAATTATAAGAGAATAAATCCTTGTTCCCTTAAGCTGTTTGAGGGTCATTTATCAGCAACTATGCAGGCGAACTGCTACAGAATTTGGTTGGTACCAGGAGTGGGGTGTTGCTGATAAATCTGACTATGTGGATTTTGTGACTTTTGAATGGTTCTGCTGGACAAAGTTGGAAATGCTTGAGAATTTTCACTTTGTGGATTTACAAATACCGTTCTTCAGAGTTTAGTGGGCCAGTTGCTGAGAGAGATTGTTTGGACCCAATTTGTGATGAGGGGAACAAGGACTTTGGTAAAGCTGAATTTAAAGATGATGGACTGGTTTGCTTGACAGAGGAGAGCTGTGTTGGCAGCCTTAAAGGTTTGGATGTGCAAAGGGCAGGCAGCAGAATATCTGCCGCTGTTGGAGAAATGAGTATCAGTGAAGGAAAACCTAGTGACTTGCACTGAGATGGTAGAAGACGTGAAAACCACCATATGGCAAGTTCATGGTTTGAAAACTCAAATTCCTTCAGGGGCCAAAAGCCCAAGTTAAAGCTGTTTCTTGCCCTTTTCAAGTTTGGTTGCCTAGAAAAGAGGCTTTTCCAGCATCAGCGCATTGAAGTTGGTGCAGCTGTGGCTCCAGTGGACTAAGCTGCGTTTTGACCTCGCTTCGGAATCTGGCCGCGTCCTTCAGGTGATACTGGTTTTCATGTACTACTGAAGGGTTCATGGAGAGCAGCAGAAGCTTGGCATCAAGAGGCAGGCGCAGAGTTCCTGTGAGAGAAGGTGAAGCTTTTAGCTGCAGAGGAACCCAGAGTACTGTTGGAGATGCTAGAACTGTGGGATGTATGCTGAGGATGGTTGCGAGTGGAGATTCAGCCTGGTTCAGAGGAACTCTGCTTTTACAATTTTAAGCTGCAAACAGGGACTGGGAATGCCTAGAATCTTTGAGCCACCTTGACTACGTGATGAGCAACAGAAAATGGACATTGAAGTAAAGGATGTGGTTTTTTTCTGGACTTTGATCTTTTTAATGTGTTCTTATTGTTTACAATGTTCTATTTTAATGTTTTATCTGTTTTAAAGTATTTAACTTATTTCTAATTTAAGAAGTTTAAGAACTTTGAACTTTTAAAATGTTGGAACTGAAATGAGAGAACATTTTAAATTTGTCCATGAAACATATTTATATTTTTAAAGATAACTTTTAACATCTGTGGGGACAAGGAAAGGTTACAGTTTAAAAGTACTATTGTTTTTGTGTCAAGTTGACAAGGGGTGGAGTGTCATAGTTAAGCACAGGTGTCAACTTGACTCTTGAGGGTTTGGGCTCTAGGCACAGTTGTGGAGAGTTGATGGTTGAGTTAAGCCCAGAGCAAACCTGAAGGAGATTGTCTAGCTGATGGGGAAGACCCGGCCCATGGTGGGTGGGATTAGGCCCTGGATAAATCACAGAGAGCTGGTTGAGAGAGTTGGCATCCTTCTGTTCACTTGGCCAGACATGCTGGTCTGGCAAGTAAGGATTGTCCATCTCTCAGCCATTATGCAGTGATGGTGTGGCCAGTTCACTTGGCCCTGGTGTTGGTGCGTGCTCTCCCGTCAAGCTGGACTAAGAACTGTAACCAGAAATCGTAAGAGAATACATTCGTTGACACTAATAACAGATGATTAAGAGAAACAGCTGATCTTTGGGGAAAGGGAGCTACCAATACTTTATACACACTATATATATACATATATATATAATATGTACATATTATATATTATTTGCTTTACAGGGAAATTTTTCAGGGTTTACAAAAGAATATGTGATTGGTAGTAACAGACACAGAATGTTTATAAAGAAATTGCATTTTCTTTTTTCCTTTACATTTGAACTTCTTTATAGTTTGATTATACAGTCTTGAGACGGCACATTCCTACCACTGAAGAAGGGGACTTGAGATCCCTAAACTCACATACCCAGTTTTTTGAATATTGTAATAAAAAAAGTATTATGAAAAAAAAAAAGAGAATAAACCTCTTGTTTCCTTAAGCTGCTTGATGGTCATTTATCAGCAACCATGCAGACAGACTGCAACACAAGGTGAAGTCTTTTCCTGGGAGCCAAGATCCTTCTCTGACTTAGCACCAAGTTGCAGCCTTTTGCTTCCCCCAGCATGAGAGTCCTGGGGAAATTCTAATTTCTTGGGGTCCATTTGTCTCCATGGTCTGATAGCCAAAGACAGCACACAGTATCTTTCTTTATAGAACATGTTGGCTCGTTCCAGAATGACTCCTACTCCCAACTCCAGTCAGAGCCCTTGCCAGCTCCCCCACCTCCCTCCCCACACCCATCTCTTCCTCCAGCCCCACCCTTGCCTCTAGCTCCCATGCCCTCCAGAGGTCTGAGCTTGTTCCCTCACCACCTGAGCAAAGGAAACAGTTCTTCACCCTGACCGGTCCTGGACAAGATCTTGTGGGTGCAGAGAAGTTACTTAGAACGTGATCCCCAAAAGCACAAGGAAAAACGAAGGAAAAGCAAGGAGTAGTGCAAGGTAAATTACACCTCGTGAGAGATAAATGTCACCTCCTGCCTGCCACTTCTGAATATGACACTCTAGAAAAGAGGTCTTTACAGGAGTTATTAGAGACAGCTGTGTGGGTAAGGAGCTCTTCCTAAGCCTGGTGACTTGAGCTCTCTCTCTGAGTTCAATTCCAAAGCCCACCTGACAGAAGGCGAAAATGACTTTTGACCTCCATATGTGTGCCATGGCATCTATGCATGCCCTCTCTGTGAATAAATAGATGATAGACAGATGATAGAAAGATAGATAGATGATAGATAGATAGATGATAGATAGATGATAGATAGATAGATGATAGATAGATGATAGATAGATAGATAGATAGATGATAGAAAGATAGATGATAGATAGATAGATAGAAGATAGATAGAAGATAGATAGAAAGATAGATAGATAGATTGATTGATAGATAGATGGTAGATAATTGATAGACAGATGATAGATAATTGATAGATGATAGATAGATAGATGATAGAAAGATAGATAGATAGATGATAGATAGATGATAGAAAGATAGATTGATAGATAGATGATAGAAAGATAGATGATAGATAGATAATAGATAGATAGATGATAGATGATAGATAGATAGATAGATGATAGATAGATAGACTATCTGATAGATAGATGATAGATAGATGATAGATAGATGATAGATAGATGATAGATAGATTGATAGATTGATAGATGATAGAAAGATAGATAGATGATAGAAAGATTGATAGATAGATGATAGATAGATTGATAGATGATAGAAAGATAGATTGATAGATAGATGATAGAAAGATAGATAGATTGATAGATAGATGATAGATAGATAGATAGATGATAGATAGATGGATAGATAGATAGATGATAGATAGATAGATAGATAGATATAGATAGATGATAGATAGATAGATGATAGATAGATAGATAGATAGATGATAGATAGATAGATAGATAGATGATAGATAGATAGATGATAGATAGATAGATAGATAGATAGATGATAGATAGATGATAGATAGATAAAATTATGCAGGTATGGGTATAGAAGAGGGCACTGTGTGCACCTGTGGATGCCCAAGGGTAATTTTGGGAACCAACCTGAATTGCTCTACTTCCTTATTGTTTTGCTCTGGAGTTTCCCAGGTTCGCCTTCCAGTACTGGTGGCTGCTGTTTCCACCTGGTCTTTTTACAGAGAATCTGGGATCCCAACTCAGGACCTGTTGCTTGCAAAGCCAAGGCTTTAACCCCTGAGCCATCTCTCCAGCAGACAATTTTTTTTTTTTTGCAAAAGAGTTAAGTTACCTGTATGTAACTTGTAAGTTAAGATCCTATGATTAAGCACGGTCCCTAATCTAATATATCTGGACTGTCTTGTTTTTTGTATGAGACAAGACTTCCTTATGCTTTTGGGACTGCATTCCAGATAAATTCTCTAGACCCACAAGATCTTATCTCTGGGTGGTCTTTGGAGCAAAGATTCTCAAGGGAAAACAGAGTGCAGAGCGAAGCCCAGGGACGGTCAGTGTGGAAAACCTGATTTCCTTTGCTTCTGGGAGGTGTGGGACCTGTGAGATGGGGAGGAGACGCGAGGGGGGGGAAGAGGTGGGAGCTGGCTGGTCTCAAATCCTGGCTCTGCCTCTGCCTCCCAAATACCTGGGCCCACAAGCATTGGCTACGGCACTCAGAGCCCGTGGGAGGCACACAGGAGCCATCTACAAGATGAGGGCACAGACGCGCAGAGGAAGACGCCAAGATGGTACCGAGGCGAGCAAAGTGATGCAGCTGCAAATTAGCAGCACAGGAAGCGCGTGACCCTGTCCACACTGTCGCCGTGAGAGAAACGCTCTCGGCTGTTCTCGGTGCCCCCAGTGGGTAGTGGTTTGCCCGGAAGCTCTCGCCAGTTAGTATTTGTAGCTGTGGAGAAAACTGGTAATAGGTAGAGGACTGTAGATATAACTTAGGACACAAAGCGCATAGTATTTCCTCGAGGTGTGTTTCCATATACACACACATACATATCCTAACGGTTCTGTTTCTCTGATTGGAACTTGAATGACCTACGTCATTCTCTTAAGCCACACCGTATCCTCATAAGCCTCTTCCCTACTTACTGCATTTTGTAGAAAGCCAAGGAGTCTTGTAGGAGGCCGGTTGGCACCCGGCCTCCCTGGCAGCCAGGGAAGTGGCTGTTTGATAAGGGGTCTACCAATCAAATGAGCTGGGAGCTAGTTACATTCAGTTGTATGCCGATGCCAGGAGGGGGAGCATGGGCATGCCAGTTCTAGAAGTTTCCGGGGCTGTCTCTGTTCAGCCCTAGTGACCATCCCACAGCAGCGGACTCAGAATCTCCAATGGAGAGGTGTTTGTAGCCACTAAAGGCCCCAGGACGTGTCTCTGGGTCCAGCAGTGACTTTAAGCCTCCTTCCTGCTACGGGGCCTCCAAGGGTAGCTTTCAAGCCGGGGTCGGCATCTCGTGAACCTCCTGGTTTCCTCTGATGCGGCTCTGTTTTCCTTTAATGAGCAGAATCGGCCTCAGCCACTTGCAGCTGAACTTCTTAATTGGCGTGTCGTCTGGTGCAAGAGCACTTTCCACGTCGCCTGCAGACCCTGTGGCTCTGGGATTCTGGTGGGGGCCTCCAAGCAGCTAGAGGGACTATCTCTATGAGATGCCCACATTCCAGGCTGGCTCTCGGTGCCCCTGTGATGTACAGAATAAAAGTGATTTTATTTCGAGTTGAGTGTGGGCCTTAGTGGCCCCGGCTGGCTCAGGACCCTGGTTCCCAGGGAGTTTGTTTTCTCCTCCAGGATACTTACAGATGTGGTTAGCATTGAGCATCATCCTGGATTGCTCTACCTCCCTATCGCTTTGCTCTTTTCCCAGGATCTGCCTTCCAGGGTTGAAATCATGGACTGCCGCCATTTTCTGATCTTGTAGCCCTGGACAGCAAGGGTCAGGAGCCTGGCGCCCAGTCCAAAGTCCTTCTCCCTGGAACTAATATTCCCAGCCCTTGGGAAGCATTCGAGCAGGCACACAGAGGGCGGGCGGGCTGCCTTCAGCCAGACCCTGTGCCACCCACAGGTTCAGTTTTGGAAGGAATCTCCAAAGAACAGTCCAGAAGGACTGTGCTGACATCAGGAATTCTCTGGGACGTGGGTCTGATAGTAATTTTCTTCTGCCTTCCTATATATTTTCCTAGTAAGTGTTTTCCAATGAACATACATTGCTTTTCGTGATTAGGAAAAGTACTTACAGTATAGTCCGGTTTTCATTCATTCCCTCCTGCACTTAGAGCAGATCCACCTCATGGAGGGGGGGGTGAGGCGGAGTGGAGAGAAAGCCCAAGCTGAGAACCTCACCGTTCTATACGGGAGCCAGGAAGCTGCTCTCTAGGCCTCTCGGACACCCGTAGCCACTCTGGGGCGGGAACACCCAAATGGCCCCCCCATCCATCTCTGGCCTCAGACCGCTGACGGTCAGCAGATCCCCGCGAGCAGGCCTTACCCAGGACAATTCTCCCTGAATGGTGAGAGCAGAGTAGCTGGCCTGTTAGACCCTAAGACTCACAGGTGCTGTGTGCAGAGTCCCCAACCCAGCCTTTCTCAGGGTGACAGGAAGTTTTTCTCGGTGGACAGACGCTCAGAGGAAGGAGCCCACTGAGAAAACCTTGCCCATAAACCATGGGTAACCCGAAGAACCCAGGACCAGATTTGGTTTTCTCCCGGGGTGCTCTAAAGCACAGAGCTTAGAAGCCCTGCTCAGCCCCCTTGCTCCAAGATGTGGAGTGGATGTTCTTCGGCTTAGGACAGGTGCCCGGCCCTAAGAAAAACGGCGAATGCCCATGAAGACCGATGATTTGGGTACCTACTGATTAACATTCTTGATGTTAATCAAATGTGTTTGCTGTTTCAAGGGAAGGAACCAGGACTTACACACACATACAGAGAATTAACTCTATTACCTGTGATTTTCCAGCCATGTAGCAGCCCAGCAAGGCACCAGAAGGCTGGTGCCCGGTCCCCATCCTGGCACCAGGCCAGGTTGATTACACTTTGCCCAAGCGGCTTGCTTTCCCGGGGGCTACTGCCCCCTGCTGGACAGGTGGCTCCCTTCAATCGGCTCCACCGGCGCTCAGCGGAGACAACCCACCTTGCTCCGTCTCTGGCCGGTTCCTTCCCAGAATACCTGCAGCGCTGTGCTGTCCACAGCTCTGTCCTTTCCGCCCCGCGTCAGAGTTTCTCCCTCCCTGACATGCAGATGCCATCTGCCTTTTCTAGAATTTTGCCCTCTGGCCTCTGGCACAGCTCCATACTGTTAAGCAAGCACCCAACGACCTCTGGTTGAATTTTAAATTGCTCATCACTTCCTGAAATTAACCCACCTCCGGTTTTCTTGGCAGTTCTCTGTAAGTTAATTCAAGATGCCCAGCTGGGTGAGGGCGGATGTGCTGACGGAAATGAGGAAGCCCCCACACACACCTCAGGCGAAGACCCTATTCTCTCTCTCTCTCTCTCTCTCTCTCTCTCTCTCTCTCTCTCTCTCTCTCTCTCTCTCTCCTGTTTTTCCTTTGCACATGTGTTTTGGGCAAACAAATTTCTGCGCCCAACTAAATACATAGCAGTTCCTTGTGAAAGTCAGTGTTGGAAATCCAATAAATCGCTGCAAATCAAAGGCGGCCCGCACAGTAGAAGACTGACCAGCTTTGGTGAGAATTCTGAGCAAGAGGCAGCAAATCAATAACGCTGCCTGTCAGAGCCCCTCCTGGGGAAGACCCTGTTTAACCACAGGGTCACAGACTCTGCTCAGGGTAGACAGCAGATAGCCTAGAAAAGGTTGAAGCATCCCATGGAGACTAGGTGGTACCCAGGCCACCCAACCAATGTTGTCAGAGACAGGTGGACTGGAAGGATGTAAAGACAAGCCCCACAAAGGCATCAAAGCAGCCCCCGCCTCCACGCCACCGCCCCCCCCCAGCTGTTCCGTGGATAGATTCTTTTCAGCGCAGTGCTGATGCTACTTCAGAAGAGCTGAGGCTGAAGACTTGATAAAGAAAAGTGATCTGTGCGGGTCCCAGCTTTGGTCCTCAGGGGCCGATAACAAGCCAATGAGCATGTGGAGAAGAGGTGGGGCAGGACAGCTGCCTTACTTACCTTAAATACCCTTCTGGAAGTGAACCTGGGATGAGGCTTCATGACGTGCGCCTTTCCATTTAGGGATGAGAGAGGACTGCTAACCCTCTGCCTGACGAACCTGAGATCGCAAACACGCCCTGCGGAAGTGTGGTTAATCTACTGTTGTTTTGATTGTCCCTGTTCGTGTCATTTGTTGGAAAATGAGGGCTATCTCTGCAGGCAACTTGGCCTTTACTGGTTGTGCTGAAGTCTGCTGACGCCCTATCAGTAGGAAAAGCAAACTGGAGGGCTCCCCTTAATTTCCCGTCTTTCCCTCCACCCCAGCCCTCCTCCCTCTGCCCACAAAAGCAGTCGCACGTGAATCCAGGGTCCATGGCAGATGGGCCTCCCCAGGATTATGGGCCCCTTCCCCAGAGGTTCAACACAGAGGTCCTCGCTGCTGTGTCTGGGCTTCTAACTCCTGGTGTCCACCCCACCCCACATCCACTGACACCCACGGATCCCCCATCCCATTTCTGCCAAGCCCAGGAATCCAGCGCAGCCCCTTTCCCTCCATTCCCAGGACGCCCTCCTTCCTAATCCCAGCATTCCCTCCTTCCACTTACTGCAGGCTAGCAGACTCCAGCTGACCTTGAAGAAGCAAGTCCCCCAAGGGTGCGACAGGGACCGTGGAGACCCCAGGGCAGCACAAGTCGACAACTATGAGAAGTGAGAACAGCAGTCCAGCCGACAGCCCGTAAGAAGTGGGGACTCCTTCCAACAACCACAACGAGCTAAATTCTTCCCTCAAGTGCACAAGGGAGAGAGGAACCCTAAGATACACAGCCCAGGCTGGGGTTGCAGTCCAGGGACAGAAAGCTTGTTTAGGATGCACAAGGCCCCAAGTTCTATACTTGCAGGCAGGGAGAGAGAAGGGAAGGGGGGAGGGAAAAAAAAGAGAAGAGAGGGGGAGAATGGAAGGGAGGGAAGAGGGAAGGGAAGGGAGAGGAGGGGAAGGGAAGGGAAAAGTGGGGAGAAGGGAAGAGGGGGAGCCTTCACTGCAGCCTGGAGCACCCAGCACAGAACCCAGCCTGATTGTTCTCACAGCCCTGGCCCGTGGCAGCGAAGCACTAATCACAGGTTGCTGACTGCCAAGTGTACATAATTCACATGCAATAGAAGCCAGTACAACTTCTAACCACAGTGCGTGTGGACTACATCACGCGGCGATGCGGAGACGCAGAAAGCAGCCCAACGAGGCCCCTTCATTCCAACTCCCAGCGACAGCAGAGCATTGGGCTGAGAAGTGCGAGACCTAGGTTCACATTCAGCTCTCTGGGGGACCCCGCCAAGGACCTCAGAGTCAGTCTCACCTGCAGGAACCGAGCATGAGCCTCCTGCTTGGACCCCTCAGGGCTGGAAGACCCCCTCCACTTCCACCTGTCTGCCCACTGAGGGCTTGTCCAGAACCAGAGCGCCATCAGATTCCTCCGAAACCAGGACGCCTAGGGGCCCCCCTGAGCTCTGGCCAGTCCCACAGAGAGAGACTCAGTCAAAGCTGTTCTCCCCATTGAGCTGAAACCAAAAAAACATACTGGGAAAGGGGAGGGGGTAGGTTTCCTAGGTAACCTACGAACCGCTGCCTGCTTTCTCCAGCTCCGCCGTGAACTGCTTGGGGGGCACTCTTCCGTACCTGCCCAAGCATTCTTCCGAGACCTTGAGATGGCACAATGGAATGTATACGCCCCCCTCTGATGCTAGGATAATTCCCACCAATGCGGGCAGAAACGTCTTCCTGGAAGGGCGCTGGACAGCCCCAAACCTCCACATGGCAAAGCGGGTCTTGTTCTTCCCAGGGCCCGGGTGCTGCTGTGCCCAGCAAGGACCAAGGGAACAATAAGGAGCAGGCAGAACCCCAGTGACCTCGGCATTGAACCCCAGGCCTGAGCTGTGGTCCCTCCCATCACTGCTAAGACACCTCACCCCCAAGATGATTCCAAGAACTGCAGGACCTGAACAAAAGTGATCCAGGACCCCCGTACTCAGAACCCCTCTTTCCCGTCCTCCCCAGTCACCCCTTCTCTCTCCTCTTCGAAGGCCTAAGAAGCGCTGTCCGGCCCAGCGCCCTACTTCCAGCAGCAGCCGCTGGCTGTCCCCTTGACCCCCCCCCTTCAGATCCCACTCCCCAAGGGCCGCAGTTACTCTGCGTGTCGCTGATAAATTCACATCAAACATCTTATGGGAACAAGGGGTTTTATTCGTGCTCACCATGTCCAGTTAGTTGCTAGTCCCTCTTGGCAGGAGAGCTCACACCAAACCAGGGGTCGAGGGAACTGTTCACACCAAGTCCACGGGACTGCGGAGAGAGGGACAATCCCCACTTGCTAAACCAGCATGTCTGGCCAAGTATACCTAAAAATGCCAACTTCCTTACCAGCTGCCTCCATGGTATTCACTTGCCCAAGGTCTTACTCCCACCCATCAAAGGCTGGACCTTCCCCAAACCGATTAGACAATCTCCTGCAGGCCTGCTCAGGGTTTAACTCAACTACTAATTCTTTACAACTATGCCCAGAGTTCAGCGCTCCCAAATGTCAGGTTGGCACTGTATCTAACTATGACACCTGACACCAAGTAAGCCAGCAGGCACGGGTACCCCTGAGGGCCAGTCTCGTGCAGGCTGAATGAAGTGGGCACAGCGCTCCCATGAGCAGTCACTAGACCGATTGATTGATTGATGGATGGGGGGATACATGCACAAGGGTGCAGGTCAGTGGACAACTTTGAAAGTCAGTTCTCTTCTTCCACCATGCAGACTTCGGGGTATGGAACTCAAGTCTCCAGGTTATCAACCAGGCACCTTCCCCTCTCAGCTATCTCACGGGACCTCTGCCCCCATCCAGATCATTTTTAAACAAGCTGATGCCAAGAAAGGTCTAGAACTGGATTCTCAGCTGCCACTCCTGCTACACAGGACCACAGGGTCACGTGCAGGCTGGTGTCCCTGCACATGGCGCAGCAGGTCCCTCTTGGAGCCCACCAGCCTTCCATGCTGTCACCCTCCCTCACCCCCCCACACACAGCTGGCGGGTCCCGGATACAGCGAGGCCCTGTGGAAGGGTAGCAAGAGGCCAAGCTGGTCGAGGGGCAAATCCCTGTAGAACTTCTCACTCCAGCATACAGCCAGGCCCCATCCACCCCAAGACGTAAAAATCACAGCCGAAGGCCAAGTCCCATTGTGGGGACAACCCAGGTGACTTTCGCCTTCCGGTATGACTTGAGATTCGCCTGTGCTTCAAACCCTTTCTTGCCACATAGGGAAGACATGAACATGTTCAGGGCACTGAACAATGGCCGCGCTGTCCAGTCACCAGAACGGGGTTTCCCTTCCCAGGCAGAAGGATGCTGAGGTCAGGGGTGGGACAGCTAAGCCCCCAAGGAGCATCCAGCATTCCCACATCCAGTATCTGCTATGAACACCTTCCCACCCCACTTCTGTGCACCCAGTGTGGGATTCCACAATCTCAGGGACTCCAGATCTGGCTGAAGCTTGCCGAGGCTACGGGCGCTGCTCTGGGGTTCCCCCAGCAGCTGCTCTGAGGAGCCAAGCGGGAAGGGGGGGACATCTGGTTCTAGCTGGTCAGAAGCAGGCTTCCCAGGCCCCCAGAGTCAGTAGCTGCACCACCCTTCCCGCCCTTTCCCTCAGCCCTCACAGGCTGGGGTCCTTCTAATTGGCAGGCAAGTCCCATCCTGGGAGAGCTGAATGGGCCCTTCTCCTCGGAGGGCATCCTTCACAGTGCCCCTTTGTAGCCGCAGGCCGTCCGGCCAGCCCAAGCAGGGTCCTTCGGTGTTTACTCTGGGTGCAGCTTTGACTTTGCCTCCTGGCTGCCACCTTCACAGCAAAGGCAGGGCTTGGGTGGGGTCTGGGGGCAGCTGGAAAAGTAGACCCGTGGGGCAGGGCTCCGGCTGCTAAGACAAACTGTCAGTCTGGCTGTTTGCAAGGACCAATCACACCCTAGCAAGTGCTAGAGCGCTAGTCCCAAAGAGGAGAGGAGGGCTTCCTGCACCACTGGATCATAACGAACCAGTCAGGGGCACTCGGGCTGGTAGGGTTCTGCTGAGAGCTGTCTGCCCTCCAGGACCTGCTACTCTCAACTAGCTTTAAAAATAAAAATAAAAATAAATAAAATAATAATAATAATTGACACACAAAGTAAGATTTCCTTATGGCATTTACAAACAAAGATTTTTTTTTTATTCTCCTCTCCCTCTCTTCCCCTGTCCTCTTTGGATCCTGCCACCTCCAGCAACTTCTGCTTTCATGACACATTTGTCCTGTTACCTTCTCCACCCTTTTCCCTTCTACTGGTCTCCTTCCTAGCTTCATAGCCCACTAGACACATTTGAGGGCTGCTGCCGAGAAGGGACGATCTTGACCATCCATTCCCTCCTCAGACAGAGACTCGTGGGGAGGAGCACCAGCCCAGGATTCAAACCCAAGCCTCACAATTCAGACTTAACCTGAAGGGGCCTTATAACCTCCCTGGGAGCAAGATCAGGCATAGATCATCGAAGACAAACTAGATGAAACACACTGGGCCACACAAGTGAAAATATTTGAAAACAGGATAGAGAGGTAGGTAGGTAGATAAATAGATAGATAGATAGATAGATGATTAATTGATAGATAGATAGATAGATAGATAGATAGATAGATGATGATAGATTGATTGATTAACCATTAATTCAGTGCCCTGCTCCAAGTCTCCCGAGACCACTAAAAATCCCCCATCCTCCACATCCAGGTCAAACTCCTCACTGCCCATGATCCCTGCCCCTCACTCTTACCCAGTGCTAGGGACAGTGAGACCAGTAAACCCAGGGAAGGCGGGGACTCCCAGTGCCACCCATACCAGTGACCCTGCCAGCCAGAGCACCATGTGTGTGTCCTGCCTCCTGTGGTCCTGGAGCACTCGGGAGAATGCCAACCCTCAGAGATGTAGGTGGAGGGCGAGGATGCCACAGGGTGCAAAAGCCTCAAGGGGCCTCTGTACCCAGCTGGAGGATCCCACCTCCTAGAGAAGGATGGAGGCTCTGGGAGCTGCTTGGCTTGTTCAAGGCGGATGGAGCTGGCCACCAGGCTCCTCCCTCGATGGAACATCGGACTCAGCTCTGCTCCTGCCTGGAGGGGGAAGGTCAGTCGCCTCCCCCCCAACCCCTCGTGTCACCCTCAGATTATGGGCTCTAGGCAACCTTATCTCCACTCCTCCCCCCACTCTCATGTTTTGTTGTTTTTTGTTTCATTTTGTTTTTTTAGCAAACCCAGACTAAAAATCAGACAGGTTCACCCATTTCTTTCCCTTTTCATTTCCTTCAGAGGCCCCGGGGCCTCGTAAAATTTGTATTAGATAAATATGAGTGTTTGTCTCATTGTTACTGTTTTCTGTTGCAGGGCAAAGAAAAGGCATTTGTCCTCCCACCCAGGCCTTCCCAGACCAATCGCGGGTGGAGGGGGGCGGTGGGAGCAGCGGTTTGCAGGGCCGCACACACGAAGACCGAAGACCGATCCACCGACCGGCCACCGCCAGGGTGCACCAGCCTCCAAAGCTCCTATCCGGACCAGAAGGACGCCTTCCCCTCAACAGCCCGGAGAAGCACCAGTAACCCACTGTGGGGTGGCAGACTGAGGCCGCAGGGCAGTGTCTCCCCACTACCACGCCAGGCACCTCCATCCTTTCTTCCTTGGGCTGCAGATCGCACCCACCAAGGCCAACAGCTTCTCCCAGGACAGGTGAGGGCGCCCGGCGTCCCACCCAGAGGATGCGCAAGCGATGGTTCCGCAGCGCGAGGGAGGCTCTCCGCGGTGCATTAGGAAAATAGAGGTACCGACGGGACGCAGACTTCCTGGGGGTTGGGGGCCCCCGGGAACACGGTTGGCACACCCCTAGCCACGCCAGAAGGCCAGATCCGCAGCGCGTGTAGACGGGGGCTGCAGCAACCACACCGGAAGGGCCTCCGCGCCGCACGGAGGCTGTTTCTGCATTTTTCTCGATTGTCCGCAAGAAGCACGTTCGATCGGCACCGTAATAAGCAAACCGTGACAAAAGGACACCGGCCTCCCGCGCCACCGGCCAAGGGCAAAGCGCTCGCAGGACCCACCGGCTGCGAAGGGGAGGAGCCCGAGGCCAGGCCCCGCCCCCTCGACTCGGCCCCGCCCCCTCGGCTCGGCCCCGCCCCGCTCCCGGCTCCAGGCCCCGGTCCGAGTAACGCTTGGCGGGCAGCGCCCCCTGCCGTCCAGATGCGCCCCTAGCACGGTCCTGCCCGCGGGTCGGGCCCACCCGGCCCCTGTGACTGGTGTCAAGTAGGGTGCTGAACTGAGTCTTCCAGGCGAAGAAGCGGCCCTCTCAGTCCTCTCCCCAGAACCCGGAGCCCCTCTCCGCAGAGTGGGGTCTTCTTTTCCTGGGAAATTGAGTTTGGGAGAAAGACAAGGAGGTCGTGGGTGCTTTCTGGCCATCTCTGCGTGAAATGCTCCGCCTGGGACTCAGACTGAATCCTCTGTGAGTTCACAAGACGTGTTGAGAGACCATCTACAGAGACCCTCAGGGAGGACCCCGCTGTAAGAAATAATGGTCTAGGAGACTACGGTGTCGCTTGGTGCTAGTCTGCTTTGCCTGGCGGAGAGAGCCCTGGTTTGAATCTTAACACCCCGCGCACACAAATGCAGACCTAATTCAGTCCCTCTCTATATAAAAGAACAGAGACCAGAGACTAGGTCATCCAGCTCAAAGCAAAGCTGAAACTCTTCACCTCCACAGTCACCAGGGCTCCTGGCCAGATTCCTGCTCCAGCTTACCTGCCCTGGGGCTCTTGGAGCCTAATCCCTTCCCATGTCTGAGTCCCCCAGATATGCACTCCAACCCTGGCAATGGGCGCCCCATGATGCTCGAGTGCCTGGGGAAGAATCCCTGCTACTTCCTGTACTATCTACAACTTGTCTGACGAGTGATTATTTCCACTGTGTAATCATCAGTCTTAAGGCTTTGTCCTCAGGAGCCATAAATTAGTAATTCCGTGGTGCAAAGGAAGGTGGGAGAGATTATCAATCTGGCATCTGCCTGATCTCTTACTCAAAGGGAGTAAGAGAGATTATTCTGATCTACTTGGCCAGACATGCTGGTCTGGCAAGTAAGGATCGTCCTTCTCTCAGCCATTAGGTAGAGATGGTGTGGCCAGTTCCCTCGGCCCTAGTGTTGGTGTGTGCTCTCCTGTCAAGCTGGACTACAGAGTGTAACCAGACTATCAGTAAGAAAATAAGCCCCTTGTTCCCTTAAGCCATCTGATGGTCATTTATCAGCAACCACGCAGGTGAACTGCAACACCATTCATGAAATGTTTATAGTAACAAAACAAAGAAGGTTATAAATCAAGTTACTTCAAAAGTACATTGGTAGGGGCCAGTGAGATTAATAGGCCCAGTTTGGGGGCTCTAACAGGATAGTTCAGGGAGAAAGAACAGAAGAGCAGACACTGTCTTTTATTGGGGTAAAGCATCGGGGGACAAAGCTCTTCCACAGGAATAGGAAGCCACGTTCAGTGTCGGGCAAGACCACACCTTGACCGGGCTGCTTGGCTAGGTATATCTCTTGCCTTCTGTCTAAGCCTTTCCCTCACGTTTGGACCCCAGAGATGGACTTGAGGGTCACTTGATCTCCTTGTGTCTCTGCTTGTTCACGGTTCACTTGGCTAGGTGTCCAAACCTGGCCTGTCGGGGCACAGGCTGTTATCCTAGGCCCAGTCATTCGAAAGTGCAGTGTTAATAGGCAGCTGCTCTAAAGAAAAGCAACCACGAGTAGGAAAAGCCTCCAAAACCCCTTAGCTGAGAGGGGACCACCAAAAAGGTGCCTGTGTTCTCACCCACGAGTCTCGCAGTCTACGCCTGAGACATGGGCTACAGCTGGATGGACCTGCAGCTCCACGCATCTGCCCTGCAGGTTCCCCGCATTCCCAAGGGACACACGCTAATTGCCATCTCAGTGATCACCATTTCCCCAGCCTCCATGTCCAGCCCCTCAAAGCTGTCTCCATCTTTCCCTCTCCCTCCCCTACAGAAAAAAAGGTTGTGTGCACTTCTGAATGATGGGGGGGGCGGACTGCCACTTCTATGATTTCCTCATATGCACATCCTTTCATGTGACCTTGCCTTTCATATGCCTGCTGTGTGTGTGCGTGCGTGCACGTATGTCTGTGTGTGTCCGTCCTTCCATGCATGCACTTATTATGTAGGGGTCAAAGGTCAGTCATACATATTTGCTCTCTACCTTATATTTTGAGACAGGGTCTTTCTCTGAACCTGAGCTGACCAGCAAGACAACTATAGCGATTGCCCTGACCTCCCCAGCTCTGGGAGTAAAGGTTTGTGTCACATTCTCTTTTTTTTTTTTCTCTCTCTCTCACTGCTATTATTTATTTTTTTAGCCTGAGTGGTAGGGATGAAACTCAAGACCTCCTGCATGCATGGTAAGCACTTCGCCAATTAAGCCAGTTTACCAAAACCTGTTGGTGTGTTCTGAGAACTCTTTAGAGGGTATCATGGACATTTCTGCCCACTCTCCGGCCTTGTCTTTACTATGATGAAAATTACAACGGCCATCTTAGGTTGGATAGTTTGTGAGCTTATGGGAAGAAGCAGCAAATCTCATTTGCAAGTTAATCAGAATAAAGACTGGGATGCGGAGAAACTCCTCCAAGCTGATATCCATTCAAGGAACAGTCCTGGAGCATATTTTAGTCTCTCCTAACCAGACTAAGTGGCTCTTGTGTATTAATGATTCATTCCCAAGGCTCCCGCTGGTAGTTTTAAGAACTAGAAATTAATGGTGTTTACATATGAGAGCACAAAGCTCCAGAGACCAAGTGGCACTGCCAGTCCTCAACCCTGAGGCCCCGGGAACCACCCTCCCCCCTTTCTAGGACCGCTCTGCCTGCCTCGGGCATGACCACTTCCTGTTTAAGTGACCGATAGTGAGGGTGTCTTTCCGAGCCTTGGTTTCCCCATGTGTAACTGCAGCTAAAAGTAATGGTAAATCTTAACTTACTTGGAACAGAGCTAGTCACAGACTTTTCAGTAAATACCGCTTCTTAGAGCAAACGCCAATCAAGGGCCAGCCAAGGAGAACTGATAGCATCCCTCCTCTCTCCAGTAAATGTACCACTAAGGCCAGGGCTGTGGCTCAGGGGTGAAAGCACTTACTTGCCTGCCATGAGTGAGGACATGGGTTCAATCCCCCGCACCCCAAACCAAAGAAACAAACAAAAACATCAATGATAAGTTGTCTTAGTTCCACGACGTCCTCGCTGTAGTAAACACATGACCCAAGCTGTTTAGGAAAAAGAGGGGATTTGTATTCCAGCGTGTGCGTCATGGCGGGCGTCACAGCAGCAGGAGCCCAAGGAATGGCCACTCACAAGCCGAGGGAACTGGCCATACTCCAACCACAGCCAGAGCAGAGCTACGAGAACCAGCATCGCTTCCTTCGAGTGCCAAATCCCACCCAGCTCACGTTCTCTCTTTATCCACCTCCCAAGGAAGAGTCCTAGTGTCATCCCGTGTCAATCATGCAATTAATACCATCTCCTGCAGGCTTCCCGACGGGTCTGTCTTAGCTAAGTAATCCTCCTGTGTGCTCACAGAGCCCTACCTCTCCAAGATGTCAAATCCACAGATGAAACTAGCCAGCACGTAGATAAATAAATGTACTTACGGAAAAGTCCGTGGGGTATAAATCTGTGTTGTCTCACATACCAGTTAAAAAAAATGGATATGAGTCAGAACTCTGGCCTTATGTGAAAACGGCATTGTGAATGGCCAGGAATGTCATTAAGATTTGTCTACTCCAGGAGCTTTCTGATAAGGAACAGGACATTCCACAGGCCCTTCTCTAAGTCAACCAAAGGGGCCTGTCACTGTGCTAAGCGGGAACGCTGTCTTAGACACTCTAGAAATAACATAAAGACCACCAGAAGTGAGGTGGACACAGTGGTCTCGCCATTGTTGACTCTCACCCCTCGGATAGTACCAGGATTTACTTTGCAATAAACTCTGTCTTCTGCACTAAGCCTCTGTGTCTCTTTGGAATTGTTTCAACAGCACAAGGACCAGGAAGTCGAGTAATATCGGATGACCCTGGGGTCTGCACATCTGTGCATGCTACAATCCAGCTGCAGCTAGGGACAGCCCCTTCCCTGCACGGCGCAGCCAGGCTGGTCCTTTCTCCCCCTTCTCCCAATTATCTAGATCTCACTCTTCCTTTATCAGGTTTTCTTTTTCTCCCAATTGTGGGGTGTGGGGCCGGGCAGATCTGCTGGAGAATGAGAGCCGCAGTTCTCTAAAGGAACCACATCTGTGTTTAAGAGAAGGCAGACTTGAGGCTGGAGAGGTGGCTCAGGGGTTAAGCCTCTGCCTTGCAGGCGGAAGGTCCTGAGTTCGGACCCTAGATCCCACGTATAGACGCCAGGCGGAAGCGGGGGCGGCCTGCGTTTCTTGCCCTGGTAGGGCGGAGCCTGTGAATCCCGGGGCAGAGTAAACAAGGAGGTGGAGGCGTCCATGGTAGTTCCCGAATTCATCCGTGGTTCTACACAGGCGTGCGCGCGTGCACACACACACACACACACAATTGAATAAATAATAAAATAAAATCAGTGATAGAAGGTTCTGGATGCTGCAGATAGAGCATGACCTCATGCAGCCTCGGGCCCTTCGGTAGGCACAGGCTGCCAACCTCGACATCTGATACAGCTTACACTCCATCGCTAGGCCTAACCCACCTCCAGCCTCCACTGATCCTGAAGCTATGATCCATCTGAATCCTCTGAAAGCCCCAACCCTCCACTGAGAACCTCACTATTGTTTTCTAAGGAGGGTCATCTACACATGCACACACAGATTCATGACTTTTCCTTTGTCCTATTACGTTCGAGAAACCTCCACTGTCCAGCACATCACTGGGATAACGGTCTGTTCCTGAGCTGTGGTCCCTCATAATTGACTCAGGATAATTTTATCTCCTGTAAAGGAGAGTCGCTCTTTTAATCGTGCCTGGGCTTTACCTACACCATCTCTTAACCAGCACTGTCCTGAAAGGTGGGGGGGATTCCCCATCTCCTAGGTGGAGGGACGTGAGGCGCTAAGACACCCGGCTCAGATGGGTCGGGCCAAATCCAGTTCCACAGTCTGAGGCTTGTCCCTCCATCTCCGCTAGGTGACCCTCCTTCCCTGGCATTCCCCATTCCCTGGCACCGCCCTGCTCACAGCTAGAGTCCCTTGCCCAAGGGTGCAGATGGCACCGCCGTGCGCAGGCACTGATGACAGAGGACCGCGCAGGACTGCATAGGGTGGTCAGAGGGTGCCCCCTCTGCTCCCTCCTTTCCTTCAGGAATCATCCTGGGCTCACCAGCACAAGGCCTGGACTGCTTTGAACCTAAGACTTTCCAACTTCTCGAACTTTCCAGCAACGCGGGTGGAACTGTTCCACACAAAACTGTGCTCTTTTCTCCTCCCTCTACTGCGGGGCTATAACAGCCTTCAAAATGTACGAACTCAGGGTTGAGTCTCTTGTGTCACAAGCAGAAGGTCCTGAGTTCGGATCCTAGGTCCCACGTTAAAAAAAAAAAAAAGTATGAACTCAGACTGTACCAAGGGGACCCTGTGGGTACACATCCATGCACGCCACACGCATAAAACATGTGCACGTGAATGACCCAAAGGCTCTGAACCCACGCTTGAACAAGAGCAAATGCAAACCAGAGGTTCTCCACTTGACTGCTGTCAGGAACATTCCAGGGGCAGTGACCGCCAGCCTGGGAACCAGTGTAACTGTGTGAGTTCCTGGTGCTGCTCACACACCTGAACTCTGACAGAAAGCAACAATATATCCTGGGGTACCAGCCCAAACCATCCTGAAGGAATGGGAAGGGGGGAACAATTCAGTACTATCGAACTTAAAAGTTTATCGCCTACCTGTGGCACTGCTAATTCAGGGAGGCCCTAGCCCGGCTCCCAGCTACGGACAAGCCTGGGCACGCACACACATGCCCCGGGCATGCACACACATGCCCCGGACATGTCCCAACAGAGGACCATGCAGGTGGAAGGATGAACAACCAATGGGAAGCGGCCATCTAACGTGCCCCTGCAAAGGACACCTAGTAGACAGTTAAATGACTGGTGGCTGCCCCCTGAAGGATGGATGGCAACACCTGATTGGACCCTGACCCTATATAAGCCCAAACACCCTTAATAAACCTGAATCCACCGCAGCTCGTCTCTGCTTGCTCCTTACCTGGTTCCCGGGGTCTGGTTGGTGACCCCGTTGCCGGCTCGCTCATTCACCTCGAGGCCCTCTCTTCCCTCCCCCCCACCCCCGCTGGCTCAGCTGGGGATTCGGCAACACCTATCATCTATCTACCTTCTACCAAGAAACGCCAACAGAAAAATTAAACCAGATTTTAAAGAAAGAAAAAAAAACCACTCATACCACTGAACGGATATGAACCAATCACAGCTTTATTTAAAATGAAAAGCCCTATACAATCCCAGTGGCACCAATAGTGAGATCATACTATGATACAACCACATGCCACCTAAGAGTGGCATACTGATTACAGTGTAGAAATAGAAAATACTTTGGGTAAAAAGAAAAATGAAGCTTTGTTTTAATTTTAATGAAACAATGAAAATAAAATCTTTTTACAAATTACAATCAAATTTAGGAAAGAATCCTGTATGTGATGATATCCACAGAATACACTCTGGTATTGGCCAATGAAGAGTTTACTTGAAACTCGTATTTTATAAGTGCTCAAACTTTAATCATCCTAGCCTTCCACGTCTGCATGATTCTTCATAGAAGGCTAAGCAAGTCTCAGGTAGTACCTCAGAAATAACTTTCAAATACAAAGGAAATTATAAAAATATATGTCAATGATACTGAAGAGCTGGATTTGAACGCAGACTATACACACGCGAACTCACCTCACACTAGAGGTGCACACTCAGGAACAATCGCACATGCGTGCCTTTCACGCTCATTTATGTTGAACGGCCAACTGCTGGTCCATGGATGTCACTCTGTCAACGCATCGACTGAAAAATTTGTGATTCCAAAAGAAGTCTTTGAAGGTGCCCCACTCAGCAGGGTCTCCCAAGATGCCATTGTGCAGCTGGTTCCCAGGGGCCAGCGAGCGGCTGCCCCCACCCCTCAGAAAGACAGGATGGTCTTGTTAATGATCTCCACGGACTCCTGGATCTCGTCCTCCTTGATCACGAGTGGAGGGGCGAGCCTGATGATGTCCCCGTGGGTGGGCTTGGCCAGTAGCCCATTGTCTCGGAGCCGTAAACACACCTTCCAAGCGTTGTAATCTACAAAAGAATGATCACGGCATCTGCTCACGGCATATGCTCACGGCTTCGTGTCTGAATGACTGTGGGCTGGGTTGGTGTTTGAATGTCCCCTGGCTGTGGGCTGGGTAAGGCCTGTCAAAGAGTCCCCAGGACTGCTTGAGGAAGGGGCTCTGGGGCCACTGAGGAAGCTCACTGGGGAGGGGCTTGTGTGCAAACCTTCAGACCTGAGTTCAGATCCCAGAAGCCCACACGGTGAAACGAGAGAGCCAGCTTGTGAAGGTGTCCACAAGCCTCCACCAGGTCCCACGTGTGCTCTCACTTGCTTCCTACCGCTAATAAAGTTGAAGAGGAAGGGAAAGAAGGAGGGATGGAGGGAGGAGGAAGGGAAGAAGCTCTGGGGTGCAGGTTAGCGTCAATTCTTAAAGATGTCACTACTACAGACTTTTCAGCAAGCATAAGGTTTGAATAGTATTTTTAGACCCAAATACGATCCTGAGCCAGCAGCAGGCAAGGATGTTACACAAGTCTGAGGACATGAGTTGGACCCCAGAACCCACATAAAAAGAGAGAGAGCCGTGAAGGACCTCTGATCGTCACACGCATGCTGAGGCACCCACACGCGCGCACATCACACACGCACATCACACACGCAGATCATACACACGCAGATCATACACACACGCACCTCACACACGGGCACATCATACACACGTGCACATCATACACATGCACATCACACACATCATACACACCCACATCACACACACGTACATCATACATGCACATCATACACGCACATCATACACACACACATCATATGCACATCATACACACGCACATCATACACACGCACATCATACACGCACATCACACGCGCACATCACACACACACACATATCATACACACATGCACACACACGCACAACACACACATCACACACCCACATCACACACGCACATCACACACACACACACATCATACACACATGCACACACACGCACAACACACACACGCCCTATTTAGAACAGATTCTAAAATACATGTCCTGGGCTACTGCATGACACACTGTGCACCCCTTGTCTGCAATGCTGGGACCAGAAGTGCTGTAGGCTTAGAAGCACATGTATATTACATACAGAGAATTCCTGGCAAGGGGGTCATGTTCAAACACAAAATTCCCTTCCGTGTCGTGCACACAGTCATGCGACATTCTCAGTGCGCCCCGTTCTGCTGAGCACATGCTGAGTCGCGTGTGGGATTTCCCGGCTCTGGAGCCATTTCCAGCATTTCGGGTTTGGAGATATTGTGGATTCTCAGAGTAGGTGCCTAACCTGCACCCGCATTAGAAGCGAATGGGCTGGAGAGATGGCTCAGGAGTTAAGACTCGGCCTCACAAGCAGAAGGACCTGAGTTCAGATCCAGACCCCCTAGAAAAAATGCTGGGCAGAAATGGTGGCGGCCTGCACCTCCAGAGCCCGGGGAACCTCAGAGCAAAGCAATGAGGAGGGAGAGCCATCCAGGGCCCTTGGGCCCCACAGGTGTAACGGTGCCCTCTTCTACTCACACAGAGAAAAAAAAATCCTGGCTCGATAATGAAACTACGTAAGTGAATAAACCACAGCAACAAAAAGTACAAAGAAAATCAGATGAGCCACAGCATGAGCAGCCCACCCAGGGACGGCAGGCTCCTGAGCAGACGTGAGGGGCTACACCCTTCATTTCACAACAGCAGGCTGAGCCGGCTGCACTCACAACTACGGGCAGAGTCACCGCGGCCCGTGCCCACCCAGCACATCGAGTCAGACTCAGGCTGGTAAGTACAGCCACCGCTGGAATCCCTGCCTCATTAAACGCAGGTTAACATGAGAAAAGCCACTGGAGGGAGGTAAGTATGCACTGAACCCCCAGCCCGCACGCTTATGCCTTCCCATCGATCCGCAGCCCCGCGGTACATCACTGGGGCGAGGACAAGGGGCAGGGCTCTGTCCAGACCACCAGCAAAGAACAGGAATCCTCCAGGGCCACGTGACCAACGAGGGCAGGGAGAGACGTTCTGGAGGAACGAATCCCCGTCCAATCAGCTGGGTGGGCGTTCAGCTGGAAAGAGCTGCAAGGACCATCCCCAGCCACGCCCTCTTTCCAAGGACACCAGGAGAAGCGCGTCGCCCACACACCTTTGGTTTCTCTGATGACGATGGCATTTAGCAATCCTTTCCCCCTCACGGAGGTCACGATGTCCGACGGCAACTTCATGAGCTCGTTTCGCAGGATGGTACCCATCTTGTCTGCGTTTGCAGCAAGGTTCTCTTCTTCTAAAACCTAGATACAAAGAAAAGTTACATGAGAGCTGTGAGGGTCTTGACCACAGGCAAAGGAAACGCATGCTGAGATCAAGACCAGAGTCTCGGCGTTTCACTTCCCTCATTAAACAGACACCACCACCACCCTGAGAACGTCTTCAGTCGCAAGTGTGTCCTCTGTCTGCATGGCAAGAAAAGGACTAAAACTTGCCTAATGTTAAGTGAAAACATACCGTACTATGTGATCACCTCAGGAGACAAAGTTAGCTTTGAGACTGCAGTAGAATTTCTCTTTTTTTTCCCTAAAAAAGTCCATCTTGAAGATTCCAGGATACAAGCTCGATGACGGAGATTCTACTCTCCCAGGCCACCTTTGAACTTGTGATTCTCCTTCTTGCCTCTCAGCCTTCTCGGGATTAAAGGTGCTTTTTATTTGTGTGGTGCTAGGGAAAATCAAATCCAAGCCCTCACTTTGACCCACAACTAGACCTCCTGCCTTCAAATCTGAGGAAAGAAGAGGGGAGGGAAGGAGAAGGGAGGGAAGAAGAGGGAAAGGGAGAGGAGGGAAAAGGAGGGGAGGGGAGGGGAGGGGAAGGGAGGAGAGGGGAAGGAAAAGAAGAGGGGAAGGAAAAGAGTAGGGAGGGGAAGGGAACAGAAGGAGGAAAGGGGAAAGGGGGCAAAGGGGAAAGGGGGAAAGAGGGAAAGGGGGGGAAAGGAGGAGGGAGGAAAGGGAGAAAGGGGGGGAAAGGGGGAAAGGGGAGAGGGAAGGGGAAGGGAAGGGAAAGGGAAGGGGGAAGGGGGAAGGGAAGGAGGGAAGGGAAGGGAAGGGAAGGGAAGGGAAGGCAGCAAACTCAGTGATCGCCTGCAATCCTGGCACTTGGGTAGCTGAGACCAGAGGATTTATAGTAAATTTCAGGCCAGCCTGGACTACATAGTGAGTCTCAGACAAAAACAAAACAAATCAAGCCAAAGAGCACTATACGGGTCACACACAGTACGAGAGCCCTGTTAGGGCCTAAGGACTCTAAGCCCCAGTGACCGCAAGGAAGGAAAGCCCAGAGGAAAGCCAGATGCTGGGCAAGATGGTCTCATCTTCTCCAGGACTTGACAGGCTTATTCCTTATCACAGCCCGGACCCAAATCCAAACTCCTTCCCGCACCCCATGAAGAAGGACGGGCAATGGGCTGCTGGGTTTTACCTCAAGGGCTGCGATGGCCACTCGGCAGCCGAGGGGGTTGCCGCCGTAGGTCGAGCCGTGTTCCCCTGGCTTGATGGTGAGCATGATCTCATCGTCACACAGCACCGCAGACACCTGAGAGACAGTCGTGAGGTCAGCACTTCCGGGTTCCCAGCACACGGGAACTCGAGCCGCTCTGTATGACTCGCGCATTAAATTTCCACGAAGCTTCAATAAACCTATCTGTCTCTACCCTCCAAGCCCCAGAAATGATGAGACACACCCCGACACAGTGCAGATGCAAACAGCATGCTTCAGTGCTGGAGGAGGAGAACACTTTTAGAGCTAAAAGAGAAAAGGCATTTTTGCCAAGTCAAACGTTTTCTTTAGAGAAGGGCGCTGTGGGACTACTGAGAAAGAAAGGCGCTTGTTCACAAGCCCGGAGACAGGGATTCCATCCCTGGAGCCCACACGGCAGAAGGAGAAAAACAACTTCTAAAAGTTGTCTTCTGACCTATACACGCAAGGCACTTTCTCTCTTCTCTCTCTCATAAATAAGTATTTTTAAAAGTTGAGCATTCTCTTCCACAAGATAATTTAGTCTACTCAGCAAAAATGTCTATTTTTGCAGCCCTTTAATCCCACACCAATTACTGGATCTAAAGAGTAAGCCTCATAAAACGACTAAAAAATGATTTCACACTCTATGGTAATTGGTCATTCGTGGCTTTACACAACTAGCAATGCTGCGTTAGGGTAAGTGGGAAAGGAGGTATTTTCAAAGGGACATGCTGGCATCTAAATCAAATGCCACAGCACATCAAAATCCACTAAGTGGGCGCTAAAATGTCCTTCTGTAGATACTCCAAGAGGCCTAGAGCACACATGGTCAAACCATACCACCTGAGAGCTGTCACTGTCTCGGTCAGTGGGTGTGCGCTGAACTCACAGGGTATAAGCCGCCAGAAAGGGCCTTTCCCAGAAGAACCATGTCAGGTCGGACGCTCTCGTGATCCACAGCCAACCATCTGCCGGTTCTGGACAGACCTGTCTGGATTTCGTCAGCGATGAATAGGACCTGACGGGAAACACCACCAGACACGGTCACTTGCCACTCCACAGAAGAGACCGCCCGATGTTACTCGACGTCTGAATGACCCACACACTGTCAAAGGTTTCCTATGGAAACTGCGCGCACTGTTTGCTACGTCCAGCCACCACCTCCCAGGGGCCCTGTTAGGACCCCTCTGCATAAAGGAGGGGCGCTTACTTAATGCACTTGGAGGAACCTGGAGGGCTTGAACGACTAGCGATGCAGGAACAGATTAACTCAATCAGCTACCCTGTGAACAGTCAGCCAACGCTTTCTAGAGTTACCAACGGCCAGCAAAATGTACTCAGGTTAGCTATGGTGGGAAAGGGGCGGAGGTCCTAACTCTCAAGCCTAGACACAACACGGGGTCTGGAAGGATGAGGAACACAAGGCTCCCCAGGACAGAAAGAACCTTGGTGAGAGCCGGGAGCTCGGTACTCTGCCCGCACCCAGTGTCTGGCCAATGCTCCAGAGACCGACGGATCCATTTTCATGCAAGGTCCCAACACCAGGAAGCTCCTGCACCCAGGCAGGGTCTCCTCTGGTGGAAAGTGATTTAGTCTCTCTGCTTAGCCCATCAGAACCCAGCGAGGCGAAGGCTGGGACAACCTGGTGCCTGGTGCACAGCTCCCGCACTCCCGCCAGGTAACCTTGATCCGGAACCACGACTCCAGCTTCGCCCTGAATGGGCTCCACCATGAAGGCGGCGACGTTTGGATCCTGAAGCGCGCGCTACAGAAGAAACAGGATTGTTTTAGGGACTTCCTTTCCACTGTATGCAGAACGCTGAAATTACACGCTACATACGTCTTCCGGTGAAGAGTAAGTGGGACAGGGGGATGCCACAGGGCGTAAAAATCTTTGCCTCCCAAACAAAAAGACCTGAGTTCAGATCCCCAGATCCCATGTAGAAACACCAGGTGGTCTGCACTTCCGGCTCTGGAAAGTGGAGCCTGGAAACCCCAAAGCAAAGCAACAGTAAGGAGATAAAGCAAACCAGGATGATTCCCAGGGTCGCCCTTGGGATTCTCACAGGTGCACACTCAGTGCCCTCTGGTGCATACATCCCCCCACACACACACGAATAAAAAAATTAAGCAGTAAAGCCAGGTGTGGGAGTACATGCCTGTAATTCTACATGCCTGTAATCCCAGCACTCGAGGCTGAGCCCAGTGATCACTGTTACTAGGACAACCAGGACTACGCAGCCAGATTTTGTGTCCAAAGTAAGAAATAAGCATTGAGCTCTCTCACTAACCTACACTCTACTTCCCAAAGGTGACATTTCCCACTCACGCAATTCCCAGAAGCTCCAAATGCTTTGGGTTTAAATTACGCTGTCATCATCTGTTTTTGTTTGTTTGGGGGGATTCGTTTTAGAGATGGGGGCTCGTACATTCCAGACTGACCTGAATTCCTTATCCTCCGACACTGCCTCCCAAACGCTCAGATGACAATGTGTCACCTGCCTCAGTTGTCGTTGTGTGCGTGCGCGTGCCTGCATGTGCGTGCGTGTGCATGCATGTGTGCGTGCTTGCGTGCATGTGCGCGTGTGTGTGTGTGCGTGTGCATGCATGTGCATGTGCTTGCTTACCCTGCAGTACTGGCCTGAGGCCAAAGCCTCACACAACAATGGTTCCCCAATGGTTCCCCACCGACCTGTTTCCCAAATTCCCGTACTGAATGGGTGATTAGCTCAAAGCACTTGCAGTTTACTATGTGCCAAGCACTGCACCACTGCTGACGCACCTCGAGTGCAGACAGATCATTGTAGGGGATGATTTCAAAACCTGGCATGAAGGGTCCAAACCCGTCATAACTGGTTGGGTCTGTGGAAGAGGAGATGGCAGACAGCGTCCGGCCCCAAAAGTTCCCAGCTGGAAAAGAAACAAAATGTGACCATTCCAAAGAAATCCACAAGTTTAGCAGTACCGCCCCCAAAGCACCTTAGGAAATCCAAAACCTAAATCACAGGCTTGCTTTACAGAACCTTTGGTGTGCTCTCAAAATTCAGATGAAATCTGGCATTAAGCACCTCATTCATCCGACACGAGGTCGGCTTTGCCATTACCACCTGAGGCATTTCTCTACCGGGCCCCCAGGCTGTTGCCGAGGCTTGGATGTGAGCTGCCCCCACAGGCCCGTGTGTTTTCACCCTTGGTTGTAATGTTTGGGAAGGACACAGCACCTTTGGGGGCTGGAGGCTGCTGGAGGCAGGCGCTTCACAAGGTCAGGCCTGGAGGCTGGGTAGCTCTGCATGTTCTCTACGTAGGCTCATCCTGCATCTGGCTCTCTCGGCCTCCATGACAGCCACCGTGACTTGGGCCGCTCCAGCGGGAATAAGCTCAGGCCTTGCCGTGTCTTTTCCGCCACAACAGACTGTATCTCCCCTCTGGAACCGCAAGCTAAATAAATCTCCCTCTCTCCCTTAAGCCGGTTGGCGAGTGCTGTCTTCAGCAACGGGAAGAATTACTTTGACAGCTGTGATACAGCACTTTTCCCAAGCCATCCCAGACCCTAACAACTCAGGCGCTCGACTCGCATTTCCTTGATGGAGACGGTGAATGCAAGATCGGGACGCAAGGAAGAGAATATTCCCCTGAGAATGAGCACTTGCCTTTTGAACCCTACGGCTGCAAGCCAACTGCACAACAGAATGCATCTTCGTGTACGGCCACGGTCCTTGGACAACTCAAATGCTTTCCTCTGTTTTCCTTGACAATGTTATCCTTCAGAACGCTAAATGCTGCAGGATGACTTTCTAGTCACTCACAAAGTGGCTGGGGACTTGCGGGACACCAGGCACTATGCCGGGAGCAGCTGGTGGGATGGTCATCAGTCTGGCAAGCTGTCTGCCCCCCTCCCCAGCGCAGGGTCAGTGCCCTACACAAACCCGCAGAGCGAATGAGCCGGGGCAGCCTGGGATCTAGTACATTAAGAAAGCTTTAAGGCTGCTAGGATGCTCCGCAGGCTGTGACAGCGCCCTACGCACACACCTGAGATTTAGCCCATGGCGGAAGGAAAGAGCTGACTTTTGAAAGTCAGCCATGCGCCTTAGCATATTGTATACTTATTCTCTCATTTTCTCTCTCTCTCTCTCTGTCCCTTCCCTCAAATAATTTTTTTTTTAAAAGGAATTCTTTCTTACCTCCCATCGCCTCTGCCAGTAGCAACTCCACTAACTGAAGACAGGTTTGCTAGAGATTAGATCTCGCATCTTGGCTCTCTCAGCCATGAGTCAGCCGGTCTTTCACTCATCCACAGACACTGATACTGATCAGGCTTATTTAAGGAAGTACGTGGGGATAAGCTCAGCCGCACTCCTGCTCCCCTACCTAGGCTCGGTGGCTCCCCCTGCAGCTGCAAGGGATCAGAGCTGGGGACAGCCTTGCACCGGCTCCACCCACCTCCCCCCAGGCTGCTCTCAGGCCTTGGGGACAGTGATGTGCTAGTGTGAAACACACCAGATGCTATCTGTAGGAACAAAAACCACCAGGAACCACCTTTTCCTTTCCAAGAGACAGGAAGTCCTATGACTGGCTTACAGGGCTGGGTAGGAAATATCAGCCTATCATCTCAAATATCACCTGCCTCTGGCCATCACTCTAGTTGCTGTGAGTTACAATTCAACCACATGCGTTCACCAGGCAAGATGACAAACGTCATCATCAGAGGAATGAATTCTGGCCACATACTATCCCTTTTTTACATTAAAATTAAAGCTTGAAAAGTCAGAACTCAAAGTCAGATTACAGCACCCCATTACTTGTAAGCCTCCCTAGTAAATCCTTGGAACCACTCCCAGAATTCCACCAAGGGTAATGTCAAGCCTCCTGTTTTCAGTGGCTTCTAAGAACTTGACACAGGGTACATCCACACAGGACTGAAACGCTGGCCAGAGGCATTCAGAGGCAGAAGGTCCCTGAGACATACAGCCCCGGGGACTGCATCACACAGACACTCATTCAGGGAGGGAGGGGCCCAGAAGGAACACTTGGGCTAGGGACGAGCCTCGGGGCACAGCGCCTGCCTGGCACGCATGGGTCCTCGGCCACTCCCCAGAACACAGAGGACAATCCCACATATGAAGAATTAACTTAGAAATAAGCGCGAGAAGGAAGTACATGAGTGCTCATAAAACCTTCCACTGAGGACCATCATGTAAATGAAATGGAAGATGAGACTCTATGTAAAATGGAGCCGTAACAGATTCACACACCTGCAAAGATAATCTTCGCTTTGTACTTCGGGATGCCTTTCACGGTGTAGCCCCAGCGCCGGGCCAGCTTACAGGCGGTTTCTCCAGCCTCCACTCCTAGGACGGGGGAAACACTGGGGTTTAATATTTTATTTTATGTGTGTGTGTGTGTGTGTATCAGGGTAACTTCGGGAATTACCCTGGATTGCTTCTACCTCCTTCTTGCTTTGCTTTGGGATTTCCCAGGCTCTGCCCACCAGGACTGCTGTCTTTTCCGCTGTTTCCGTCGTTTTTATGTGGGACCTGGGATCCGAACTCAGGACTTTCTGCTTGGTGCAGAGTCTTAATCCCTGAGCCACCTCTCCAGCTATTGCTTGGATTTAAATGATGTCTCAGATCATAAGCCCGACACACTGGTGCGCGCTTGTCGTCCTGGCTACTTAAAGCTGAGGCAGAAGGGCTGGGGAGATGCCTCAGGATGATTCTCAAAATCACCCTTGGTCCTCCACTGGGACATACAGTGCCCTCTGACACACACACACACACACACACACACACACACACACACACACACACACACTGAAGTTTTAAAACATTGAGGCAGAAAAGAACATAAATTCGGTGCTGGCCTGGACATTTCTCCAGACTCCCAGGTAACGAAACAAACAAATAAATGATGGTTTTCTTGAAACTCTAACAAGGCAAGGAAATGCTCTACCTGTGTTCATAGGAAGAACTTTGTGGTAGTTGAAAAGCTTCGTCACGTACTCCTCATATTCACCCAGCACATTGTTATAGAAAGCCCGAGACGTTAAGGTCAGCTTATCCACCTGACTCTTCAGGGCATTCACGATCTTGGGGTGACAGTGCCCTTGATTGACAGCTCCATAAGCACTCAGGAAGTCAAAATACTGCCTGCCTTCCACGTCCCACATGTAAATACCTGACGAAAAATAACATTAGAAAGTACATACAACATAAAATCCCCCAGATGAAATGACCCCTCTGGGTGTCTGCACATAAAACTCCGTTTGGTGTTTTTATTGCTCAGGTTTGTTTAAGCTAAAGCTGAATAAATCTTGACTTTAAAAGAATTATTAAGGCTATGTTTCATGTCTACCTGTGATGTACACATTTAACAGCCTAGTGAAAAGCCCATAGAATCAGAACTTAGAAATCAACGAAGTTCCAGGAAACAAACAACAATCTTGAAAAGCAGACTACAGCCACCCACAGGACAGGGGTATTTGTAATCCGTGCATCGGATAAGGATCTAGTATCCAGAACTCTTTATGCATTTTTTCATTTTAAGTTACTTATGGGGGGGCACATGGGCGTGGCACTGAGCCCCTGTGGAAATCAGAGTACCTTTCAGAAGCCAGTTCTTTCCTTCCACTGCACAGGCTGCATAGACGTAACTCAGGGCACGTGTTGCACAAACACAGGTGCCTTGACCCTTACGGCTGCTGCACCAGCCCACGGAACTCTGAATAGATGCATAGTGCCGGGCATGGTGACTGGACCTTCCCGTGCCAGGACTTAAGAAGTAGGGGCAAGGGCAAGGGGGCTTGAGGCCAGCCTGGGCTACATGTGATCTTTTTTTCTCTTAATTAAAAATGGGCAAGTTACTTGGTAGCCTTTCTTCTATACGTACACACGGAACCCGTGCATGTGAAAACTGCTCAGCACATCACTAGTCATCAGAAATGCAAAGAGAAACAATGATCTCAGATCCAACACACTGGTATCATTATCATTTTAAACAAGGAAACAAGCTTGGGCAGAGATGGGAAGATTCCAGAACGCCTGCATGTGGCTGGTGGAAATGTCCCCAGGTGTGCCACATAGCAGTAAGCCCAGGGCTTGGGAGGCTGAGGCAACAAGGATGTGAGTTCAAGGTCAGCCTGGGCCACAGAAGAAGCCCCCGTCTAAAAACACCAGATACGATGGCCCAGCTGCCATAACAACTCCCTATGTAAGCTCAGCTCAGAGTTAATGTAGCACACAGCAAGTCTACTTCCAGGGACCAGTGCCGCTTGGGGTGACACTTCAAGAAACACTGGCGTAGGCAACCAGAGATGTACCACGGGTACATCAGCATGCTTAAAGCCGGGGTACAATGTCTAAACCATGCCCGAGTAATTGCTAGAAGAGAAAAGAAAGAGACATCACATAGATTTCTCCTCTGCACGCATGCCACCCTGGAAAGGCTGGTCATCTTCGGGGCTCCCGGCACCTGGCACAGCTGCCTGATACAATAGGTGGCACATGCCCACTCTGTAACATTCAATGAGCCTTGGAAAACGGATGCCAAGAAAATACAAGAGCGCTAGTTTTTATAAAGCATTTCAAGAAAGTCACGGTGGGGTCATTCCAAACATACCTTTCCCTCTCTCCAGGGCTACAGGCAAAGGATGGTAATTGTGTGCGCCATACTTCGATTCCCGCTCAAAAATGTACTCCGAGGATGGAGGACCTTGGACGGTCTTTTTCGTTGCGACAGACGTGGCAGAGGCCACGGAAGAATGAATTCCTCGATGAAGGGCAGCGACGGGGTGCAGGCGAGCGAGTTTGGAAAACATCGTGTGGTCCCTCAGGGGCAGATAAAGGCACGAACCTGCCCAAAGAGAAGACACCACGCGTGAGGACTTCGCCAGGGGCCCACGCGTGCTCAGTGTCCAGCACTACCCTGTCTGAGGGTCCACCCCGCGGCACAGAGGTGGAGTCAGAGACAAGGCTGCTGGGGGTCGTGGTAAATCTGCTCTTCTGTGAGACAGGCGCTTGCAAAGCTGTCTGGACTGTTTTGAAGGGCTCCGGGGAGTCCCAGGAGCTGGGCAAACTGGTACAGCACACGTACCCCCCTCCCCCCAACCCCCACCCCGGCCGCTATGTTTGATTTTGACTCTGTCCTTGCAGGTGGGGGAGTAATCAATGCAGTAATCCTGGCAGGGGCTGGGGGAGAAATTGGTGCTAGGCCAGCCTGGGCTCTGAAAGAGGCTCTGCAGGCAGAAGCACAAACAATCCCACGAAGCTGAGTGGGGCAACCTGAGTTGGATCCTTGTATCCCACGAGATCAGGAGAGAACTGACTCCTGAAAATGTCTTCTGGTCTCCACGAATACGCTGTAGCTCAATAAATAAATAAATAAATAAATAAATAAATAAATAAATAAATAAATAAATAAATTGAAGAGGAAAAAAGTGAATGTGATTTCTCTAAACAGCAACCATCTCAAAAGAAAAAGATAAGATACAGCAGACCTTAGGGAGATGGGAAGAGCTTAGAACCAAGCTACAAAAGGTAAACTCTGTCATTTAGCACAAATATCCAATTTTTTAAGTCAAATTTATCATAAGCAAAGGCAAAGTAAAAAAGACTAGGGGGAAATGTTTAAGAAGCTCAAAGAAATTATAAAAATATAAGAAGGCAGGCACTTTCAGTACTCAGACCCACACAACGGCTCAGCAGGTAAAGGTGCCAGCTGCCAAGTACGTCCACCTGACTTTGCCATCTGGCGCCCACGTGATGGAAGGAGAGAACCAACTCCAACGAGCTGTCTGACCTCCACGCTCAGGCCCTAGCACATACCCATGCACGCACAAAGATATAAATAAATAAATGCAAAAACACAGAACCCTGGTGCCTGTGTGCTATACATTTCAAAGCCAGACTACCTTCTCCACTCCAGCCCCACCGAGTTTGGCCCACTTCTTGGCTTGTGGTTCACTATTCGGCAACATCAGAAGCCATTAGGAATAAAGTAAAAAGAGGACAAAGAATAAATAGGATCCAAGAACATGCACAGAGACGATGCTTGAGGCAGAAAACTTTTAAGATTAAAAGGAAGTTACCAAAAGCTAGGTATACTTAGTCCTTTAAAAACAAGTGTATATGATATGCGAATAGCAAATTCGTATTTCTACAGCGCTGCAGCAGGTCAGACCACGCACAGTGTCAGCATTCTTGATGCGAGCTGCCAAGTTAGCAAATCACAGTCTCAGAAACTGGCTGGCCTGCCTTTCAACTTGGCACTCTACAGCTTGGCTGGGCTCAGCTCGCAGTGAAATGCAGGAATTTACAATCGCTAATCAAAACCACCACTCTGCCTGGTTTGCCAGATACTCGCCACTTGTCTTTCTTCCCACGGTTTAGACCAGAATACAGACCTGTAACCAGATCCGGAGACAGGCAAGACAGGCCAGGCGGTAATTCCTGCGACCATATGCTTAACTGTACACAGAGGCACATTTTTCTAAGAGGTCCAAAGCTTCCACCATGTCGTCTTTCACACGCACCCAAAAATGTGATAGAAGAATCTTAAAAAGAAGCTTTAAATTGACCAAAATGTGTATTTTCACTAGACAGAATTTCCCCTAAAATGCCACCACCAAACCCAAGATGCTGGTTGGAGACTTTCTACTCGGTACACATGAACAATGCGGCCTACTGAAGCTTTGAGGCAGTATTACTGTCTGCCTAGCAAATTAGCATAAAGCGAGGATCCTCTCAGCTAATGCTGAGCATCATCGAAAGTTCTAAAAAGAATGGTGGTGGCCTTATGAAATCCTCAGAAGTGTTTGTACTTAAATCCGTAAGTTTGCGCCCGAGATTGAATTCTAAAGATATTCCAGCGCGTAGAAACTAGAAGGTGGTCCACTGGGTCAGAATGGTTCATCAGGATCACACACACAAGACACACAGCTAGGACTGTAGCTCAGTGGTTAGTACATCAGCCTAGCAGTCCAGAAGTCCCAGGTTCAAACCCCACCAAACCTTATCTTAGTTTTTTGGCACGTGAGCCTGCAACGTTGGAATGGAAGCCCATATACAGCTGTATCAGAAGGAACACAAGCTCACTGCTCCCCGTTCACCCCACGGCCCTGGGCCTACTGGGAACCCTATCTGAAAACTCAACTCCCCAAAACACAGACATACACACAAAATAAGCTTTAATGCAGGACAGAGAGATAGCTCAGAGGAGACAGTGTCTGAGCAAAACTTGGATTCCATTCCTGGACTCCACATGATGGAAGAGGCAACCAACTTCTGAAGGGTTGCCCTCTGACCTCCACATACCTCTTCTCTCTCTTTCCTTCACCTCCCCCACAACGATAAGTTAAATATTAAAAGAAAAGGTTTCAAAGACACGGCAAGATCGTTTAGGATATGTTTCGGTAAAGAAAGTAAAGTTATACATGCATAATGCTCAAGGATGTGAAAAGATGGGGAAAAATCATCAGAAACAACATAGATAGAAGGGTCAACCGTGATTAAGCAGACTATTCGGGATTTTCCACATTCTTAAATGAACCATAAATTATGTTTGCACTCAGAAAGGAAACCCTGAGAATGAACTTGGATGCCTGCCTGGGTAGTTTGAAAAAGAGGCTGGGTAACAAATAGAACTAAACTAGGAAAAAAGGACTCAATAAGCTTTGAGAAGCAGTGTTGTTAAAAGACAGCGCTCAGAACTCTAGGAAGTGCAGCTGAACTGTGATAATTTAGTCTATTCATTTACCTGCTCCTAGGCCACAGGGTCAAACTCTTAAATACACACTCTCCTTATGATTTTACTATCAACGTCAGTGGTTCTATGACCTCTTTTTAAATATTTCATTTATTTATTTGAGAGGGAGGGAGGGTGAGGAGAAAGAAAACAGAGAGGAACCGGCATGCACACTGGCTCTTGCTGTGGTCAGACTCTCAGAAGTCAGTTCTCCTTCCACCAAGACAGCCTTCAGGGATCCAACACAGATCGCCAGGTCTTACCATCTCACCAGTCTGTGATTTTAATGAGCAGAAAAATACGGTGGTGGCTACTAAAAAAAAAAAAAATTAAGAAGCTTTTAAAAGTATCTTTTAGGGTAGGATAGATGACTCAGAGGTTAAACTTCTGTCTCGAAAGCAGAAGGTCCGGATCTCAGATCCCATGTGAAAACACCAGGAGAAATGGCTGGGGCCTTTATACTTCCAGCCCTGGAAGGTAAAGACTGGAAAACTCCAGAGCAAAGCAAAGACCTCCACATATCCCTTCCCTTCAGGGTGATCCCCGAAGTCACCCTTGGGCCTCCACAGGCACACAGAGTACCCGCTGATACACACAGATACCCACAAATATAATACTTAAAAAAAAAAATATATATATATATATATATATATCTTTCAACAGGATGAAAAAAGACTGTTGAAGGATTGGGGGGCTACAATCTCAGCACCTGGGACGCTGAGGGGCACCAAAGGAAAAAAATCTTTCAGGGTATCTCAACCTAACATGTTGAGCTGATCAGACACTCCAGCGGGCAAGGCGCCTACTTGCAAACTTGAGTTCGATCCCTAGAAACCCATGTGGTAGAAGAGCTGACTGTGAAATCTGTCCTTTGACCCCCTTCTCCTTTTCTCTCTCCCTTCCCTAGCAAATAAATAAAAAATAATTAAATGCATTTAACATCACATTTAATGCCAGTTATCTGCACAGCTAATATGCAACAGAAATGTGACTGAAAAACGATTTGCCCACCGAGTCCCCTCCATTTTATTAAAAAGGGGGTTCAGCAGTAAGAAAACAGTGCATCAGAAACATGTCTTCCTTCAGTGTCTCTCCAGTTCATCTTGAAAAAACTCAGCCTATTTGACTGCCGGAAAGATCAAAATTGCAAGAACCCTAACGCACCAGAATCCTACAAACACATTCTCTTCTTGGCACTGTATTAGAAATATTAGAACAGAATTTAAGAATGTGCTTAAAAATAGAATTTTTTCTCCCAAACAGACTTGGAAAACTAGAAGAGAAGATGGAAAGTCCGGTATTTTGTGATTCTGGATTTAAATTCTACCTCCGGCTCAGATGAGTTTGTTAATCTTTCTGAACATCAATTTCCGCCATGGTAAAATGAAGCTGAAGTGTTAGAAGTTCATGTGAAAGTTCCAGGTCTAAACACAAAGGGGCCATTCATTTACTTCTCCCTTCTGCCCTGAAATTCACAGAACCAGCCAATGTCCACAATGTAAAAAGAAAAGGTGCCATGGCTTGTTTTTAGAAACTGGATTTTTTTTCTTAAAGATACAACTGTCGTGATTTTTAAAAATACACAATAAACAAAAACACTGACTTAAGACATAACTTTTCTTCCACATACACTACATACAGTAGCTTTCTTTTTTATCTTGTCCTGCGAATTCACCTCGAACGTGTCTCCCAAAGACTCCCAGGACTTGGCCGGCTTTCATCATCATCTCCTCGGGGTGTTTAACATCCAAGCCATTCAGTCCCCACTTTGAGATTCTAAGCCGCTAAAAAGGCTAGTAATCATATCCTAAACCTCAGCTAGTCCGGGAGGGGTGATATGTTGGCATGCTTTGCCACGTGAGCAAAGTCATTCCTCAACACCTTGGGACTCCTTCAAGGAGGCAAGGGTTAATCAGGCCCCCTACCTTAACGAAGGACTTAACTCAGTCAGGCCCCCTACCTTAACGAAGGACTTAACTCAGTCAGGCCCCCTACCTTAACGAAGGACTTAACTCAGTCAGGCCCCCTACCTTAACGAAGGACTTAACTCAGTCAGGCCCCCTACCTTAACGAAGGACTTAACTCAGTCAGGCCCTCTACCTTAACGAAGGACTTAACTCAGTCAGGCCCCCTACCTTAACGAAGGACTTAACTCAGTCAGGCCCCCTACCTTAACGAAGGATTTAACTCAGAGGCAGATTTCTCTTGGATCCCCAGCGCTTTGAACACCACCATCTTTACATGCGAGAGTTCACCACTGGCTTCCTTCTGAGGTCAAAATCACAGGTTTCCAGCTGTTACCAAACCACCCAGAGGATGCGCTACGCAAGCGCAGCACCTGGAATCCTGAAGCAAGCCACATAATATCATTGGATCGCCAATCCCCGTCCACCCTGTGGAATGTGTCCACCACGGGACCGCCATAAAAAGCTGCATTGGGAACAAATTTGTTTAGCCTGGTCTATTAGCTATCATTCTCTTAAATCAGTCGAAAAGAATAATCAGTGTAAAGTCATCCAAAAGCCATTCAAAATATTCAACCTGAGGAGTAAATTTGGTTTTGCTATTTGTCAAATATTTACTTTTCTTGAGGTAACCATTCACAAATACAGGCCTCGTTTTTTGAAATTCTGCCAACGAAAGCTTTTTTTTTTTTTTTCTTTTCTCTCTTTAAAAAAAAAAGAAAAAAGAAAAAAAAATCAATAGTCTGGCTAACATTCCCCTCAAGTGCGTCACAGGCAAAGCAAAACCACCCAAATAGGATTGGGCCACCTGCCCCACACCCTCCACACACCTCCAGATTTCCTACTGTTTTAAAGGGTGTGCTGTTTGGCTCTGGTTCACATATTCAGCACATCGTGTAAAACACATGCAAGTGTAACGACCAAGACTGACCGTGGAAGGAAAATACATGAGACCGAGCAAAAATGCCTTTTCGAAAATTTTGACTAAAAGTCTTCCTGGGTTTCTTGGAACTGGTAACAGTGCATGTCTCACCCCGTGCCTCCAGCAACAAGCTCTGTAATTTTTAAATCTTGTTTTTATTAATGGATTCCACTTGCATCCTCTTTTGTAGTCAGGAACTAGATTGTCTATGGAAAAAGGAGGATACTCCAGGGCGTTTATTGTTTATTGCTGGTGGATAAAACAAAGACTGAATTACAGTCTCAAATACAGTTAACGGGTCCACCTGAAACTTGTTTACCAACACAAACTCTTACAGGACAGACTGAAGAGAGTTAAGATCTGAAGAAAAAGATTAGTCACCAGAGGCAAAACCGATTCATTCCGAAGGTACACACACACACACACACACACACACACACACACACACACACACACCCCTCGAGTTATGCAAAGAGTAAAGCTGAACTCCAAGGTATGTTGTCGAAGCAAGCAAGGGCTCCCCTTAATAGGACATGAATTTCCCTGTGGTTCAGCAGCGTTTGGCAGAAGTGGGGGTGGGAGATCTTCCACGAGCCAAGTCACGTTGGCCAAGCCCTCGCCGCCACACAGACGCGCACGCAACTGCAACTGAACATCTACTTCCTCAATGATCTTATTTGGCCCCAGGCAGCCAGTGAATGCGGCTGGATGGGCTGGACCCGCGGGATGCGCGGAGGGACCCAGGAGCTGTCCCGGGAGAGCACGTGCGCCCCCGCCCGGTGGCCGGTCCGAAGCTGGGAACCGAGGGTCCTCGCAGTGAGCCACCCTCCTGCATCCGAAACCGGGAACCGAGGGTGCACCGCAGTGAGCTATGCCCACGCCTCTGATCCCGGGAACCGAGCGCGCCCGCGGTGAGTCACCCCCAGCATCCGATCCCGGGAACCGAGCGCGCCCGCGGTGCAGCACTCCCCTGCATCGGATCCCGGGAACCGAGCGCGCCCGCGGTGCCCAGCGCCCTCCAGCGCCTCCCTCCCGGAAACCCAGACTTCAAGGCCTCGGGCCGAGCTCTCCCGCGCCGCGGCCGGCAACCAGATGCCACCCGGCCCCGCCCGGTCTGGCAGGCGGCGGTGCCATATCCACGGTCTCCCGCCAGCCAGCGGCTCCCCGCCCCCGGGATGCGCCGCACCCCACGGGCGCCACGGGCGCTCCGGGCCGCCCCGGGACAAGGCCTGTTGGCAGCCTGGGGCCCGGCGACCCCCCCGAACTCCGTCCGGAGCAACCCCAGCCTGCATCCGAACGCCGCGTCCACAGCCCCCCACCCGGCAGCCCGCGCCGTACCTGACCGCGTGTGGAAGGGGGACCGGGTAGCACCGCAGCCACGCAGCACAGCACGGCGGCGCCGCGCGTCACGCAGCTTAAGACGCCGCGTCCGCCCCGCCCAGGGCCGAGCTCGCCGCCCATTGGCTGAGGCAGAGGGCCGGGCCCCCGGCGCCCGCCCCTGTCCTCGCCCCGCCCACCCGGCCTGCGCTGGGCGGGGTCCAGCGGCTCCCCCGCGGCCTGCGCTGCGGCGCTGGGGCGACCGGCGCGGGACTTCAGGACTTCGCGACCCGTCCTCGGCTGGCGAGGAAACGGAGTCCCGAAAGCGTGCCAGGTTCCTCGATCGTGGGGCTGGACGGCGGCTGACCAGCAGGGTCTTTACCTGGAGAGCCTCCACAGGGGCAACACCAGCTCTGGCGCAGATGCTGGGTCACCCCAAATTTTGAACGCTTGTGTGCCAAGAGCTGAGTGGTGCTTCTGAATCCACCTGTAGGACCATCGCAGCCGCCCACCGGTTCACGCCTGTTCTAAGATGCTTAACTGACCTCGATACGTGCCGTAGCGATTCGCTAGCGCTGCCCACCACACGGGTTTGCAAGTCGGTATTCACAACAGCTCAGCAGGTAAGGGCTCCTACTTGCAAACATGACGACCTGAGTTCCAATCCTTGGAAGTCACGTGTAGGGAAATGGCTTCAGAAATTTGTGCCCAACATCCTCTCTTTTGATCTCATTCTATCTTTTAAATAAATAAAAAGTATTTTTAAAAAACTCGATATTCAAAATGGGTGTTGTAAGATATCAGAAAGACTTTAGATACATTCGTTATAAACTAGAAGGCAGAGAGGCAGAGAAGGGAAGAGACCCAGAGCTACCCCACAGCTGGGCACTGTGAACACAGCACGTGCTGTTCTCTGAAGAGGATGACTGACAGCTGCAGGCAGCAACAACTGCGGGTCAGCACCATGCTCCACTGCCCCACAGTGACGGCCAGCTGGAAACAGGTGGCACCGTCCAGTTTAGAAACGAGTATGTGTGGGTAAGTAATCCACAAGGTTGGGGATGGGGGCTGGGAAAATTCACTAGGGAGCATCATGATCAGCCGGATGAAGGAAGAGGAAGGAGCGGGAGAGACCAAGGACCACCCAGAGGAGCTGGATGCTCACCCTACCAGAGTCCTCCCACAGGCTGAAGTCACCAAGGAGGAGACCCCAGGCAGCCTCCCTGCGCAGGAGAAGAAAGGAAAGAGGAAGAGGGGAAAATGGAAGTCAACCAGAAACTGAAGAAATCTTAATAGGCCTCTGCAGTAAAGGTAGAGAAGTGGTGTGGGCTCAAAGGTGGAGCTGCGTGGCATCTAAGCCCCCTCCCCAAGACTCATGGAACATTGAAGAGGAGGAAGCAGTAAGATCTGTAAAAGCCCCAAGCGGGGCAAAGGCCTGGCCAGACATTATCTCCTGGACATGACAGGGCTGTGATGTCAACGAATTCACCAAATTTTGTTTCTACAAGACCTGCACAGAAATTGCCCCGTCAACATTTCACTGTGGGAGAGGCAAGCTCTCAAGAAGCTCCACACCTCCCTGAGAGACTGATGGTTAATGCCGATGGGGAGGAAATGGAAGAGGCCTTCCTCGAAGGCGTCCCCGATACATGGCTCATGCTCCAGCAAGTGCCATCAAAGGCAACCCAGATGGAAGCCAGTAGACCACACATGCAACAGGTCTTGAAAATAGAGAGACTGTAATGGGAAGAGGAAAGGGGCTGGATGCGGTTGGGAATTGAGGAGTGAAAGTATCATAAACTTACTGTATTTATGTATGAAAATATATATTAAAATATATAAATATATATTAAAATATATTGATATATTAAATATATCAATATATTAAAATATTAGAAATAATATTAAAAAATAAAAGTTAAAAAAAGGCACTGAGACCTAGAGACCCAACATCTGCAGGGGTGAACAACTTGCTCGGCCTAAGGCAAGACCACTGGCTCGGACTGCTGTGACTGTTTCCTTTCTGGAACCCATTAGGATCAGAAATTTGCCTTGGAATTCTCCGAGTCCCTCACACCGAGCAGGGCAGTTTGATCAACTGGAACTTTGGTCCCTGTGCGTCCACTCCTCACCCCCAAGGAGCCAGCTCTCTATGGCCCAGCTGTTCAAACCAGGCAAGTGTGAGAAACCAAAACTCAGGAATCCACAAGCTGTGCGTCATCGAGCAAGAGGACAGGAGCACAGGGTCCTGTCAGGCTAAAGTGTCACAGCCAAAGACACTGCAGTACTTTGGGGCTCATAGACAGGACGCTCTAACGCAAAAGTTTCCATAAGCAAGGAGGCGCTGGCAATGTCTGGGTTCTTATCACGTCCCTCTTATCTGAGCGAGCCAGCGGGTACAAAGAACATGACACTGTTTTATGGTTTCTCTACCAACAGGGTTTTTTTTTTTTTAGCTTACTGTAGCCAAGACAGAACAACTTGAACCCCAAAAGTTTCTTTTTTTTCAACCAAGAGACAAAGCTGTTCTATCTTAAATTTTTTTTATTTTTTTATTATTTATTCAATTGTGCACGTGTGTGCGTGTGTGTATGTATGTGTGTGTATGTTGTGTGTGTATGTATGTGTGTGTATGTTGTGTGTGTATGTATGTGTGTGTATGTATGTGTGTGTATGTAGAACCACGGATGAATTCGGGAACCACCATGGACCGCCTCCACCTCCTTCTTGTTTACTCTGCCCTGGGATTCACAGGCTCCGCCCTACCAGGACCAGAAACGCAGGCTGCCCCGCTTCTGCCTGGCGTCTATACGTGGAGTCTAGGATCCGAACTCAGGACCTTCCGCCTGCAAGGCAGAAGCTTATGTTTGCACAATCTAGAAACATTTAAGAAAAGATCGTCCGTTACAAGATGTATGTATGAGCCTTTGAAACAATAGATTCGGGCAATCGGTTCCCCAGGGATGGTAAAATCTAACAACGGAGCCGAGACGCTAGACCCTTAGTTAAGTCTTGAGTTGATCTGACAAATGGCCCTTGGCCTCCCTCGATGCTAGATGCTGCGTGGAGTCTCCGGTCAAGGGAGACTATGTGAGTCTAGTAGGGAAGGAAACAGGTAATGAGATGTTCCTGCAACAATCATAACAGAGATCTTCAGCTGTGACTTTATACAGAGAACGAATGTCAGCGCCTAGGAAAAATGGTCGCCAGTCATAGTGGCTCATGTGTATGATCCAGGCAGGAGAATCATTGCAAATTCAAGTCCAACCTGGTTCACATAGGGGGAGGGCACAGGGGGAGTCTTGTGAAAAGTACCTTTGCAATTGGAGATCAGAGAGGGGTATACAGATGTGTGTGTGTGTGTGTGTGTGTGTGTGTGTGTGCGCAAAAATGCAAGCCTGTGCATTTGGAGACCAGAAAAGTATATACAGATGTGTGTGTGTGTGTGTGTGTGTGTGTGTGTGTGTGTGTGTGCAGAAATGCAAACCTATACAATAGGAGACTAGAGAGGTGTATACAGGTGTGTGTGTGTGTGTGTGTGTGTGTGTGTGTGTGTGCAGAAATGCAAACCTATACAATAGGAGACTAGAGAGGTGTATACAGGTGTGTGTGTGTGTGTGTGTGTGTGTGTGTGTGTGCAGAAATGCAAACCTATACAATAGGAGACCAGAGAGGTGTATACAGGTGTGTGTGTGTGTGTGTGTGTGTGTGTGTGTGTGTGTGTGTGCAGAAATGCAAACCTATACAATAGGAGACCAGAGAGGTGTATACAGGTGTGTGTGTGTGTGTGTGTGTGCGCGTGTGTGTGCAGAAATGCAAATCTATACAATAGGAGACCAGAGAGGTGTATACAGGTGTGTGTGTGTGTGTGTGTGTGTGTGTGTGTGTGTGTGCAGAAATGCAAACCTATACAATAGGAGACCAGAGAGGTGTATACAGGTGTGTGTGTGTGTGTGTGTGTGTGTGTGTGTGTGTGTGTGCAGAAATGCAAACCTATACAATAGGAGACCAGAGAGGTGTATACAGGTGTGTGTGTGTGTGTGTGTGTGCGCGTGTGTGTGCAGAAATGCAAATCTATACAATAGGAGACCAGAGAGGTGTATACAGGTGTGTGTGTGTGTGTGTGTGTGTGTGTGTGTGTGTGTGCAGAAATGCAAACCTATACAATAGGAGACCAGAGAGGTGTATACAGGTGTGTGTGTGTGTGTGTGTGTGTGTGTGTGTGTGTGCAGAAATGCAAACCTATACAATAGGAGACTAGAGAGGTGTATACAGGTGTGTGTGTGCACACACGCGTGCAGACACACAAGCCTGTGCAGATGGAAGTCAGGTGTCTCCTATTATTCACTGTCCAATCATGAATCCTTCTATCTCTGCCCCACACGTTACAGGGGCAGGCTTGGTTGCGCTTCTTTGCAGTGGGCTCAGGGGATCTGAACTCAGTTCCTCACGCTCCTGCAGCAAGTACTTTTGCCACTGAACTGTCTCCTGAGACCCGAAGACTTCCGTTTCATTTCTGCCTTCACTGTCGGCCTCGTTGCTTGTTGCTGGTATAGATGGACTATATATACTTGGGCTTCAAGTTTTAATCATTTGGAAAATCCACACAGATCGCCAAGGATGATCTGATGAACTTTTGAAGGAAACTTTTAGTTTCGTTTTTTTTAAATCAGTAAGAAAAAAAAAAGTTGGGAAATCACATTCACCCTAGATGTCTTCCCCATGGAAGAAGGCGCTCCTGTGGCAGTCTCTCAGACACAGGCATTGGTGTCCCCAACTGAATGAGCCCCCTGGAGCACGCCTCGGGCTTTGGCAGGAGCACGGGCAGCCGAGAGAGGCAGCTGGAGAAATTCAGAACCTTAGTTTGAACTAGAGTCCACAGGTCGACTGAGACATTCCACAATTAAATACAGGTCTTAAGGTGACTGTGGGAAGTTCCTGTCTCCCACTGCTTCTTGGGAGCCTATCTACAATGCGAGACCTCCCACCCCCTAGGCTGCAGGGTCCTTCCCCCTTTTCCTTTCCCTCCTCCTCCTCCTCTTCCTTCTGCCACTCCTCCTCCCATTTCTCCTCCTCCCCCTTCTCTTCCCTTTCCTCCTCCTCTTCTCTTCCTCCTCCTTCCCTTCCTTGGTCTATGTCTATGGTCCCCTTTCCCTCCTCCCCTTCTCCTTTTCCACTTCCTCCTCTTCCTCCTCTCTCTTCTTCTCTTCCCCTTCTTCCTCCTCCTCTTCTTTTTGCTTCTTTCTCTACCTTCTCCTCCCCCTCCTCTCCCTCCTCCTTCCCGGTACTGGGAGACCCAAAGTCTTCCCCACCCTAGAAGAGCACCAGCCCAAACCCTAGAGCCTGGGTTTGAGGAGGAGACATTTCTAGTGACACACACCACCTGCATGCTCCTGGCTGGCGAGTCACCACCCTGAGGAACTGTCACATGCTGACATGTGCTGAAAGCAAGGATGTCACATGAGAAAGAGGAGGGCAAGGTCTTGTGTCCCAGGCGGGCCTCTACCTCTATGCAGCTGAGAATGAGCTTGAACTTCTGACCCTCCCGCCTACCCCCTGAGTGCTGTGGGATTAGACGGAGGTAAGTCAGGCTCAGGGCTGTGCCTGAAGCAGGGCCAGTTCTCTACAACCAGCCTGAGCCTCATAAATTTATAGAAGGGATAGATTTCCCTGTGCAGTGAGCTCCGGAAGAGGGCCTCTCTTGAGAGGGTGTGAGAGCGGGATCTGTGGATGGAGGTGCCAAATGTCTGGATTTCTCCCCCCACCCGGTGGACTCCTGGCATGGAGGTGTCTAAACCTCCCAGGAGCACCCGCCTGTCGGTACCAAGCTATCACGAATGCACAACCACAACATGGGGACAAGGTATGCTCACTGTTCTAGGTTACACTTCGTTGTACTGACAAAGGATTCACACCAACCAATCAGGAATCCTGGGAATTGGCCACACTATACCCACAGTCTCCTTGCCAGTGCCAGCTGCCTTGTCAACCAGCTCTCTCTCTCTCCATCTTATCTTCTCCCGGGGGAATGATGACTTCATAGGCCACATCAGTTAGATAATCTACTGCCAGCCCGCTCAAAGGCTTGGCTTGACTAATTCTCCACCGGTGTACCTCAAGGCTCAGTTCATTGTCAAGCTAACAGCCAAGTCTAACTGGCACACCAGCTTTATGCCCAGTATCTCTGGTTGCCCTCTTACCAGCTCACACCAGCTCTTTAAAGATATGTTGCCACAAGATGTTCAGTGGGTAAGGTGCCTGCTCACAAACTTGGCAAGCTGAATTTGAGCTCCAGAGGCCCACATGGTGGAAAGGGAGAGCTGCCTCCAAAAGTCTGGTTTCCACTGAGTGCCATGGCCATAGGAATGCACACGCACCATATAATTTATATGTGTTACAAATGTTAGTCAATGTTACATGTTACATATGTTATATATGTATATATGTACATTCACCACCAAACAGCTTAAGAGAATGAGGGGTTTTATTCTGACGTAGGATTGTCCAGTAGAGTCCCTCATCCAGCTTGACAGAAGAGCATATATCAGCACCAGGGGCCAAGGGAACTGATTACACCAAATCCACAGGACTGCTGAGAGGGGGACAATCCTTGCTGGCCAGGCAAGAATATCTGACCAAAGGGTGCCAAAACTTCCCTAACCAGCTCCCTCTGTCTTATTCACCTGCAGGACTAACCCCACCCACCATGGCTGGGTCTTCCCCATTGACTAGACAATCTCCTGCAGGCTTGCTCAGGGCCTAACACAACCACTGATTCTTTGCAAATGTGTCCAGAGCTTGAGCCTTCATGTTGACACCTGTATCTAACTATGACAAAATGTGCAAATGTATGTTGCCACACATTTTTTTAGTTTGGGTTTGGTTTTTGGTGTTGAGTATCAAACCAGGGCTCTGCCATGTCAAACACATATTCACCAGTAAGCCATATCCCTAGCCCAACTTAGCCCAGAGAGACGTCAAGATTAAGGGCCCCGGCCACGGTCATAAAAGAGGGAATGGAAAACCGATAAGCCACGATGCCCGCCCCCATCAGATTCTGCGTTGACATACTTAGTCGAAGTAAGGCAGGAGGGTTATGCAAGTTTGACACCAGCCTGGCCTACCCAGTTCCAGCCAGCAGGGCCACATGTTGCGATCCTGTCTCAAAAAACAAAGGCAAAAACAAAGATTTAGACAACGAACAAAAAGTAAAAAACATTTGATAGAACTTTAGAATGAGTTAGCTGAGAAGATATTGCAATGTTCTTGAGTTAATAAGATAAACTTCAGATGCTAGTTAAATATTTACATCCTTATCGATTTCTGTACTAAGAAGTTCAGTATATTTTGCAATCATTTTTTATTGATTCCACGAAGGTTGGCTTTGAAGGCTGAAGCTTGGATAACTTTTATGACTTTTCTTTTGAGGACATTAGCTCTATCTATCTCTTTGTAGTTGAGACTTTGATTTAAAAACAAGTTAAAAATCCCATGATCATTGGCAATTCAACCTTTTCCCCCCATATCATTGATGTGAGTAAACATCATTTTCAAATTTTTTCCCTCCAGCTTTATTATGGTATAACTGACATGTCCTAGTTACGATTTGTATTTGGGAAGCATATACATTGTGGAAAGATTACAACAACATAGCCACAACTGAATACAATGGCTTTTTGGTTTGTTTTGTTTTAGGATATTTAGGATAAGAAGAGGCGGGGGAGAGGCCACGCACAGGTGCATGAGCAGAGAGAAGAGGACAAGTTTCAGAAGTCAGTTCTGACCTTCCGCCAGGTGGGCTTTGAACTCAAGTTGCCAAGTTCGCGAGCAGACGTCACCAGTCCCCAATTTGGTGCTTTTGAGACGGGGTCACACATGTCCCACGCTGGCCTGAGCTTCTTCTGAGCCTCCTGCCTCCCCTCCTAAGTGCCGGCCCACACGGGTGCACTATCACACCTGGAAGTTTTCAGAGCGTTCAGTTTCCCTTGCTATGTCATTATCATACGGTATTGTGAACTGTTCCTATTCACTGCTTTTGCTTAGGACTTTCCTAGGAGTCATTCGCTATCTAGAACACGGTCTCACGGGCAACAACGACAGCCCCAGGATTTAGGTCACCGAGAGGTCATCCTGGCCTTGCTGGTGTTTTAGCCCTTCCCTTCCCTGCTCCCCACAAGGATTTTAATGAGACAGACAAACTAAAGCCTCACATAGAGATGAGAATCACTTTTTCTACCACCATGGCTTATTCTATTACTTAAGGAAACTGACTTTTTTTCTGATTTCTGTCCCATTTAAACTATAGAGAGAGGATTTAAGAGATTTAGTAGCCCCTTTTATTGAAAAAAAAGTTTGTGGGGCTAGAGAGATGGCTCAGGGTTAAAACTCTGTCTCATAAGCAGAAGTTCTGAGTTCGTACCCCACGTAAAACTCCAGACACAGTTGGAACAGCGTTTGCACTTCTGACCCCGGTGGGCGAAGCAAAAAGGAGTAGAAGAAATCTAGGATGTTCCTGAAGTCACCCTTGGTCCTCCGCAGGACACATGGGACCCTCTGACCACATACACGTGCACTCGAAAATAAATTTTTAAATTTGTTTTAAAGTTTGTGAGATGTAGAGATAATTCAGGGGCTAAATTCTCTGCTTTGCAAGTAGAAGGACCCGAGTTTGGATCCCGAACCTACATAGAAAGGCCGGGCAGCATTGATAGCAGCATGCACTTCTGGGAAACCCCGGAGCAGAGCAAAAAGAAGGCAGAGCAATCCAGGATGATTCCCAGTGTCACCCTTTGGCTTCCACTGGCACACACATGTCCTCTGATACACACAAACATACAGAAGTAACAAGTACATGCACACACACACACACCACCACCACCATCACCACCACCACCACCACCACCACACCAGGCAGAAATGGAGCAACTTGCAATTCTAGCCCTGAAAGGCAGAACCTGGGAAACACCAGAGCAAAGCAATCATGAGGTGGAGCAAACCAGGGCGATTCCCGATGCTCCCTTGGGCCTCCACAGGCACTGAGGTGTCCTCTTGAGCACTCCACGCACAGAGGTTGTTTGAGTCACACATTCTTCCTTTGTAGCTCAGGCTAACCTGGATCTCTGGGCAATCTTCCTGCCTTGAGCTTTAAAGCGCTGAGCTTGCAGGCACATGCTCCCTTGCCCAGTTTTTGATTTGGTTTTCAACTACCTGTGCACCCCTTCCTAATTCATAAAGCAGTATGCAGGGCTCATAGAAGGATCCGGGCACTGAGAAGCTTCAGCCCCCACTCTGCCGGTGGAGGGAAGTAACCACTGCGCTCCGGGGCGGTGCAGACCCTGACCGCGATTCCTTACTCTGAGAAGAGCAGGAGCCGGATGCAGGTCCCCCTACCATCGCTGCCTCGCAGGGGGTCAGTCAGCAAGCTTTGGAGTCAGAAGAGCCATCCTGCCAGGACTCATGTTAACCGTGCACCATGATTCACTCTTCCCTTACCGGATACCAGTTGTTCTGAGGTCAAAAGCGATAGATGAGGTCATTGTCAGCCACTCATATGGCAATGATTTTTCCAGTGGTGATTTCATGGTAAATCATATCCTATTAAAACACGTCATCTACCTCTGCAGCATGAAGGGCCAGGGGTTCAACTCAGTGGCCACCTGACCCTCCCCTGACCTTTAACGGTGACCAAGTACGATGGAAGCCCATTCATTTCAGAGGCTGCCTGTGGGCATCAAGAGTAGAGATGCATATGTATGATGCACGCAACCAAGGGAGTTGCATAAACAGTGCCTGCCATGGAAAGGATTGTTCTATGGGTACTGAGGTCCCCAGCCCGTGGAGTAATCAAGCTGATTGTAGCAGTCTGCCTGCATGGTTGTTGATAAATCATCATTAAACGGCTTAAGGAAACAAGGGGTTTATTTTCTGTTATGATTGTCTGGTTACAGTTCTCAGTCCAGCTTGACAGGAGAGCTCTCACCAACACCAGGGCCAAGGGAACTGGCCACACCATCTCTACACGATGGCTGAGAGAGGGACGATCCTTACTTGCCAGACCAGCATGTCTGACCAAGTGTGCACAAAGACACCAACTTTCTCAACCAGCTGTCTGTATTTTATTCCAGGTCCTAATCCCACCTACCATGGGCTGGGTCTTCCCCATCAGCTAGACAATCTCCTGCAGGTTTGCTCTGGGCTTAACTCAACCACTAATTCTGTACAAATGTGCTCAGAGTTCAAACCCTCAACTGCAAGTTGACACCTGTGCCTAATATATGACAGTAAGGAAGTTGCCAGTTATTAGCTTTGACCACGGTGGTGTCTGAGAAACTGCAGGGTGCTCCTCAGTAAAAGGCTTATCAGGCTTTTTTGAAGCACAGAACTGAGCCTTTACACCAAACTACTAGACTGGACATGCTCCCGGCTGCAGTTAGATGTGTAAGTAGGTTCAACCAACTGCACACTTGGAAAATAAAACTTCACTCAAAGAAAAAAGAAAACAGGCAACAGGATCTTACCAGCAACTCTGTCTGCCTGAGGAATTTTGAGTGAAGGCGACTTTCAACCTGAGGAAGAGGATTGCAGATGCTTCCGGAACCTCATCCTGACCCTGGATAACTCTCCGC